>SKCR01017149.1:0-461308 GCA_019454045.1 Zanthoxylum bungeanum
CAGTCACAGCTTTGATCATAAGTAAGCCAACTTAATGATTTTGTTTAAAATTTAGAATCGATGGGTCAAACCAACCTAGATATCTCAATTATACTATGTAATTGCCTTATTTTGTGCTCAATATGGTATGCTTTTTTATTTTTGTCCTTTCTTGTCTCATTTTACTTTACTTTTTTTTTTTGCATTTTTTTTTTCAAGACACCTACCCTTTAAGGTAACATTTCTCCTCATGGTGGTCCTAATACTCGCCCATGGGTAGCTTCACGCTTATCAGTTATAGGTGGTTTATTTTCTTTCTTTAGAGACTTTTTTTTTTCTATCCATACCATACATCATAACACTTAGTAAATCAAGATAGATATCTAAGCAAACGGTCATTCATCGACATGCAATTTCTTCAACTAGTCACCTTGTCAACTACTTAAGTTTTCACTGCTAAAAACCTATAATTGAGTGCTTACGAGTCAAACATAGATCAACTACTCAAGGCATCAGATAAATGTAAATTGGGCACTTATCGTTTCTAAAATTTCACCCATAAACAAACAGTTTCATCATAGGATTTATGTTTTACTATCAAATACTAAAAACAAACAAATTTTTTTTTTCAACTTTTTCAAAAAATTATAAATAAATAGCAGGAATACATGCACACACCCCCAAACTTAAAACTTGCATTGTCCTCAATGAAAGATAAATATAAAGAATAAGATTTAGGAACAACACTACCGTGCATGGAGTTGATCAGGCTCCTGCTGGTTAGAATTTGATTTCGCGGGCGTTGTGTGTCTCGTGCTACCTGCATAAATAGCATGCAAAACGAATAAATAAACAATATCACACAATAAAAAAAATTAAAATTAAAATTAAAGAAAATAATAATAAAATAACTGCAAGGGTTGCCTCCCCGCTAGCGCTAAGTTTAACGTCTTCAGCCAGACGCAACCACCCAAAATGGTTATGGTGGCTTAAACGTAGTGAACCGGGTAATCTCATCTGCATTCTTCTTTGTAATCCACCGGTTCTTATGACATGAAAAAGACAACTTGGCAGACTGTGGTAATTTATCCATAGATGATCCCCCAAGATATGTAGATTGTCCCCCAATGGGAAATTCTGGACTGCACATTCGGAAAAATTGGCTCGGCCTCTTTTTTAACCTTCCAGGGATCATCTCCAAGTGAGCACTGACCTTTCTTTTCCTCTTTTTACGACGCTTAGGGAATGGTTTCAGGTTTAGCTGCGGAGAATCTTCCTTTATGCATGACTGCACTATGCTCGTAGGTTGTTGAAATACTGATTTACCCTGTCTGGTTTCAACTCCCTTTTCTACTGTATCTATCATGTGACAGTCTGCATCACCTTGAGAACTCGGCATGGCCCTGAAAACACTGAAGGTGACTTCTTCATCTTGACCATTCATTATCAATTCACCTTTGTTCTCTTTTTCTGTTATTGTTTTAAGAAATATCATTTCATTTTCTTTCCTGCCTAATTCCTGAGAGGCGTCTTTAAACTCTTTTCTGCTCCTACAGGTTATGATTTGACATTGCTCATTGGGGTTTACTTCAATATCACTCGGAAACACCAATGTCTGTTGATTGGCCATGGAAGAAACAAGCAACCCAATTTGCGCTTCTAAAGATTTCATATTTGCCTCTATATTGCCCATTCGTGTTTCGATGTTATCCAGCCTTGACTCATTCTTCTCAAACCTCTCTGAAGCTGTAGCTACAAACGTGCTCATGAGGTTTTCTAATGAAGGTTTCTGCTCAGCTCTTGGATAATTAAAGCCATGAGGAGGTTGCAAAATATTCTCCATATCAGCATATGAAAAATTCGGATGATAATAATTAGGCATATGACTGCCTCTATAGTTGTTGAAGTTCTGATTGTTCACATATTGTACTTGTTCAAATCCTGCTCCTCTATTGGGTAAAAGCATTTCATTAGCAGAATCAACTTCAATAGACGGTTGGCCCATTTGATTTGTCAATATTACTATATGAGTCGTGAGGGACGATACTTGAGCTATCAGTGTACCAATAAAATCTGCCATTGCTTCTTTTCCAACACTTCTCGTACGGAAGAAAAAAATATATAAATAAAAATATAAAATAAAAATATAAAATATAAAATAAAAATATATATATAATAAAAACAAAAATAAAACTAAAGACAAAAATAAATAAAATAAATAAAAATAAAAATCTAAATTAAAACCAAGATTACTTGGTAATAGTATTAATGTGAATTAAACAAACAATCCCCGGCAACGGCGCCAAAAACTTGTTGTGATATTTTATATCGTACCGCAAGTGTACGGTGTCAAGTTTTAGTATAAATGAGTTTAGAGTGTCGAACCTACAGGGATTGCGTTAACTCGCACTAAATACTACAATTGATAATCCTATCTTTATTTAGAAAGCAAATAATAAAGATTTTAATAAATAAATATAAAAATAATTATATTGGAGGAACTAATACGATATAAATTCTGGATCCTGATTTAACCTAGTTGTCACCCATATATTTGTCATGCCAATTAATCCATGTTCAGCTATATTGTTTATAATTCAAGACTCCGAAAATATCCACTCTCTCTCTCGAGTGCCGAGTGAAAATATCATCAACTATAGACTTCGATATCTCTATAAAAATCTAGTAGTTAACAACTCATTACGCTTTGTGATTCTATATTAACGACTTCAAAGGAACTACAGATTC
Organism: Zanthoxylum bungeanum; assembly: GCA_019454045.1. Taxonomy (NCBI): domain Eukaryota; kingdom Viridiplantae; phylum Streptophyta; class Magnoliopsida; order Sapindales; family Rutaceae; genus Zanthoxylum; species Zanthoxylum bungeanum. Next base: position 2,728 of record SKCR01017149.1, read on the forward strand.
TCTCGAACTCTATAAAATCCTAGGTTATATTCTCTAGATCTATTCAAAATCCTCTCTCTCGAGTGATATATTCTAAACATATATCATCATATTTGTGGCCAGCAAACACAAAACATTAAACTCAAAATAATATAAATAAATAATAAAACTTCATAACAAAATCAACAAGTAAAATAAAGGTTCAAGCATCAGTTACATCATTCTTCAGAATTAAGGAGTTTAGTTCATGACAAAAGATAAAAACAATGATAAACAAGTCATGAATCTAATGGAAATCATTAGAGTTCTAAGAAAGAAATAAGATGATAAAACCCGAATTAAATCTCTTCCTCTTCGGATGTCACCGCCTTCGTCTCCTCTTGTTGCTCTTTAATCCTCCTCATTGGATCTCTAAAAATATGTATTTGTTGTTTTGTGCTGTCTATTAGCCTCCCTTTGAGTTGTGGACGAACTATTCTATTTATAATAGAGTCTGGAGGCCATTAGGATTTTAGAACACCCTAAAAATTAAATCATGGATCGTGTAGGTTTTCCCCGCAGCGCTGCAGCTCCAATAAGTGGCGCCTGGGCACCACGGTCTCGAGAAAATGTATGGCACTTGTGTTGGCTTGAGGCGCCTTGCATGGTTTGATTAATTATGCGCCAGGGCGCCATTGTTCTTTCTTCCAACAGGCGCCATCTCGGTCTTTTGGCTCAGTGGCAAGGCGTTGTGGCGCCTTATGAAATTTCTCTATTGGTGCTCCCGTCTTATGTCCTATGCACCCGTATGGTCCCCAAAACACGTGTAAATATCCCAGGATCCATGTATTAATGTTCCTACGAATAAAAACAGAAAATAAACTATAAATGGCATTAAATATCTCTAAATATAACAAAACAATATGCTAAGAATGCCATAATAAGTGGGTATAAACCACACTTATCAAGAGGCTTGTCAAAGCCCGGGTCCGGCCCGTTGCCATGTATAAATGTCACGTCCATTTTTCTAATTATGCATTCAAAGTATTATTTCACCAACATAAGAAAGAAAAATCATAATAAAAATGTATAAAGCAGTAATTTAAATATTATTTCACAAATATGCTAAATTAAGAGGATTAATGATACTAGATGTGTAAAATGATAAATTTTCCTTTCAATAAATTTACATGTTTTAGTGTTTATCACTTTGAACTATTCCATCTCTTTGCGCATGCAGAAAATGACTTGTTGGGCATGGTCTTTTGGATGCTGATTGTTGGGCGATTGACGCCATATGAGTGTTCTGTTGGGGGCTGATCGTTGTCTATAGCATCATCAAAATCCCCCAACAGATTGGTTTGAAGCATAAGGCCACCAGGATGATTGTGGAATCCTCGGTGCTGAGAAGTTGATGATATCTGCTCCAACTACCTTTGAAGACTGATGTTGGTACTTCACATTGTTAGGTTTTCTTTTTCTAACGCTTGTAATCGCTCATGCAGAGCGGTCAAATGAGTAGACATGGTGTCTGAGGTGTTTTCATTTCCGGAAGCCATGGTTGAGTTTAGTCCTAGACTGACAGGAAGTCTTTTTTGCTATGAATCGCCAGGGCCCCACGGTAGGCGCCAATTTATAGACATCGAATTTTGCGTTCAATCCACAATCGAGATTTCATAGGATATGAGCACCAATGATCCTGTAAAACAAAGGCAAAGATGGCTCAAAATAACTACCTACTGGTGTGGTGGATGTCATAGGCACTCTGATACTCAAGTTAGTGATGGTAATGAGCGGAAAAGAGGTATAACAAGGAAAATCGTTACCTCGATCTCTGCAGTTTTTGCCTGAGGGTGGTAGAATGGTGTTTAAGGAGTGATGTGTTTTGAGAACTCGAGAGTGAGAGCCAAAACTTGAATTATTAAGTGTCTCAATCCTTTGGACCCCATATCCATTTATAGGTTGTAGAAGTAGACTTCTAGTTGAATTGAAATTCCTTGGAATAATTGAATTCCAATCTTACTAGGATATGGTAGTTGAGTTAGGATTGAGTTAGGAGTGCCTATGTATCCGTGATTAGGTATAATCTCAATTGTGTTTGAATTTGATTACAGTATTTTTAGGTAATTTATCTTAACCAAATACTTGGATTTCCTGTTGAAAATGAATTAGTCGCGTGTAAACTGGCGGGTGATGTCTACTGTGACATTACATGATATGGGCCAATGTCGGCTGGGACATTGTTCAAGACCTCAAGTAATGTTGGTTGAGACATTAAGTAATATGGTATGTTTCTCTTGGAGATCTTTGGGTCATGTTGACCTTTTATCTTTTTGGGTGTATGGGCTCGTAAGCTCTGCATGTAAGTCCTGTGTGTAGGCTCAAGGCTGTTGATAGCCGACTGTCGATAGTCATGTGGTGAGTAAACACATGAACAACAAATACAACTATACTTAAGAGGAGATGAATTGGGTATAAGTCCAAATAATACGGAATTAAAAATCTTTGACAATTTTAAGTCACTTAGTTAGTAGCTTTACCAATTAAGCTTACTGTGAAATTTTCTCAAACACAGTCTATTACCAAATGCAAGTTTCTAAATAATATGAAAATATAAAATAAACTTGCAATAATTAAAAGAGTTTGGGGATATAAAAAATAACACCGAGATTTATATTGGTTCAACCAATAATGCATACGTCCACTCCTCAAAGCCGCGCTTGAAGCTTTCCACTATGCAAATGTGATTCCACACTTTAAACCGAGAGTTTTCCGTGGCTCACTCACAAACCAATAGTTTTGTTCCTAGGTTCACTCAAAACCTTTACACAATACCAAAATTTTTGTCTATAGGTTCATTCTTAAACCTTTACACAAATTCGCTCTTTTGAGTATGCTCACTTAATAAGGGATTTCACAATCACAAGTGTTTGATATAAAAGATTTACAATACAACTTGGGTACTCACAAAAGATAAAGAAGATTAAGAATGTGAGTTGCTAACCCAAGTAATTTCAAGCTCATTAAATGTGTATGAAGATGTAGTGTGTGAGCTTTGATTATGAAGAGAATGTAAGATGAAGAAGGTTTTAGTTTCTCTCAATGTTTTTGCTTCAAAGAAAATATATAAAAGTGTTGGAATTTGGCAAAAATGAAATGAGGACTCAATTTATAGAGAAATTGAAACTACCCAAACTTCTGTCTTGAGACCGGTATGCCGGTCTACAGTGGTCGGTATGTCAGTTCTGCAAATTCAAACGACTATATTCAAAATATGATCGTTGAGCATAAAATGCATGACCTACCGGATTATTGACTGATATAGATTGGAACGATTCCAATAGCTATAAAAACTCCTGACTGACTGATATGGTATACCGATATGAAGTAGCTCAGTTCCAAAGAGTAGGCAAAACTGCCCAAAGCAGAGTAGAGACATTGGTATGTCGGTTCAGGGGTTGGTGTGCTAGTCACAGTGCAGAAATATAGGTTTTGAAAATTAAAATATTATGCACATGACCCAAATATATTTTATGTGTATGAGTCTAATGAGCTTAGTATACTTGAATTATCAACTCACTTATATTGAGAACCATAAGCTATAAGACTTCACTTGATTTCTTCATTTAGCTCTATCTTCACATTCATTTTGCTTCGACACCTTCTGTAATTATACATGGCAACGGGCCAGGCCCGGGATTTTTTGTGGCCCGAATTTTTTTAAAAAAAATTTAAAAATACACAAATATAAAATACATTCACACTATTTGTAAAGACAATTTACAAATAAATCACAAGTTTCATTGATAAATTAACAATTTAAATGCTACAAACAAATAAAAATGCTACAAATATATTTAATATATATATATATATATAATTTTATTTTATTTTTGGTTTTGGCCAGGGCCGGGCCCAGACCAAAATTACAAAGCCCGGCCCGAGCTTTTTTTGCCCCGGGCTCGGGCTTTTCTGCCACCCTTATCTATAATGTTCGTGAATGTGCGTCGAAGTTACTAACGTTGCATCATCAAAAGCCTTCATCAAGTGTAATGGCGCTTACAGTTCCAGTGGAATGGAACTAGATTGAGCCTATGAGTATACCTAAATTGTAAACTGACGAAAGTCTGGTTGTTTATAGTCTTGCATTTGAGTATATTTAACCCAGTAGACTTGTTGTCGATTGGAATGTCGACTGGAATGTCCATGTCAACTGCGGTTCTGGTGGTTGGAACCCTCATTGATTGGGCTTTGGTAAAAGCTTGTTGTGTCATTAAGGTCATATGAAGGCCACGAGACATGGTTTCAAGCGAGTTCGTAGGCGTAGGCAAGTTGGATACCAAGATGTATCGTTTGGGTCCAAGTTTCCACTTAGACACAATCTCATTTGGGTTCTTAGTCCAAATTTGACATGTATATCTACTATTCACCTAAAATAGAGAAAGAAAAAAGGGTGAGAAGAGAAAAGGTATAAGGGAAAATGTGAAGAAAAACAAAATAGAGAGAATAGAAAATGAAGTTGAAGAAAAAGAGAAAAAAAAGATATGGGGAAAAGAGAAACATGGGAAAGAAGAAAACAAAGAAAGGTGGTGAGTTTGGGAGGAGAAGAGAGGAGAGAGAGGAGTAAGTGTTTGTCTCCAACATAAAAAAAAGTTATGGTCGGTGGCTTTTTGTTGTAAAAAAAATTAGGGTTTTCTCAATATGAGTTGAGAGCGTTTTTTGAAGAGTGTGAGATCTGTATCCTAATGACCAAATTGTTACAGATATATATATATTATGATTAGAAAAAAAAAAGGCAAACTTTCTTTTACTATAAAAATCTTATTATACATATCATAATCTAATAATGAAATAATTTAATAAAAAAATTACATTGTTTATCTTATTTATCTTTGACAAAGTGGTATTTTTTCCTTTCTTATTAAATTATAAAATTCCTTCATTGGTAATATTTTATCAAGCAAACATGGGTTATTTTTTAAATAATCTCTAATCATCATCATAATAAATTTTCATATTCTTTTTATATAAAGTTAGTAATTATTATAATAAATTTTCATGTTCTATTATTTTGTAGCATTTTTAATTATCTATTTATTTAAATAAATTTTCTTATTTTTTTCTATACAAACAAATATAGAAAGATGGGAATCACTAATTAGAAAAGGCTTGCATTATTCTTTGGCTTAAACCACATCTATGGTGTCCCAAGGGGTGTAGTTTGGTGACAAAAATTTTTAGGACTTAGTTGTCAGGTCATGGGTTCGAGTCCATGAAGTGTATTTCTTTGTAAAAACCTGAGACAGTCAGAAATTTTACCTGCTCTGCTTAAATATATATCGAATAATTTGACTGTGGGATTTTTAACGTTTCAAAAAAAAACCACATCTATGGTCAATTCTATACTTATACTTCACATAAAACCCCACCAAAAAATTTAAATAAAGAAAAATTAATGCATATTTAAAGAAAATGGTCACTACTTCCTTGAATGGATGTCATATTAACATCAAATATGGTCCCTCTCAAATTTGATTTATTGTTGCTGAAATATTCACCTTAGATTCAGTAAAAGTGAGCCCACAAAGACTCTCTCTTTGGTCCTACACATAGACTTACATGCCATATAATAATAATAAGCCATTGGCCTTATTCATAATTGCCTCCAATAATTCTGCTTGGTTAGGTAAGCTATGATAGTGAAAGCAAATTAATACAATTAATATAATTTATACTTGGTTTTTTATATATATATATATATATACTACAGTATCGATATCAGGGATAAAAAATTAAAATTCGAAATATTTAAGTTGAAAATATGTCATTAAACTTAAAATTTCTATCATTAAACTTGAAATTGATACGTGGACTTAAAATGTTCATGTTCAATATTGACAATTTCAAGTTCAATGGTCATTATTTCAACTTCATTGTTGTTATAATCATCCGTAACATCTTTAAAATATTTTATTTACTTGGTATTTATGTGTTAGATTATTATTTATTTTATTTAATTTTGTAAGATAGTTTAATTAGAAGCTTCATCTTAGGGAAGTGGTGTATTTATTTCCTATTTAGGCTCATTTATTCCATGTATGCAGGGTTGGCCCTCGACTATGCTCTTAGGATTTTTTTTATATTATTATTTCTCTTAATAACTAAATGATAAAGATCCTCAAATTTTTATATTATAATATTATATTATGATGAATGATCTCAAAATATAAAATTACATAACGTCTCAAAGATCTAAGGATCGGTCCTGCATATATGTTTAGTATTTGAGTTGCTTTATTTTCAATAATGGAGGAGGTTGAAAATTTGTCATTTGATTTATTTTGTTTGTGGTTTCCTTCCTACTCATAATGAAATTCTATCAATTATATTATATACATTTTTATATAGAAAAGTCGGTTCATTAATCATATCTAACATCAGCTTGTTTTATTTCACTTTTTTTTTTTTTTTTTGATAATTGGGGTGTCCGGGCCAGCTTACGCGCATCTCGACTAATCATCGGGACCTGTGCCCCGTGCCCTCATAAGTTTCCCAACACATATCAGGATAAGTCGCTGGCTTTTCACACCAGGGGGCATGACCCTAAAGAAATGTATCTAGTGGGATTCGAACCTTAAATCTAAGAGGGAGCAAACCACTCAAGCCCAAAGCCTTTACCACTAGGCAACCCCTCGGGGTTTGTTTTATTTCACTTTCCTACCTAATTTTCTTTGATTTTTGCTTAACATTTTCTTATTGAAAACCAATCCGTGATTATGTCTTAATCTCACCAAGAATCCGTTAATCTTTCAATTAATTTTTTTAAATTCACACTTCCCGGTTTTACTCAATTGCATGCAAGTGTTTGAACTTTATTAAAGGTGTTCAAATTTTAAGTGAAAATTATCACATATATAAAACGTTAATTTGTAAAACACTTACGGATAATTGAATGAGAAGAACAAAATCTTAATTGTTAGTCTCAACTAAGTTTATATTTAACCAAAAGCTCACGTGTTCAAAACTCCATGAGTTTTGAGTTTAGAACTCGATAAACATAGAAATTAAAAAAAAAAAAGTTTAAAAATGATAAATACTCATTTAATTCATGTAATTTATTGTAACTATCCAGTTAGTCAGTGTATTTCTTAAAAATATCACAAATACAACTGTAATCGTTTTTATAATTTTTGGAGTAATATTTAAGTATTATATATATATATATATATATATAAATTAAGTATTTTTAAGACTTCTCACCGGGCCACATGCCGACTTTATATTAAATTATAAAATTAAATTAATAAATTTATTAAATAAAAATCATATTACAATAAAAATACATATTAATAATTTTATAAGAATTATATTATAATAAGAAAACATATTATAGTATTATATTAAAATAAAAAACACTATTAAATTATCTACAATTAACCTAATCTTTACAATTAGTTTTTTATTATTAAATTATAAAATTAAAATATCTCTATAATTATTTTTATTATTAAATTATAAAATTAAAATAATAAATTATTAACATAAGAAACCTATATAACATAAAAACATAATCTACTATTAAAATAAGAAACCTATTACTTTAATTCATTAATTAATTAATATTTTAATTTATTATTATTAAATTGTAAAATTAAATAAAGAAACCTATTATAATAAGAAATCATATTATAATTTCTCATTAAAATAAAAAACATACGTAACACTTAATCTTTACAATTAATCTCTACAATTAATTTTTTATTATCAAATTATAAAATTATAAAATTAAATATATTTATAATTAATTTTATATTAAATAAAAAATCTATTATAATAAAAATACATATAATAATTTTATAAGAACTATCTATATTATAAAGCACAATGGTGTGGGAGGAAAGAGAGTATAACGGATGGTTAAGATTAAGATAGATAATGTATCCAAAGACTATCTTTATGTGGCTTAATTGGCGGCTCATATCATTTCTTTATAATCTAACGGCTGATAAAGAGTCATTTCATTATAGAACTCTATAAAAATGGAAAATGAAAACTATCAAATAAATTAAAGAATAAAATCATTTATTAATGGAAAATGAAAACTACCAAATAAATTAAAGAATAAAATCATTTAATTAAAAAATAAAATTATTTCATTATAAACAAATTAAATAACAGAATCTCAATCTCTCTATAAATTTTGTAACACCGTGCCTACGGCACGGGCACACACTAGTATTATAATAAGAAAACATAGTATACTATCCTATTACAATTAAAAAATACTATTTAATTAATAAATTTATTAAATAAGAACTTTATTTTAAGAATAAAATATATTATATTATCCGATTAATTTTTGAATAATATTAATTCGATAAATAATATATATATATATAAGTTAAATTTTTTTATGTTTTCTCATCGCATCACATGACACTTAATATCTACAATTAATTTTTTTATTATCTATTATAATAAGAAGATATATTATAATCTTCTACTAAAAAAAAAAAAAATATATGTGGCACATAATCTCTACAATTAATATCTTTATTATTAAATTATTAAATTAAAATAAAAAATCTATTACAACATAAAATATAATCTCATATTAAAATATTAAAAAAAACTAAAAAGTAACTACCCACAAAACCTAGTTAATTTTTTGGATTTTCGGATCTATTGTTAATTGTTATTTTATTTTGAATTATTTCTATAAGTTTTTTTTTTTTATTTCATGTTTTTATTTTAGTATTATTTACTGTGTTTTATTATGCAGATTCTGACTACTAGCTATTGCACAATAAATTAAAAATATTATTTAAGAACGGAAAGACAAACGAATGAGGTATAAATATTACGTATAAGAAAATCAATTATCTCATTTATATTATAAAATCGACAAGATATGAAGCATTTACAATATCAATACCTAAAATATATGTTCAATCTGTATAAAGTGCGGGCCGTGTTAGTATAAATTAAATTTAAACACATTGGAGTAATTTTAAAATATATAAATATAGACTAAATTTAAATAACAATAATAATAGCTTGGGAAAAGCAATGTCATATGAAATGTGGATTGATTTTATTTGACAATAGTAAGCCCAAGAATGCTACAAACCCATTTGAAAAATATGTATGTATTCAAGTTCCGCATAAAAGGCTGAGTTCAATAAAATAAAAATAAGAGGCCAGTCCTCTGAAATTGGGCTGGATAAAATCTGGCCCAATTAAAAAATGTCTCATGTGATTTGCTTTCTCTCAGGTTCAAGGTTTGAATCTCACTAGATGTATTTTTTTATGGTCATGTCTCATGGTGTAAAAAGTCAGTGACTTACCATGATTTATGTCGGGAAACTTTTGAGAGCACGGATCACAGATTTAAGGGATAAGTCAATGTGCATGTAAGCTGGTTCGAACACCCGGTTATAAAAAAAAATCAGTTATTCCTTAGAGAGGAAAAAAAAAGAAGCTTGCGTATATTACATATGCATCTTCAAAATCCCCCCTCTTTCAAATTAAAATGTAATTTTATGTTTAAAATTACCATTTTCGCCCTCGTACACTTATCTTAGGTTTATAATTTGGCTCCATAAAGTTAAAATCTCGGTTCTTGCCCGATTATGATTCACAATGTTTAGGTTTATATCAATTAGTGAAAATAAGGAAATAATTAAACAACTTTTGACTAGAGGTGTGCAAATCCAACCCGATCCACGGGTTAATTCGCAACCCGTGTGAGTTTGATGCGGGTTGGGTTAGATTAGAAAATTAACTCAATCCATTGGGTTGAAAATTCTCACCCTACAAAGGTTGAGGATTGGGTCAGTTTGAGATTTTTTAAGTTTGAGATTTTTTAAACTCGAACAACTCGCAAACCCAAGTATATTCATTAAAATATTTTCTTTTATTTCTTTTAATTTATTAAATCCTAACAATAACATTATAAAAGAAATAAAACAAAACCCTATGCTCTTGGTCAAACTATTGATGTTCTTAATATTGTACTTAGTGTGATTAATTATTTATTAATTATGTATTTAGATTATAAACTTAATGAAATTGATTATATATGATATTATAGCATTAATTTTACCTTATTAATTTTAATTTGGTATGCAGTTGTTTTTATAACACTTAAGTAACTCAACCCGCATAACCCAACTCGACCCAACTCGCAAACAAACGGGTTGGATTGTACCCTATTTGCATATCGGGTCGGGTTGGATTATTTCCAACCCGTACTATTTACAGATTGGGTGGGTAGAGTCTCACCCGACCCATTCACACCCCTTTTGACCAACCAAAAAAAAAAATTCAAATATTCTTAATGGACATAGATATGCAGGCAACACCACTAAATGTAACCAAGCAAGTTGCAAGTTGTGTATTTTCTATGCTCTTCTTTTCTTCTCTACTCTCCTTTCTATATGTAAAATCCGAATGTGGAGAAAAAGGGCACCATTTATTATTTTTTTCCCAGCATTTTTGGCAACTTGCATTGCAAATATGGACCTACAATCTTTCACATTCAATCTCTTCTCATCAAACCAAAAAGTGGTGATGGTCTTGGGCACATAGAGAGCTTAAAACTTTTCAGTTGACCTCACTATCAAACTAAAACTCAGACGAATGAGCCTTTTTGTTGGTTACAGGTTGAGCCCTGTTCCTGTGGTTCATGTCTGGGTGAACCACTTGGTGCACCAGACCCACTTGTGGGGTCCAGAATAGCTTGGTGCAAGTTTCTTGATATTTGGTTCTAAAGCACTATTGAAGAAAGGTTTCATTTAGGGGGAACCAAGGAAATTTGAAAAAAAAAAAACAAGAAATTTGCAGTTACATAACACCGCCACTGGAATGCCCAAGCAGAACAGGATATGTAGTGGCATAAGCTCTAACAATTGACAATGTTTTAGTTTCATCCGATAGCGGCGCTCGCAGTGATTCCTCTGTGACTGTAAGTGATGATTCTGCCAACTTTTCTGCATTGGCAAGATATTGCACAATCAACTCTCCAGCAGTCAGGTTAATGTGGCAAGATCCGAAATATGCTGGTGACTCGAGCAATTGATCACGAAGCGGAAATACTTGAATAATCATTGGAGGAAACGTCATGGCCAGATGAAAGTTTTTGTTTCCTGCCTTGTCTTCGGCTACTTCTGGCCCATCCGGCCATTCCGTCTCTTACTCCTTCCCCTTTCTTGAAATCTTGCTGGTGTTCCGCCTGTCTTCATAACATTAAATATAAATCGGTAAAAGAATACTAAAGATCATTAGCAGATCATAGCAGTTGGCTTAAACAGAGCTTGAATCTGAATTTCATATAAATTTGATACGCAGCTTTAACATAAAAATTTCAGAAACAAGCAGCTAGAGTCAAAATCTTGATTTAAAGATAAAGTCATAGTTCCATAGAAAATGAAGAAACTCGTAAAGGAAAGCCATTTTTTCACAAGTGCATAAGAATTAAAACAACACAAATTAGATGGCAATTAAAGAAACGCAATAAATTCACCAAAACTCGAGCAAATAAACTATGGACAAGAACATTTTTGTAAAATTTAATAACAGTAAATGAATCTACTTTAATAATCACCATCTAAGAAAAAGAATGAATCAGGAAACCACAATCTGATAGATACATAATACATTAAGACAATGTGTGAAGAAATTTTTGTTACCCCTAAACAGAAACTCTGAAAGTGAGAGTCAAAGCTAGAGGAACCATCTGCGTTCAACTTTGTGGAATTCACTTCGCATGAATTGCGCTTGCTGGAGTTGGAACTCTCAACATATGACATATACGAAGATGATGAAGTCGAACACGAATCAGTACCCTGAGAACTAGACCATATTGCATCGAGATCCCCTTGAAACATGTCTTCAAACAACTCCTGCAATCCCTCAAAGGTCTCCTCACCATTTTCCTGTCAAATTTACAATCCAAGCACACAAAATGAACATCAAACCAATACAATTCAGTATAAGCTTAAGGAAGATCTGAATCATGATTCAATTATTAAATACTTTCAAAGCACAACTTTTGTAGGGCCCCACATGGAACTTACATTTAACTGGCAAAAGACCTAAAATTGGGCCCATAAATGACTGATTTTTCAGAACACGAACACACAGAGAGCATCATGTCACCATAAAAGCTTACGCATAAAGGCTTGGGGGCTAATATAAAATAAAATAAAATAAATTATGATGGCCTCTTGACTCGGTGACCCATAACTAAAGCTTTGAAAAAGCTAACTAATACCTAGGATTTTTCAACCACCATCCTTAATTCGACCCTGTAATTTGCTCTGTAAAAATATACACATGCATTGAAGACTTACATTAGTCTTTGTTTGGCTCATCATCCCTGCCATTTCACTCAAAAAATCTCCCATTCCCTGCATGCAAATAATCAAAAATTTAATAAGCATCTAATCTAATAATAAAGTGATAACCCCTTTTGTTGATTTTGCTCAAAGAAAATGAAAATTTCAACAAAATAAAAATGGAAATTACATTTTCGTCATCCTCATCATCACTATCATAGATCCCTACATCGTACAGAAACCTCTTTTTGACGTCAGACAGAACTGTACATAAAGCAGAGAGACAAAAGAAGACAGCATCTCGTGAATCTAATAATTATCCATCATTATATATATATATATATATATATATATATATATAAGTTTTATCTTATTCTATAATGCAAATTGCATGAAATGACTATAATAAATAAAGGAATTAAAAAAAAAAATAAAAATTAACGTTTATTACCCGAATAAGCTTGTTGAATGGCCTGAAATTTCTTCTTGGCTTCTTCCACAAACATTGAATTTCCAGAACCTGAGCAACGATCTGGGTGCCATCTCTGTAAAAATAAATTAAAAAAAAAAAGCCAATTTCACTACTAATTCAACAAAAAAATTCCCGGGAAAAAAAAAGACTGCTTCAACCTGAAGAAAGTGATTCAAAGATGATGTTTTTCAATTATAAGCACATGCATGTACCAAAACCGGATCAAATAGACAATTCAAGACAGTGATTTTGAATTATAAGACCACCCATTTGATTGAAACAGTGAAAAAACAAAAAGGCCGTTGATTCTAACCAGTGCAAGTTTCTTATAAGCATTCCTTAGATCTATTGCAGTGCATTCCTTCTCCAACCCCAACACTGTGTAAAAGTCACCGCTTTTCTCTTCACCATTAGCCATTCTTGACTCTCCAATCATAAACCAAATCAAAATCACAAACTTTTTTCCCCCTTTTCTTGTCAACAAATTATGAAACCAAAAACACAAACAAAAACCAAAACCCACCTAATTGCTTTTACGTATGAAATAACATATATAAGCGTAGGTTTGGCTTAGACTACGTCTTTGTGAAACAATCAATACACGGAACCTTAGAGCATTAGCTGTTGTTTTGCCGTAAAGAAGAAGGAAGAAATTGAAAGAAAAAGAAAATTAATATCTCTCCCTATCTTTTCCCTCTGTGTTCCGACTTTTTTGCTTTCCCTTGCTGTAAACTAATAAGGCTCAAGAACTCTCCAGAAACCGGCCATTTATATAAGTTTTTTATTTTTATTTTTTGTTGGGGTTTGTCGTATTTTTCCTTTTTAATGTTGATGTTTTATATAAAGTTGAGTAACTGATTATATTAACATACGCTTCGGCTTTTTTTATGAAACCATAGTTAAGGAAATAATTTGTAACTTATTTTCATATAAGTCCCTTCCAAAGGAATTATAATTAATTGATAAAATCAATGATTTAGTTTTATGGTGTGTTTACTCAAGTTTAATGAGAATGGATGAATGAAAATCATTTCCAATAAAGTTGTTTACTTCATAAAATTGAATAGAAATGAGAATGAGAATAAGAGTGATGGCCACAAATTTGAGAATGAGGAATGAGAATCACATTCCCACCACCCATGGGAATGAGATTCTCATTCCCATTATTGATGGGAAATTACAATATTGTCCCTAAGATAATTAATTAATATTAATTTATAAATAATAAATAAAATTAATAATAAAATAATATTAAGTTTATATTTTAATAAAAGAATAATTTAATATTTAGTAATTTAATACATTAATAATTAATTAATAATTAAATAATAAATAATCAATAAAAACTATTAATCAGTAATTAATAATAAAATAATATTTAATATTTAAATAAAATAATAATTTAACATTGAGTAATTTAATACATCAAAAAATTAATAATAATAATTAATATATAATAAATTAATATATAACTATAATTAAAGGTATTTTTGTAACTTTTTAACAATTCATTCCGATTACTGGACAAAGTAAACACAGCAATGGTAATACTGCTTCATTCTGATTCTGATTCCTACAGTTAAGTAAACAACTTATTCTAATTCCGATTTACCATTCATATTCCAGCTCATTCCGATTCCATTTCATTCTGATTTTGATTCAATCTCATTCCTACTACGAGTATGTAAACGCACCATTAATTTTTCTTGGAGGTTTATTTATTTTCAAATAATTAAAATTAAATCTGGCCTGGGATTAAAGCCTTAAATATCCCAACTATGCCGTTACAAGACTGATTTTTAAAAAAATTAATAAACTTTTAATATAACAATTTATGGATATTTTTATATTTAAAAAATAATAACAAACTCCTAAGAGAATAATTTTATAGGTATAATATTTATGGAAAAGAGAACACGAACCCTAAAATTTTATTATAATGTAAAGGTAAACTTTCAATGTTTCAAAACTTAACATATAATTATTTTTCCTAATTTGAGCCACCATATTCAATATCATGCATGTAATTTATTTGTTGTTCTTTTTGCGAAACTTATATCACATTTTGAAAAGAATTGAAGGTTTATTTGATATTATCAGATATAGAAAAAATAATAATAACAAATAAATTTATGTGCTTATTCTTGAAATTTTAGATATTTACATATTTTTTTAAAGCACGAGAGTCATTTTCCCTGTTTGTTTTTTGTTTTTTTTTTTTTTACTTTTTAGCATATTTTGGAGAAAAAATTTTATGGGGTGTGACTTGGTGGTGTAGAGTTTAAAATCTCATATTGAGGTCCTGAGTTCGAATTCAGAGAGTGCATTTATTATAAGAGTGAGATATTCATGAATTTTATCTGCTCTGCTTAAGCCCCAAAATGATAATTTGGCGGAGAGATTTCCAACTATTCCAATATATATATCGGAGAAAACAAACAGTATGAGAAATAATTATAAATTACGAACGTACTTCTTGTTTTATTAAAACATAGGGATGTAAATGCTATTGCTTTAAATATGAACATATGCGTAACGTCGTAAGTAACGGGAGATTTATAAGGAGTGGAGAAAATGGACGGTCGAGATTGAATGTAAGTGGTAGATATTTTAATAGATTGGGTGTCCAGAAGGTTCTGTGTGACTGTTATTTAATTAAGGTAGTCAGCCTTCACATGGATGGGCCCACTCTCCAACATTAACAGCATGTTTCCTTTTAACAGCTTATTAACTTTTAAAAAAAATTTAAATAACTACTTGTCAAAGGTGGCAAGAGAACCCATTCCTTGAGATTTTTTTTTTAATAAGATGCAACTCATGCACTCAATCACACATTATTAAATTAATATAAAATAATTTATATAGTTACCAACAAAAAATAGATTTACATCTAAAATTATTTAACAACAATAAACTGGCTGGATATTCCTATATCGACTTAAGGTTGTTACATCAATCTAGGACTGGGTATCGGATCGGATCAAATTTGACTATTGAATCCAATCAAATCGTGTTTGGTTCATTTGTCGAATTTCGGATCGAATCGGATAAATTTGATAACTATCGGATCGAATCGGATTTTATCCGATTTGATAACAAATCTGAATCCGATAAAGAATCTGATTTGATGATGGATTCAAATCCGATAAAGAATTCGATTTGATAATAAATCCGATAGTAGATTCGATTTGATAACAATTCCGATTCGAAAAATTGACTTGAAAATTTATAAATTCACAACAATTTTATCGAATCGGATCAGATAACTTAAAATTCAAATCAATTTTATCAAATCGAATCCACTATCGGGTTCATTATCAAATCAGATGCTTTATCAGATTCAGATCTGTTATCAAATCGAATTTATCTGATTCGTTAAGATATCAAATCGTATTGAATAAATCCGATTCGATTCGATAGTTATCGAATCAAATCCTATCCGATCCGATAAGGATTCAAAATCCGATCGAACCAAACAAATCAACTCTTATCGAATCGGATCAGATTCGGATTCGGATTCGGTCCGATCCAATCTGAAACCGATAATGCCCACCCCTACATCAATCTATTACAATTTATTATAAGAAGAATCGAGAAATCTAACTAATCTTATAGGCGCTCGAGTAGAACCGTAGAGTTTTGTTCATGCAAAAAACATAAAACACAAAATACAAGATTGAAGTGTTATCATTACATATGGGTGAATACACATTATCAAAGGGCTCAGATAATAAAACTACATGTTGATGGTGATTTCTGTGACTAAGGTTTTTGAACAGTTCGGCAATGGCAGAGATGTGATTTTCTCTTTTGGGGATCATATATTAAGAAGGT
The DNA here is from genome assembly GCA_019454045.1 of Zanthoxylum bungeanum. Lineage (NCBI taxonomy): Eukaryota > Viridiplantae > Streptophyta > Magnoliopsida > Sapindales > Rutaceae > Zanthoxylum > Zanthoxylum bungeanum. Next base: position 19,330 of record SKCR01017149.1, read on the forward strand.
TGGGTTTGTTCCTCAGCCAGGAAGAGAATCCAGACCCAGTTCCCCGGATCTAGCCGACCAGAGGACACAGTATGATGCGAATCTCGGAGACCGACAACATCATAGCCGAGACCGACCACGGTAGACCGGTAGCTCGGTTCAGCTCTGATTCACCTCATGTGATGAAGTGGATGGCTCACATATTTCGGGTCAGGTCGAAAATATCTTTTATTGTTCGGAAGATCATCTGACCGATCTCTTGAAGACCGATGTGGACTTTTTCCTATGACATACACCACTATTTGAGATATCTTTACAGGCTGGCTTCATTACATTACGAGTGGTAGTGGAGAAAACAGGTTGATGTGACAAGCCGTCAGGTGACAGATTTACTTTCGGTGAAGACAGTCTCGGGGCAGAGAGCCCATCAATCAGCCGGAAATCATATGGACGACATCAAGAAAGCATGGGAATAGTGTTTTAATTCTCCTAGTATATAAAGAGAAGTTACTTTCATTTGTAAAAGATAGCAAAATTTGTAACAAAAGAAGGATCACTACTTGTAAAGAAACACAAAGAAAGCAAACAACTCGTTTTCTTCTTAGACCTTCCAGAAACAGGTCGGCCGAGCTCGGTTTGGTAATAAAAAGCAACACCCCACTTTGTGCCCGTGGACGTAGGCTGGGCTTACTCCACAAAACCACGTTAAACTCTATTTGTCGATTTTTGTGGTTGGTTTGCCTTTTGTTACATTTTCTTTTGGTCTCCCATAACCAAACAAATTCAAGGTTGGAGGAGGATTTTCTGGAAGAGTTATCTCAAAACTGCCATTGGGACGAAAATCACCCGTCAACAGTTGGCGCTGTCTGTAGGGAAAGAACAAAGAGCAACTTGCGTAGTGGGATGATGGCGGAAGGCGGAAACCATGGGTCGTTGGAGAGTTCAGCAGCAGAGTGGTTTGGGAAAGTGAAAGGAAGACTAAATATGAGGGGAAGGGAACAGGCGAAGGTTGGTTCGAGTGGAAAGAGGAAATGGTTCGTAAGGAGAATGAACATTGATGATAATGGGAAAGATGGGAAAGCAACATCTCTTCTTATTGAATTGTAGAATGAAATGTAACGTCAAAAATGAGTGACGTTTGCCTGCCGTAGCTGAACAAGTTCCTCCGAGAGAAGGTGCTACGCTTCTTCGGCCTGCCAGGTCCTCAGTTCCACGGCCAATATAGTCCTCAAGGATCGACTAAGGAACATGTCGACCAAGGGCACGAGATCAGCATCCGTGAGGGCCCTCTCGTTAAGCGCAATGGCCTCCCCGAATGAGAGGAAATGAGAAAAAACCCACGGGGCGGGCCACAAGGAGTCAGAACAGATGACCCCGGCTGGGCTCCCGAATTTGCTCAGAAATTACTTTGGAAGGCCCGGTTGGGGAATCCCTGTCGACACGGTCTGGAAGTAAGCTCGGACTGGAAGACATGATCGGGCTACAAGACAAGAACCAGAAAATGATTGTAAAAGCCTCTCTTGAAATGACCCACAAAGAGTTGTAAGAAGTGGCAGCATGTCCCTTGAATATAAATAAAATTTTCTCTTTTAAATAAGAAACTTGTCCATTTTTACTTGTTTATTAATTGAATGCGAAAGCTATGTTCAATATTCTTGGGATGTGCTCGATGCGAAGGGGTGCTCAGTAGCAAAGAAGGGCACCAAGCCTGTGGCACGCCAATCCCGGGTGTCATTATCAAACCCCCGGGTGGAAGTGTTTCAACCTGACTCATTTCACCTTTGAGGATCCATAACGCATCAAGGGATAAGGTACATGTGGGAAAAGTGTGAACCCCTCGCGGCACGCCAATCCTAGGTGTCATTATCAAACCCCCGAGGCCGGAGCATTACTACCACATGACTCATATTTTTGAGGAGTAGCTCGGGTAAACCGGACCCATATAGGTTTTTTCCCCGGTGAGTTGGCTGGTGAATCCCGTTGAGAACTATTAGAGCACATGGCATGGGGACGGCCGAATGGCCTCCATGACCATTTTAGTCTCGGGTAAACCAGACCTAAGGAGGATTCTTCCCCTGCGAGTCGGATGGTGAGTCCCGTTGAGAAACACCCAGGGATGACGTACACGAGGAGTCTTCTTACCCCGTAGGGTATCTGCCTAACCGCCTCGGATCAGGAGAAGCATGACATGGAGAGGTTTCTTCCCTCATAGCGCTTGCAGACTTTAGAGCCGCCTAACATGAGGAGGTTTCTTCCCTCAGAGTCTCGGCCGCTCACCGATCCGTAGCCCGTCTAGCCGGGACGATGAATTGTAAGGTTCACAATTGTGTTTTGGGAGGCACCAGGCATGACGCTGCCTTGGGGCCCCCGAGTTGTTATCTTTTTGGGTTTGTGTGGAGTAGGTGCTAAGTCACCTCCATTGTGCTAACTTAGTCTTGTTTCCACTTTTTTATTTTTTCACTGATGCTCGGCAAGGGGACGCCTGCGCCGGGATCCGCGGAGCCTCATATGTTGAAAATCTTCCCTCGTGATTAAGTCTCATCTGTTCCACTAGCTCAGGGCTGGATTAGTTCCGCCGATGCTATTCTGTTCCACCAACTCGGGGCTGGAATAGTTCCGCCGAGGCTATTCTTTTCCACTAGCTCGGGGCTGGATTAGTTCCGCCGAGGTTATGTGTCCCACCAGCTCGGGACTAGATTAGTTCCGTCGAGGATATCATGTTTCTTCAGCTCGGGGTCGGGTTACGTCCCATTGAGTACATATGATCGGCATGAGGACGAAGCATTCCCTCATTGCCGGATCTTTGTTGGTCTGGGGAGGTAATATCCCCCAGATCCAAGTGTTTCATCAGCTCGAGGTCGGGTTACGTCCCACCAAGTACATATGATCTGCATGGGGATGGAGCATTCCCTCATGTCCGGATCTTTGTTGTCTGGGGAGGTAATATTACCCCAGAGCCAAGTGTTTCATCAGCTCAGGGTCGGGTTACGTCCCACCAAGTACATATGATCTGCATGGGGATGGAGCATTCCCTCATGTCCGGATCTTTGTTGGTCTGGGGAGGTAACATTCCCCAAGGGCCAAGTGTTTCATCAGCTCGGGGTCGGGTTACGTCCCACCAAGTACATATGATCTGCATGGGGATGGAGCATTCCCTCATGTCCGGATCTTTGTTGGTCTGGGGAGGTAACATTCCCCCAGAGCCAAGTGTTTCATCAGCTCGAGGTCGGGTTACGTCCCACCGAGTACATATGATCGGTATGAGGACAGAGCATTCTCCCATGTCCGGATCTTTGTTGGTCTGGGGAGGTAACATTCCCCCAGAGCCAAGTGTTTCATCACCTCGAGGTCGGGTTATATCCTACCGAGTGTATTTGTCATCGGCTCGAGGGCAGAGCATTCCCCTCATGACCAGATTCGAATCGATCGGGGTCAGAATTTCTTCTCACATTCAGATTCAGAAAAGCAAGTTGGTAAATTGAGAGTTGAAATTAAACTAAGTATGGGAAACATGAAGTATAACATTCAAAAATAAGTGGCAAAGAATAAATTATATTGTTATTACAAAAAAAAAGTATTGTTTTGTTACATATGGCCCCCTTGGGTCACCCAAATTGGTCAACCCGCACATGGGCAACATACTCTTCCTGGTCAGGTCCGGATGGCAGGATTTCAGGTGCAGGCTCAGCGGGAGGGATCTTAGCTTCGGCTTGGGAGGCATGAGGGGCTTCAACAACTTATGCTTTAGACACCTCATAGGCAGGGAAGGGAGCCTCATGCTGGATCTCCTCAGAGACCGGGGACATGGGCATGACAAAAAAGGGCTCGGGATCCTGGATTTCCTCCAAGTGGAGGGCAAGTAACTCACGGGCCTCCTCCTCGGAAAGCTCCCCTTTGCAGAACTAGATAGCCACATGGATTGGACCCATGTGAATCTCGGGCATCACCATCGGAATGATTTAAGCACAGTCACTGACCCCCTCGAGCCTAGCCTTTTCCAGCTCATCTTCCAGTTCTACCTCTCTCTTCTTCGGCACCTCCGGAGCTTGATCCCTCTCTTTGGTCACCGCTATGAGTTTAGAATCTGAACTCGCAGCCTCCCAACTCAGACGTTTAACCCTCTACTCGGCATCCTCCATGTTCTTCTTCGCTGCGGCAGAGGCTTTGCGGAAGGATTCGTGTTGGGTTTCTACTATAGTCCCAAGATCATTCAAGCAATGAAAATAATGTGAATACAATAAAGAAGTATGGCGGAATCATACTTACAATGAACGGATTTGCGATGCGACGAAACACAAAAAATTTTGCTCCTTCCTTGAAGCTCTCGGCTTTGCCCCTCTTTGTGCTCCATTTGTGTTCTTCAAGCTCCAAGCTTTGATTTGAGATTCCATGCTCAAAGGTTTGTTTCCCTATCACCTTTGGATGACTCTTTAGTGTCCTAGCACTTGGAAAAAAATTGCCACAAATTCTTCCTAAAGCTTCTCTTGCTCACGGCATTGAGAGAAATTTGAGATACAAAATTTGGCCCTTGGCCGAATGTAGAAGGGAGAGAAGAGAGAAGTGATGAGTTGGTTGTGTTTTGTTTTGATTTCACAAATCAAATACATATCTCATTTTCCAAAAATTGTACAAGGCATTTAAGCCTTCCAACCACCACCATCAATCACAAGTGACAACCATCACATCACTCAAAGTGATGTGACTTCCATCACAAGAATGACTAATGATGTGACGCATGATGTGACTTGTGGGCCTCACTTTATTCGAAATGCGAGTGGCCCGCAAGCACTCATGGGCTCGGTTTCGCTAATTCCGAATTAACGAATTTTCCGTTGCGACGTAATTAAATAAATTTAATTAAATAATTATGCCTAGTAAAATTACTATTCACGTCGCTAGCGAATTAATTCTAAATTAACTCGTTCGCCCAAATTAAAATCTAATTTTAATTCCGCGTCGAAATCTAATTTCGTATAATATATCGAATATATTATTTTATCGATTAATTCCAAATTAATCGTTCTCTCTCTATAAATAGTATTTTATCCCAGATAAAATATCTCTGTAATTAATCCCATATTAATTTTATCTCTCTTATAATTAATCCCAGATTAATTATGTCTGAGTCATACATCATCGGTGAATCTTCGGGAAGCGACCCATGAGATCCCCGGATATGTTGGCAGTAAATCCGGTCGTCGGACAATCCGAACACGTACGTACCTAGTACTACGTTTTTACCGATTTACAAGACATGGTTGGTTTCTAGCAAAGCACCGTGCCTACCCAATTCTCCAGAAATATTCTTAAAGGAATATATAATCTATATCAGACGTAGTATACGTAGTATTGCGTATTGCGATCCAGTATCGGATGTCACGTGCTAGGCCTGGGGTTGGAATTGTGTTTGCCCCGTACGAATCATATATCAGATCTCTGGTAACTAGTCTCTATAATCGGATAACTATGACCTTGTCATATTATCCCGATAGCTGCAGCATATAAGAGCACCAGTTCCGTATCCTACGTGATCATCATCTCCACTATGACTGGAGTGATATTTCCATCTTGACATCACACCCAATACACTACAATTCTCAATATACCCAGAAGAGGCGTACACAGAACCTGTTAAATCCCTGGACGACCAAAACTTGTTTGCTTGCTTCAATCCATAAATGGATCGATTTAACTTGCAAACCTTGTTTGCTTGTTTTGGTACGACAAAACCGTCAGGATGTTGTAAACATCCTCCAAAAGGTTTCCGTTTAAGGAAAAATGTTTTGACGTTCAGCTGCCATATTTCATAAATGAAACATGCAGCATTAGCAAGCATTATCCGAATGGATTTAACCAAGGCAACATGTAAAAGGTTTTGTCATAATCGACACAATGTTGATAACGATACCTTTTCGCTACAAGCCTAGCTTAGTACGTTGTATGTTGCCATCCATGTATGTCTTCCTTGAAAACTCATATAGTACTAATAGGCACCATGCCTTCTGGTACAACAACCAGTGTCCAAACTTGGTTGGTATACATGGAATCCATTTCGGATATCATGGCACTTTGCTATAATAGGGAGTCGATACCTAGTATCACTTCCTCATACGTAGTCAGTTCGTGTTCCTCAATAAGATTGGCATCTTTACGAGGTGAGATCAGAAACCCATACCTCCCAGGTTATTTTCCGACTCTCTCCGACTTACGCGGTTCTTGTGTATTCGAAGATTATTGGTATAGTTTCATCCCTGATGAACTATTTGTGTTCCATTAAGGACTTGGTGTCTGGAACAATATTACTCCGATTTTCATCGAGTTTTACTTTCCTCCCACTTACCATTGCATATAGGTATTCCTCTTAGGAAAACCGCATGGCGAGCAACAATTACATTGTTCTCTAGTGAGTTGTATAAGTACTATACTTTGGTTACCCTAGGATAACCCACAAATTAGGCACTTATCCGATTTGGGTTCTAGTTTGGTATCATCCAAACATATGCCTAGCATTCCCAAATCTTCAGGAATGAGAAAACCTAGTTTCTTTCATGTTCATATTTAATATGAAATCTGTCTAACAGATTTTTATGGAACCTTATTCCAAATAAGTTTTGCACTGTTTAATGCGTATTCCCAGAAGGAAAATGGTAGCTCAGAGCGACTCATGATTAACCTTATCATGTCTAACAAAATTCGGTTTCTCCGTTTGGACACACCGCTCAAATTGAGGTGTTCCGGGAGGAGTCCACATTGAAAGAATATTATTCTCTTTCAAGTAATTGATAAACTTATTGCTTAAATATTTTCCATCACAGTCCAATCGTGATGTATTAATACTCGAGCCGATCTGTCTGTCTACTTCGTGTCGAAACTCTTTGATTTTATCAAAAGTTTCCGATTCGTGTTTCAAAAGAAACACATAACCATAACGCGATGCCATATCCGTAAAGGTTACGAAGTGTTCATATCCACCTCTAGCCTAGCTAGATATGGGCCCACTTACGTCACTATGAACGAGGGCTAACAGATCGGTGACACTTGCACTTTTACCAAGTAAAAGGGTGTTTTAGGCACTTTGCCTAATAAACTAGATTCGTAGACATCATTTGAATAGAATCAAATCTGTCATAGTATCCACTCTTCAAAAGTGTGGATATACGAGTCTTGTTTAATGTGTCCCAGACAACAATGCCACAAATAAGTCTCATCTGATTAATTCAGTTTGAGCTATTTGTTTATCATGTTATACGTTTGAGATTCATTTATATTCAAAATATAAATATTGTTATTCACATCTAATGTGTTTATCTCAATATCATCTTTATATAATAAAACACTTTAGTGTTCTAGAATATAAAGGTATATCCGGAACGGATTAAACCCTGATATAGAGATAATGTTTCTAGTCAAACTAGTTACATTATAACAGTTTCCTAATTTAAGTACACACCCGAAGGGTAGTTCCTAAACTTAGGTTTTTACGGTTAAAACAACGACTATCGTCCCATTTCCGATTCGCAGATTGATCTTAACTTAAGTCAGTATCATGCTAATCAGTAGATTCTGCACATCAGTACATATGTATGTACCACATCTAGTATCAAAATCTAATTTTGAAATTAATAGTGAACATGTTTATAACAAACATATTTGAAGCCGGAGCCTTGCCCGTCTTCTCTTCCTTCATGTCTGCATTGTCCATACGGCAATCACGCTTCAGTGACCCCGTTTGCCACAGTTTAGGCAGACATCTTGGGATATGTCCTTTGTCTTCCTAGAAGACTGTGATGATTTTGCCTTTGCCCATTTTAGAAGCTATGGCTCTGCCTCCTAGAGCATAGCCATCAACTCTCCAAGAGTTTACTCTTGGTTCATTATGAACCTACCCCAGCTTTCGGGTAGAGACTATAAGATCAAATCTTTGGTAGTCTTGGCCATGTAGGTAATGCCCAGCTAACCTAGCTGATCGATGTCAGTAATCATCTTCGACACCTAGTGCTCGACAGATGTACGCTCTGACATACACGAGCGAAAGAGCTTCTTATGCAATTTGTACTTCTAAGATCTAAAAAGAAATCTATGAAGATCTTTAATTTCAACATCATGTTATAAAGATCTAATCCTTTAGTCTGACGACGGAATTAAAGTGTCATTGCATTAAGTATAAAAGATTGAGCACTAAAGTTATCATCACATGAATCTTCCAAATATTAGGCCCGAGATGTTTCTCTATCAAATAAAGTAACTCCTCAGTTCCCAGGACTATCCTGAGGTATTATTCCCAATTTGAAAATTAAAGCCATTTAAAGGCATTTTTACCCAATTTTATGTTTTAAACGCTAATCTTTCAGTTATCTTGATTGCTATAGTCCAACTATCCAATCAACGATTTCGGGTACTATTGAATATAATGATTATTATAGTCTAACTATATAATCAACAATAAATTTGATTATTTAAATTCAAATATATTGATTACTATAATCCAATTATATAATCAACTATAATTTGAAGTAGTTTGAATACAGTCCAACTGTTTAATTTAAATCAACGATTAAATATTAGTCCAACTAATATTTTTTAAATTAATGACGAAAAATTGAAATGAGCGCGTATTGGCAAGTATCTAAACGAAATTGCAAATTTAATACTTGCCTCCCACTATTTTTTCGGCGAGCCTCTAACCCTCTGTTGAGTACTCGGGAAACCTTGTTTCCTAGTGGGCTAGGATCCCGTTAAATAACACACAACCTTGACTTTGGCCAACAAGCTGTATGATATTTAACTAGGTAGATCTCTAAGATCAATTGGATCTCATCCAATTCCTAGATCCAGTAGGTGGACATCCAAGTCCGAAACATATATCTAATATATGCCAATATATCTGATATATTACCTAACATTTTTCCTCTGAATCAATTAAGCCTTGGCTTTGGCACAACAAACTGAATGATTCCAGTTAAGTGGGACCCATTGACCTTGGAAAGCTTCATAATCGATGTCGATGGACAAGAAGTGATCTTGACTTTGGCCAACAAATCACAACTTGGACAAGACATGTGATATGGAACAAAGTCTTCATGATTCAAACACATCCACGATGGACAAAGGTCTTGACTTTGGCCAACAAACCAGTGCCAATCTTGGATATTGAGAATGAATCATTCAATGGAAGGAAAACGCTTAATATATGTTGAGGTTTTTCGCGTAATTGGAAACCAATTAATTATCTTTGTAAAGGTCTCATCATACACCCTTAAACATGCATTTTAAAAACATAATAAGGCGTGTAAATAAATTAATAATGATATGCGGATAGATATTTAAAACACTTTGTTCCTAGAACAAATCTCTCTCTTTCCTCTCTCTCGCTAGCACAAATCTTACTTCTACCCAATTACATAACACTTCTAAAGAAACCTCATTTACATTGAAGGGAATATGTGAGAAGAGAAATACAAAGAGTCAAGAAGTAATAGGCTGGACTCGCAGATCCAATTAATAAATTCTAAATTTATTACAATAATTTCCAAAATTGCCCTCACCCATCTAATATCCATCCGATATACAATATTCATACATCACATCCATGTATTCACACAAAACATGTTATCAATCAATCTAATCCATTTAATTAATCTGAAATTAATGACCATCCAATGTTCAAACAACGATTTGATTTGTGCGAGTCAAACTCGTTTTAAGAATAAGTACTCAAAGTACGAATTCTCGAATTATATCAAACTATAATATTAAATCCAATTTAATTTGTATTTAATACTAATTCTTTATTTCATTCCAAATTAAATAATTACACTTTATTAATGAGCCTTTTGCGACTTAGATTCTAAATCTAATCATTACAGGTCTCAAAGCCCAATTAACATCTAATGTCAATTTAATTAAAGTCCAATGGGCTTTCAATTAATTTATAAGGCATGGACTTTGGCAACCAAAGCCCAATAAGGAATCACCATTTGCCAAAAATCAATTTACGCTCATTAGGCCCAATTAAAATATTAAAAGTCCATTAAATTATATTTGGACTTTATGGATATGGTTTTGGGCCCAATTGGATCCAACCAATTAACCTAAACCAAACTTGGCCCAACCAATCCCATTAAGCCTAAATACAATTTTATTAGCCCAATTCCAAATTTAAGCCAACTAATTAAATTTCCAAAATTCCAAATCTCACAATTTAATTAATTAAAGTGTATAGCCATAATTAATTAGTCAAATTAACATTTCCAAAATACCAATTTACTTAATTAATCATGCTTATCATCATCAACACATGTCCAACATTATTGAATCAAAAAATCAATTCATTTCCATGCTAATTGGTCACGACAATTTGGGGATTTTTTGTCCGATTTCGATTTCAATCCAATTAAATCCTAAATCAACATTTCTCAAGTCTTTCAACTCATCCAATGATCAAAAAACAAAATTACCATGACCTTAGGGCAACATCAAACTTTCGGCCAAGCCTAGTTTTTGGGGAAAAATGATCCAATTCAATTTTCATCAAATTGATCATGCATAACACTATGTTATCATCATTCAAGCATACTCAAACAATCAATTTCATTAAAATCATGCTCAAATCATTTTTACCCAAATTTTACCCTAAATCAATTTCATGCTTAAACAAGGCTTTTGATACCATTGTTGGGTTTCTATTATAGTCCCAAGATCATTCAAGCAATGAAAATAATGTGAATACAATAAAGATGTATGGCGGAATCATAGTTACAATGAACGGATTTGCGATGCGACGAAACACAAAAAATTTTGCTCATTCCTTGAAGCTCTCGGCTTTGCCTCTCTTTGTGCTCCATTTGTGTTCTTCAAGTTCCAAGCTTTGATTTGAGATTCTATGCTCAAGGGTTTGTTTCCCTATCACCTTTGGATGACTCTTTAGTGTGCTAGCACTTGGAAAAAAATTACCACAAATTCTTCCTAAAGCTTCTCCTTGCTCACGGCATTGAGAGAAAATTTGAGAGACAAAATTTGGCACTTGGCCGAATGTAGAAGGGAGAGAAGAGAGAAGTGATGAGTTGGTTGTGTTTTGATTTCAAAAATCAAATACATATCTCATTTTCCAAAAATTGTACAAGGCATTTAAGCCTTCCAACCACCACCATCAATCACAAGTGACAACCATCACATCACTCAAAGTGATGTGACTTCCATCACAAGAATGACTAATGATGTGACGCGTGATGTGACTTGTGGGCCCCGCTTGATTCGAAATGCGAGTGGGCCCTCAAGCACTCCCGGGTTCGGGTTCGGGTTCGCTAATTCCAAATTAACGAATTTTCCGTTGCGACGTAATTAAATAAATTTAATTAAATAATTATGCATAGCAAAATTACTATTCACATCGCTAGCGAATTAATTCTAAATTAACTCGTTCGCCCGAATTAAAATCTAATTTTAATTACGCGTCGAAATCTAATTTCGTATAATATATCGAATATATTATTTTATCGATTAATTCCAAATTAATCGTTCTCTCTCTATAAATAGTATTTTATCCCAGATAAAATATCTCTGTAATTAATCCCAGATTAATTTTCTCTCTCTTATAATTAATCCCAGATTAATTATGTTTGAGTCATACGTCATCAGTGAATCTTCGGGAAGCGACCCATGAGATCCCCAGATATGTTGGCAGTAAATCCGGTCGTCGGACTATCTGAACACGTACGTACCTAGTACTACGTTTTTACCGATTTACAAGACATGGTTGGTTTCTAGCAAAGCACCGTGCCTACCCAATTCTCCAGAAATATTCTTAAAGGAATATATAATCTATATCAGGCGTAGTATATGTAGTATTGCTTATTGTGATCCAGTATCGGATGTCACGTGCTAGGCCTGGGGCTGGAATTATGTCTGCCCCGTACGAAGCACATATCGGATCTCTGGTAACTAGTCTCTATAATCGGATAACTATGACCTTGTCATATTATCTCGATAGCTGCAGCATATAAGAGCACCAAGTCCGTATCCTACGTGATCATCATCTCCACTATGACTGGAGTGATACTTCCATCTTGACATCACACCCAATACACTACGATTCTTAATATATCCAGAAGAGGCGTACACAGAACCTGTTAAAGCCCTGGATGACCAAAACCAAAGTATATTGATTGTCGCAAGTATTAGCGGTGCAAGTCTCAAGTTAAGACCAAATACACCTACCCTGATTCGGACTTCCATAGACACACAATCATACTACCAATGGAATTCCGAGGGGTCTATCCAGAGCGAAGCTGTTTCCGTACCATCGGTAAACACAACCTCCTATTAAACTTGCATGAGTATCCAATACCCAAATATATGAGAACTATGCCGTTATTCTCCCATAACACGCACAAGTGCAATACTAGTCTATTCCGTATTATCGATGTCCAATATCGATAATACTCCGACTAGGGATGTTTTAATGATTAAACCTTCATGGATTGATACTGTCTCATATCTTATCAATCCGGAACTAATCATATGGACTTTTATCATTTATATATCCCGATAATCTAATTACAAATGATAAAAGAGCAATTTCCTTTGTCACATAGTTAATTTGTACAACAACACCATGTTTGTACAAATAATGATGCTATGGGTCATAATTGTCCAACAATTCATTCATAGCGGTAGCCTCGGCCATGACTTGTATTAGTACTTGGTTTTCTCTATTTTCTCCGGCTAGCTCGGCCATGGCCTGCCTCATGTCCTCCTCCTTTTTGGCCAGCTCGACCTCCCGCTCCGTGATTTGGCTTTGGAGCCGCTGCACTTGGCCCCCATCAGATAGAAGGCTAATCAGTAGGTCCTTATTACGGGCCATCACATAGTTTGCCTGCAAGAAAGAGAGAAAAAGGCGTTGCTTCACAGCTCGAGGCATTTTTCGACCGTTGGATCGAAGAGAGGCCTTGGATGAGCTCCGCGTGTCGCCTTCAAACTCCATCTGCTCAGAATGAGATGAACGGTTGAGATTGAAAACTTTTCGATTGCCCCGTGACCGGTCGATTATTTTGGTTTTTGGCGGGAAGACCATGGATATTTGACAAGTGTCACACTCGGGTTAAACCCTAGAGATGATTTGATGGGCATTTAAAAGGATGTGATGGCTTACAGTTCTCGAGGGACGGCTACCAGAAGGGTAAAATGGGTATTTGCTTCAAGATGGAGAGTCATTTGAAGAGACATCAGAATTCTCAGTGACCGAGCACATTAAGATGACCGAAGACGACCTAATTGAAGGCCATGGTAGTTTTCTACATGGTTCCAAGAGCCGAACACCAGTTGGTAGATATCACACTTCCGACTTTATAGTTTTCGGTACCAACTCGTACACTCGTTGGAATTGAGAACTAGGGGACATATGTTGATGGTGATTTTTGTGACTATGGTATTTGAACAGTTCGGTAAGGGCATATATGAGATTTTCCCTTTTGGGGGATCAGATGTTCAGAAGGTTGGGTTTGTTCCTTAGCCAGTAAGAGGATCCGGACCCATTTCCTCGGATCTGGCCGACCAGAGGACACAATATGATGCAAATCTCGGAGACCGACAACATCATAACCGAGACCGACCACGGTAGACCGGTAGCTCGGTTCAGCTCTGATTCACCTCATGTGACGAAGTGGATGGCTCAGATATTCCGGGTCAGGTCGGTAGTATCTTTTATTTTTCGGAAGATCATCTGATGATCTCTTGAAGATCGATGTGTGACTGGGGTAGTTTGGACTTTTTCCTCTTACATACACCACTATTTGGGAGCTCTTTACAGGCTGGCTTCATTACATTGCGTGTGGCAGTGGAGAAAGCAGGTTGATGTGACAAGCCGTCAGTGTTAGTGTCCTACACATGCCACATGATATCTAAACGTGATTCTAAGTATGAATAATCAAAAACAAGTTTGCGGAATAAACTTACGTTGATCGGTTTGGATGATGAATTTCAAATCTTTCTTTGAATTTATTGGAAGCTCCAAGCTTTCTTTTGAATTCTAAACTCAATGGTGAGTTTCCCTATCACATTCACTTGACTCTCTATGTGCTAGCAAGGTTGAAATTTTACAACAAAATTTCTAAGGAGGAAGATGAAGCTCACGACCAAGGTGATGGAAGAGAGAGATATATATTTTTTCACTTTCCAAAAGTTGATGTGTTATAAAAAATAAAGCATGTTCAAGAAGTTTTACTTGTGTGAAAGATTGCATTAAATGCAACCAACAACTTTCATCACACATGTGACATGTTGATGTAAGTAAGTGGGTCCCACCACTTTGAATTCAAAATTTAAGTTGGCTTACACTACACACTTTGGGCCCCGGGTTCGTTTAATCTGATTAAACGATTTTTCTGTCACGACGTAATTAAATCCAATTTAATTAACTAATAATGTCTAGCAAAATTATTACGAAAGTCACTTGCGAATTAATTCCAAATTAATTCGTTCGCTTGAATTAAAATCCAATTTTAATTCTGTATTGAAATCCAATTTCAATTAATATATCCAATATATTATTTTAGCCCAATTAAATAAATTAAATAGTAAAATCCAATTTAACTATTAAATTTACTTTGCCGATTAATTCCAAATTAATCGCGCACTCTCTTCTAGACGAATTTAATCCCAGATAAATTCTTATCGTAATTAATCTCAGATTATTTTTTCTCTCATAATTATCCCAGATTAATTTTGTTAGAGTCAAATGTCATCGGTGAATCTTTGGGAAGCGACCCAAGAGATCACTGGATATGTTGGCAGTAAATACGGTTGTCGGACTATCCGACACGTGTGTACTGCGTACCACGTTCTCACCGATTTACAAGACATGGTTGGCTTCTAGCAAAGCATCGTGCCTACCCAATTCTCCAGAAATATTCAACATGGAATATATAATCTGTATCAGACATAATATACTACGTATTGCGTATTACGATCCAGTATCGGATGTCACATGCTAGGCCTAGGGCTGGAATTGTGTCTGCCCCGTACGAAGCATATATCGGATCACTAGCAACTAGTCTCTGTAATCGGATAATCATGACCTAGTCATACTATCCCGATAGCTGCAGCATTTAAGAGTACTAGTTTTGTATCTCTGCGTGATCATCGTCTCCATATGACTGAAGTGATACTTCCATCTTGACATCACACCCAATACACTACGATTCTCAGTATACCCAGAATAGGCGTACACAGAAACTGTTAAAGCTCCGGACGACCAAAACCAAAGTATACTGATTGTCGCAAGTATTAGCGATGTAAGTCTCAGGTTAAGACTAGGGGTGAGCACCGGTTCCGTTTCTACCCGGAACCGGTTGGAACCGGAACGGTTTTTCGGGTTTGGAACCGAAACCGATTGTAATTGGGTAGGTTCCGGTTCCAAAAATGAAAGAACTGATTTTATCCGGGTAGGTTCCGGTTCCAAAATGGTCTGAACCGGAACCGGACTATGGAACCAGTTTATATGAATATTTAGAGATTTAAATTTCGGTGCTCTGAGATATTTCTTTTAATTCATCTCTTTGTTGCTAAATTTTTAGATTGTGTTTTCTGATATTGTAACAATTATGTTTGCAGGGAGCTTTGTTGGCATTGCGTGTACTCGCTCTCTACATTATCAGTTCTACTCTTGGTATGTAAGCTGGACATAATACTTTTTTTTTGGTGATTGATTTGGTAGCATAATTGTGCTGCTTAAAGTTTCAAAAGTTGTTTTCTTCACTTGATCCAACTTTAGCAGGCCAAACTGTATTTTCAATTGGAAGAGCAAAAGTATTCTCAAATTTGGACGAAAAGCAAATCCATTTTGCTGTGTGATATAAATTCTGGACTTCCATATTATAATATAGCATGAATTGTATTTTAACATGTCTTAATTTTTTCCTTGAGCAGAAGGTGTATGCTTTGGTAGTGTTTGTCAATTTTAATGTCTTGTGATTAAGTGTTTATCATTCATTTTAATTAAAATATTTTTCATTTTCTTCGTTCTTGAGCTTCCGCACTCCGATTTGGTCCCCGTTTTTCCTACGGACTCGTATCAGAATGTAATTTTCATTAAAATATTTTAAAATAGGGTAATTCGGAACCGGACCGGAATCGGATTGGAACCGAATAATAGGGTACCCTGTTTAATTGGGTAGGTTCCGGTTCCACTTAGTGCGGAACCGAATTTTTCCGGTTAGGTTCCGGTTCTATGCGGAACCGGAACCGAAACCGGTTTTGCTCACCTCTAGTTAAGACCACATACACCTACCCTGATTCAGATTCTCATAGACACATAGTCATACTACCAATGTGACTCCGATGGGTCTATCCAGAGCGAAGCTGTTACCGGTCCAACGGCTAACAGAACCTCCTATCACACTTGCATAAGTATCCAATACTTAAATATATGAGAACTATGCCGTTAAGCTTCCATAATGCGCACAAGTGTAATACTAGCCTATTCCGCATTATCGGTGTACAGTCTCGATAATACTACGACTATGGATATTTAATGATTAAACATTTCGTGGATTAATAATGTCTCATATCTTATTAATTCGGTACTAATCATATGGACTTTTATCATTTATATATCCTAAGTAATCCAATTACAAAATGATAAAAGAGCAATTTCCTTTGTCACATAGTTAATTTGTACAAAAACACCATGTCTTTTACAAATAGTGATGATATGGGTCATAATTGTCTAACAATCTCCCACTTGGCATAGCCAATCACTCAAGTGTCCAACACCTGAACTATGTACGGGTCGCTCATACTTATGCTGAGATATCGCTTTCGTCAGCGGATATGCAAATTTATTATCTGAAACGATCTTTTCGATCTTTACATCGCCACGATGTACGATCTCACGAATAAGATGAAACCATCGAAGTACATACTTTGATCATTGATGAGACCGTAATTCCTTAGCCCGTGTTGTAGCCCAGCTCAGCTACTAACAGAACTACTCCTAATCCAATTAGGAATTTTATAGATCCAAAATGCTTATTTTGCTGCCTCAGCCGCATCAATGTATTCCGCTTTTGTTGTTGAATCGGCAACAATATCTTGCTTGGAAGATTTCCAGCTCACTGTTCCGTTGTTCAAATAAAATATGTACCTTATTGCGACTTATAGTCGTCTTTATCGGTTTGGAAACTTGCATCGGTGATCCCAATCACCTCAAGTTCTCAATCTCCATAAATTAAGAAAGCATCCTTAGTTCCTTTAAGATACTTAAGGATGTTCTTAACATCAATCCAGTGACCATCACCTGGATCGACTTGATTGTGACTCTACATGCTCAAAACATATAAGACACCAGGTCGCGTACATGTTTGTTAATGTACGAGTTCTCGGAGAGTGCCAACAACTTTTAGATCTATCCCAGTAGATCCTTATTCCTAGAATAAAGGTTGCCTCTCCCAAGTTTCACCGATTTTAGTATGAGAATGTCATTGCTAAGAAGCAATACATCATCAACGTATAGGACAATCAATGTCAGTGCGCTCCCACTAACCTTCTTATATACACAAGAATCATCATCGTTTTGAATGAAACCATATACCATTATGATCTCATCAAAATGTTGATTCCAAGAACGCAATGCTTGCTTCAATCCATAAATGGATCGATTTAACTTGCAAACCTTGTTTGCATGTTTTGGCACGAAAAAACCGTCAGGCTGTTGTATATAAACATCATTCAAAAGGTTTTCGTTAAGGAAAGCGGTTTTGACGTACATCTGCCATATTTCATAATCGAAATATGCAGTTATAACAAGCATTATCCGAATGGATTTAATCATGGCAACGGGTAAAAGGTTTCGTTGTAATCAACATCATATTGATGACGATTCCCTTTCGCTACAAGCTTAGCTTTGTACGTTTGTTTGTTGCCATCAATGTATGTCTTCACCATGAAGACTCATTTGCTACCAATAGGCACAATGCCTTCTGGTACATCAACCAATGTCCAAACTTGGTTGTATACATGGAATCCATTTCGGACTTTATGGCACTTTGCGATAAAGCGGAGTCGATACCTTGTATCGCTACCTCATACGTAGCTGGTTTATTATCCTCAATAAGATTATTGTTTACATGAGGTGAGATCAGAAATCCGTACCTCTAAGGTTATTTTCTGACTCTCTCCGACCTACGCGGTTCTTGTGTATTAGAATATTGTGGTACAGTCTCATCCCTGATGAACTGTTCGTGTTCCTTTAGAGGATTGGTGCCAAGAATAATATCACTCTGATTTTCATCGAGTTCTACTTTCCTCCCACTTACCACTGCATTTATGAATTCCCCTAAGGAAAACCGCATGGAGAGCAACAAATATTTTGTTCTCTTATGGGTTGTGGAAATTGGTTTCCCTAGGATAACCAATTAGAAATAGGCACTTATCCGATTTGGGTTCTAGTTTGGTATCATCCAAACGTTTAATATATGCCCAGCATCCCCAAATCTTCAGGAATGAGAAACCCAGTTTCTTTCTTGTCCATATTTCATATGGAGTCTGTCCAACAGACTTTGACGTAACCTTATTCAAAATAAGCATTGCACTGTTCAATGCGTATCCCCATAAGGAAATTGGTAGCTCAGTGCGACTCATCATTGACCTTACCATGTCCAATAAAGTTCGGTTTCTCCGTTCAGACACACCGTTCAATGTGGTGTTCCGGGAGAAGTCCACTGTGAAAGAATACCATACTCTTTCAAGTAATCGAGAAACTCATTGTTCAAGTATTTTCCATCATGGTCCGATCGCGATGTTTTTAATACTTTTTCCAGTCTATTTTCTACTTCGTATCGAAACTCTTTGAATTTTTCAAAAGTTTCCGACTTGTGTGTCATAAGATACACATAACCATAACGCGATGTAACATCCGTAAAGGTTACGAAGTATTCATATCCACCTCTAGCCTGGCTAGACATGAGCCCACATACGTCATCATGAACGAGGGCTAACAGCTCGGTGGCACGTACACCTTTACCGCTAAAAGGCGTTTTAGGCACTTTGCCTAATAAACAAGATTCACAGATGTCATATGAAATAGGATCAAATCCGTCCAAGTATCCATTCTTCGAAAGTGTGGATATACGAGTTTATTTAATGTGTCCCAGACAACAATGCAATAGATTAGGGGTGTGCATTAATCTATTTTAACTGATTAACCGAACCGTTCCGACCCATTTTTTATAACGGTTCGGTTATTGTGATTAATCGGTTTTTACGATTAAAATTATCAACTTTTTCGATTATTCGGTTCGGTTACGGTTATGAGATTCATATAACCGAACCGACCGATTAACCGAAATATATACATGCTTCAAAACCTAAATAAGTAAATAATAAAATTTAATAGACCGATTATTAGATAAATTGTTAAAACAAAAAATTATTAAATTATTGGCTATTAAGAAACCCAAAATTTCATAATATTGGTTAAATATTAAATTTGATGAATATGAATTTATATTTTTGTTAAATTGCTTTGTTGAATGTTGAGTTGATGAATTTATATTTGTTAGTATAGTTAATAACCGAATTAACCAAAATCGACCGAAATATAATGGTTAAATTGGTTAATGGTTATGTGTCATAATATGGTTAACTCGGTTACACATTTACTTAATCGAAAAATTTCGATTCGGTTAAAAAATCAAGGATTAACCGACCGATGCACACCCCTACCACATATAAGTTTCATATGATTTATTCAGTTTTAGCATTTTGTTTGTCATATTATATGTTTGAGATTCACTTACATTCAAAATATAAAGACTATTATTAACATCTGCTGTACATATCAAAATGTTATCTTTATATACAAAACATCCAGTGTTCCAGAATACAGAGGTATACCCGCAACATGTTAAACAAAATGTAGAGATGATGTTCATAGTCAAAGTATGAACGAAATAACAGTCACCTAATGTAATTACATGCCCCAAGGGCAAATACAAAACATAGGTCCCAACTGCCAAAACAGCGACTCTCGTCCCATTTTTGACTCGTGGGTCGATCTCATCTGAAGCCAGTATCCTACTAATCAGCAGATCCTGCATACCAGTACATATGTGAGTACCACATCCAGAATCAAAAATCCAATTTTTAAAACCAGTAGTGGACATGTTTATAACAAACATACCTGAAGCCGGAGCCTTGCCCGTCTTCACTTCCTTCAACTCCGCCTTGTACTCACGGCAGTCACGCTTCCAGTGACCCCGTTTGCCACAATGTAGGCAGACTTCTTGGGATATGTCCTTAGTCTTCCCCTAAGACTTTGATGATTTAGCCTTTCCATTTTTCTTCCTTTTCCTCACACCCCCAGAAGCCTTCGGCCAAGCCTTGGCCATCTGGGATGTCGAAGTAAGGTGCGCCTCGCGCTTCTTACCCTTCAGAAGCTCTGGATCTGCTTCTTTCAGCATCGCCATTAACTCTCCAAGAGTCTTTTATTGGTTCATCATATTGTAGTTCTTGACGAACCCGCCCCAACACTCGGGCAGAGACTATAAGATCAAATCTATGGAAGTCTCGGCCTCGAAGGTTATGTCCAGCTGACCTAGATGCTCGATGTCAACAATCATCTGTGACACATAGTGCTCGACAGATGTACCCTCTGACATATGCGAGCGAAAGAGTTCCTTTCGTAACCCATGCTTCTGAGATCTAAGATTAGACCTGTGAAGATCCTTCAATTTCAACATCATACTATTTTTGGACAATTATGACCCATAGCGTCACTATTTGTACAGATCATGGTGTTGTTGTACAAATTAACTATGTGACAAAGGAGATTGCACTCTTATCATTTGTGATTAGATCACCTAGATATATAAATGATATGAGGTCCCATGTGATTTGTTCCTGGATTGAGAATGATATGAGACAGTATCAATCCACGAAGGATAAATCATTAAACATCCCTAGTCAGAGCATTATCGAGATTGGACATCGATGAATGCGTAAAAGACTAGTATTACACTTGTACGCGTTTTGAGGGCACAACGACATAGTTCTCATATATTTGGGTATAAGATACTCATGCAAGTGTAATAGGAGGTTGTGTTTTACCGATGGTATGGGAAACAGCTTCGCTCTGGATAGACCCCATCGGAATTCCATTGGTAGTATGACTATGTGTCTATGGAAGTCCGAAATTAGGGTAGGTGTATTTGGTCTTAACCTGAGACTTGCACCGCTAACACTTGCGACAATCAATATACTTTGGTTGCGGTCGTCCAGGGCTTTAAAAGGTTATGTGTACGCCAATGCTGGGTATATTGAGAATCGTAGTGTGTTGGGTGTGATGTCAAGACAGAAGTGTCACTCCAGTCATATGGAGATGATGATCGTGCAGGGATACAGAACTGGTTCTATAAAAAGGTTGCAACCGTCGGGATAATTGACTTGGTCATGATTATCCGATTATAAAGAGACTAGTTGCTCGTTATTCGATATATGCTTCGTACGGGGCATACACTGTACCAGCCTCAGGCCTTGCATGTGATCATTCGATACTGGACAGAAATACGCAATACTACGTATATTACGCCTGATATAGATCCTTTATTCCCGTAAGGATATTTCTGGAGAATTCGGTAGGCATGGTGCTTTGCTAGTAGCCAACATTGTCTTGTAAATCGGTATAAACGTAGTACGAGGTACTTACGTGTTCGGATAGTCCGACGACCAAATTTACTGCCAACATATCCGGGGATCTCATGGGTCACTTCCCGAATATTCACCGATGACGTATGACTCGCACTTTTATTAATCTGGGATTAATTAGATGAGAGAGAAAATTAATCTGGGATTAATTGCGGAGATATTTTATCTGGGATAAAATATCATTTAAAGAGAGATAACGATTAATTTGGAATTAATCGATAAATTAATATATTCGATATATTAAACGAAATTGGATTTCGACGCGAAATTGAAATTGGATTTTAATTCGAGCGAACGAATTAATTTAGAATTAATTCGTTAGCGACGTGAATAGTGACTTCGCTAGGCGTAATCATTTAATTACGACGCAATGGAAAATTCGTTAATTTTGAATTAGCGAACCCGAGCCCGGGATTATTTGCGAGCACATTCGCATTTCGAATTCGAGTGTGGCACGAAAGTCAAATCAAGCGTCAAATCGATAGTCGCATCTAGCGTCACTTCAAGCGTCAAATCACTTGTCACTTTAAGTGATGTGACTTGACAACTTGATTGAGAGATGTGACTTGATGTGTGTGGTTGGCAATTAAAGCTTTAATTGTTTGACTTTTAAAGCCAAAAAAAAAGTTTGGTATATGTTTTGAGAAATCTATTACCAAAATATAACACACATTTATCTCGCTCTCTCCTCCCATTTTCTCTCTTCTTCTTCACGCCCTTTGGGCTGAAATTTTCTGTGTTTCTGGTTTGAAAAATCGTGAGCAAGAAAGGGAAACAAGTGCGATTTTGTGGCAAAATCAAGAGTGCTAGGTGCGAAGGTGATAAAGAAGTCCACCCATGAGCCGGGAATCGTTCGACGAAGCTTGGAGCTTGCTTGAAGAACCAATAATGGCCGAAAACAGTGAGCTTGGAGCAGTCCACTGCTGCAGTTCACAGTGAGCAGAAAATGAATTTTTGTTCGTCAAAGCGTCGCTCAACCGATCGATGTAAGTATTCCGCGACTTTCTCAATTGTATTCACACATGTTCATGCTTGATTATTGATCCTTGGGACCTTAGTAAACTCCAACAATGGTATCATGAGCAAGGAAAAGCATGAAAAAGTTTAGGGCTTAAAATTTGGGTAAACTTGTG
Organism: Zanthoxylum bungeanum; assembly: GCA_019454045.1. Taxonomy (NCBI): domain Eukaryota; kingdom Viridiplantae; phylum Streptophyta; class Magnoliopsida; order Sapindales; family Rutaceae; genus Zanthoxylum; species Zanthoxylum bungeanum. The sequence goes on from SKCR01017149.1 coordinate 42,141, forward strand.
TTTGAGCATGATTAATGAAATTGGATGAATTAGTATGCTTAAATGTGTTTGAATTGAGGATAGATTGGATCAATTTGTTGAAATTGTGTTTGGAACAAATTTCCCCAATTTTTTGGTGTTGGCCGAAAATGTGAAGAGCCATAATTCTTGGCGATTTTGATTTTTTGATTCATTGGATGAGTTGGAATCAATTGGGATGCTGATTTAATGTCGATTGTGGAATTAATTGGATTGAAACCGAATCGAACACATAATTCCCCAAATTTCCGAGAGTAGTAAAGCATGTAATTGGGTTTGATTTTTGTTAAAATGTGTTGGACATGTTTTAATGTTAATGGCATGATTAATTAGTGCTAATTTATGTTTTAGAAATGTTAATTGGGTAATTAATTATGTAATACACTTTATGTAATTAAATTGGGAAATTGGATTTTTGGAATTTAATTATTTGGGCCTAAAAATTGGATTTGGGCTTGTTGTGTTGTAATTGGGCTTATTGAGCTTAGTTGTACTAAGTTGGGTTTAGGCTAAATTGGTTGGATCCAATTGGGCCTAAAACCGCCTCCATAAAACCCAAATGCGACTTAATGGACCTTTAAAGTTTAATTGGGCTTAATGGGCCTAAATTGATTTCTAGGCTTATGGGGTAACTCCCGGATTGGACTTTGGTTATTGGGTTCGACCCGAGTTGACCAAAAGTCCACGCCTTAAGAAATTAATTAAAAGCCAATTGGACTTTAATTAAATTGACGTTGGACGTTAATCGGGCTTTGAGACTCGTAACGATTAAATTTGGAATTTAAGTCGTAAAAGTTCATTAATAAAGTGTAGTGTTTAATTTGGAATTAAATAAGCGAATTAGAATTAAATGCATATTGAATTGGATTTAATTATGTTGTTTAATTTAATTCGAGAATTCGTACTTTGAGTACTTATTCGCAAAAATGAGTTTGACTCGAGCAAAATTAAATCGTTGTTTGAACATTGGATGATCACTAATTATCAGATTAATTAATTTGATTAGATTGATTGATAACATGCTTGTGTAAATACATGGTTGCGATGCATGAATAATGTATATCGAATGATATTAGATGGGTGGGGCAATTTTAGAAATTGTTGTAATAAATTTGATTTATTAAATTGGACCTGCGTGTCCAGCCTTATCACCTCCTTATTCTTTGTATTCTCTTCTCACCTATTCCCCTCAATGTAAATGAGGTTTCTTTAGAAGTGTAGTGTAACATGTAGAAGAAATATATGTGCTAGCGGGAAAGAGAAATGGAGAGATTTGATTTAGGATCAATGTGTAAAGTATCCATCCGCATATCATTATTATTTTATCATATGCGCTTTATTATGTGTTTAGAATGCATGTTTAAGGGTGTTGATGATGAGACCTTAACAAAGATAATAAATTGGTTGCCAATTTGCACTCGAAAAACCCTCACAAATATTAAGCGTATTTCCTTCCATTGAGTGATTCTCACTCAAGATCTGAAACTGGCATTGGCTTGTTGGCCAAAGTCAAGGCCTTTGTCTGTCGAGGATGTGTTTGAATCACGAGAGCTTTGTTCCATGTCAGTGTCTTGTCCAAGTTGTGGTTTGTTGGCCAAAGTCAAGACCACTTCTTGTCCATCGACATTGATTACGAAGCTTTCCATGGTCAATGGGTCGCGCTTAACTGGGATCACTAAGTTTGTTGTGCCAAAGCCAAGGCTTAGTTGACTCAGAGGAAAAAGGTTAGGTAATACATTGGATGTATTGGCATATATAAGATATATGTTTCGGACTTGGATGTCCCCCTACCAGATCTAGGAATTAGATTGGATCCAATCGATCTTAGAGATCTACCTAGTTAATTATCATACAATTTGTTGGCCAAAGTCAAGATTCTGTGATATTTAACGGGATCCTAGCCCAATAGGAAACACGGTTTCCCGAGTACTCGACAGAGGGTTAGAGGCTCGCCGAAAAATAGTGGGAGGCAAGAATTGAATTTGCAATATTCGTTTAATTACTTGCCATACGCGCTCAAACAAATATCAATTCATCAAATAAATTAAATGTTAGTTGGACTAATATTTAAATTGTTGTTTTAATAAATAGTTGGACTATATTCAAACTATTCATTTATAGTTGATTTTATAATTGGATTATAGAAATCAATATAATTGATTTTAATCTATTAAATTATAGTGATTAAATAGTGGACTATTGTAATCATTATAATAAATAGTACCGAAATCGTTGATTAAATAGTTGGACTATTAAAATCAAGATAAAATTGAAAGATTGACATTTAAAACATAATTCTAGGGAAAATGTATTTAAATGATTTAATTTTCAAATTGGGAATAAATTTCAGTATGGTCCTGAAAACTAATAAGTTACTTTATTTGACAAAAAACGTATTAGGCCTAAGCCCGGAGTTAAGCAAATAGTAGAGCATAATCTTTGGAAGATTTATGTGATGATAACTTTAGTGCTTAATCCATTAAGCTTGTCGCAGTAGAATCCTTAATTTCTGAATCAGAACTAAGGATTAGATCCTTAAAGTATGATAATGAAATTGAAGGATCTTCATAAATCTATACTTAGATTTTAGAAGTACTAATATTGCAATAGTAAACTCTTGGAGAGTTAATGACTATTCTCAAGGAGACAAAATCAAAGTTTGCAATGAGGCAAGTAGCGCTAATCGCACTTTACTTCGATATTCTAGAAACCCGAGGCTTGGCCAAAGGCTACTGGAATATGAAAAGGGGCAAAGGCAAAATCATTATAATCTTCCAGGAAGATAAATGACATATCCCAAAATGTCTGCTAATTGTGGCAAATGGGATCGCGGAAGCGTGATTGCCGTTTGGACAAAGCAGACATGAAGGAATTGAAGACGAGCAAGGCTCTGACTTCAAATATATTTGTCATAATATATTTATTACTAGTATTAAAATTGGATTTTAAATACTTAGTGTGGTATATAAATATATATTGATGTTCAGAATCTGTTTTGAACAGGATACTGACTTCAATTGAGATTTATCCGCGAATTGGAAACGGGACGAAAGTCGTTGTTTCAACCGTAGATACCTAAGTTTAGGAACTACCTTCGGGTGTGTACTTAAATTAGGAAACTGTTATAATATAACTAGTTTGACTAGAAACATTATCTCTATATCGGTGTTAACCCGCTGCAGGTGAACCTTTATATTCTAGAACACTAAAGTGTTTCATTATATAAAGATGATATTGAGATAAGCACATTAGATGTGAATGACAAAATTTATATTTTGAATATAAATAAATCTCAAACATGACAAACAAACAGCTCAAACTGATTTGATCAGGAGAAACATACAGTGGCATTGTTGTCTGGGACACAACAAACAAGACTCGTATATCCACACTTTCGAAGAGTGGGTACTAGGACTAATTTGATCCCATTCAAATAAAGTCTATGAATCTAGTTTATTGGGCAAAGTGCCTATAACACTATTTACTTGTAAAAGTGTAAATGCCACAGATCTGTTAGCCCTAGTTCGTAGTGAAGCAAGTGGGCCAATGTCTAGCTAGGCTTGAGGTGGATATGAATATTTCGTGACCTATACGGATGTGGCATCAAGTTATGGTTATGTGTTTCTTTTGAAGAACACAAATCAGAAACTTTTATAGTTTCGACACGAAATAGACAAACAGATCGGCTAAAGTATTGAACCGTCACGATGGGACCGTAATGGAAAATACTTGAGCAATAAGTTTCTAATATACTTGAAAGAGTATAATATTCTTTCAATGAGGACTCCTCCCGGAACACGTCAAAGTGACAGTGTGTCCGAACCGAGTAACCGGATTTTGTTGGACATGATAAGGTTAATCATGAGTTGCTCTGAGCTACCATTTCGTTCAACGGATAAGCTTTAAACAGTGTAGAACTTATTTTGAATAAGGTTCCATAATAATCTGTTTGACAGCTATCATATTAGATATGAACGGGAAAGAAACCGGGTTTCACATTCCTGATAATTTGGGATGCTAGGCATATGTTTGGATGATACCAAACTAGAACCCAAATTGGATAAGTGCCAATTGTAGGTTATCCTAGGGATACCATAAGTATTGGATATGTCAGCTTTACGGGAAAATCGCTTTCCTGAAAAGAAAACCTTTTGGAGGATGTTTATAACATCTTGTCGGTTTTGTCGTACTATAACAAGCAAACGAGGTTTGCAGGTTATTCGATCCATGTTTAGATTGAAGCAAGCATTAGGTTCTTGGAATTATCGTTTTGATGTAATCATAATGGTATATGATTTAATTCAAAACGAAATGATTCTTGTGTATATAAGGAGGTTAGTGGGAGCGCACTGACAGTGAATGTCCTATAATAATGATAATATGTCATTTCTTGGAAATGATATTCCCATAATAAAATCGTGTGAAAGCTTGGCTTTCGAGAAAACTCTCCGAGAACTCGTACATTGAAAAATATACGTGACCTGGTGTCTCATACGCTTTGAGCATATGGATTCACAATCACGCCAATCCAAGTGATAGTCGCTGGATTGATGATTAAGAAAATGCTTAGTATCTTAGAGATCTAAGGATGCTGTCTTAAAACTATGGAGATGGAGAACTTGAAGTGACTGGGATCACTGTAGCAAGTTTCCTAAACCGATAAAGACGACTATAAGTCGCTAAACGATACTATATAAACAACTAATACGAGTTATTGCTGCAGCTGAAGCGGCAATAGAAGCCATTTGGGTCGATAAATAAATCTAATTAGATTAGATATAATTCTGTTAAAGAATTAATGGTCTCATCAACGATCCAGATACATACTTCGATATTCATCTGATTCCTTCGGATCATACATCGTGGCGATGTGATGATCGAATAAATCGCATCAGACGATAATCATGCAAATCCGTCGACGAAAGCTTTTTCTCAGCAGTTTGAGCCAACCGTACATAGTTCGGGTGTAAGACACTCGAGTGACTGGCTATAAGCCAAGTGGGAGATTGTTGGCCAATTATGACCCATAGCGTCACTATTTATACAGATCACGGTGTTGTTGTACAAATTAACTATGTGACAAAGGAGATTGCACTCTTATCATTTGTGATTAGATCACCTAGATATATAAATGATAAGAGGTCCCTGTGATTTGTTCTAGGATTGAGAATGATATGAGACAGTATCAATCCACGAAGGATAAATCATTAAACATCCCTAGTCAGAGCATTATCGAGATTGGACATCGATGAATGCGTAAAAGACTAGTATTACACTTGTGCGCGTTGTGAGGGCACAACAACATAGTTCTAATATATTTGGGTATAGGATACTCATGCAAGTGTAATAGGAGGTTGTGTCTTACCGATGGTACGGGAAACAGCTTCGCTCTGGATAGACCCCCTCGGAATTCCATTGGTAGTATGACTATGTGTCTATGGAAGTCCGAAATCAGGGTAGGTGTATTTGGTCTTAACCTGAGACTTGCACCACTAACACTTGCGACAGTCAATATACTTTGGTTGCGGTCGTCCAGGGCTTTAACAGGTTTTGTGTACGCCAATGCTGGGTATATTGAGAATCGTAGTGTGTTGGGTGTGATGTCAAGACGGAAGTGTCACTCCAGTCATATGAAGATGATGATCGCGCATGGATACATAACTGGTTCTCTAAAAAGGTTGCAACCGTCGGGATAATATGACTTGGTCATGATTATCCGATTATAGAGAGACTAGTTGCTCGTTATCCGATATATACTTCGTACGGGGCAGACACTGTACCAGCCCCAGACCTTGCATGTGATCATTCGATACTGGACAGAAATACGTAATACTACGTATACTACGCCTGATATAGATCCTTTATTCCTGTAAGGATATTTCTGGAGAATTGGGTAGGCATGGTGCTTTGCTAGAAGCCAACCTTGTCTTGTAAATCGGTATAAACGTAGTACGAGGTACTTACGTGTTCGGATAGTCCGACGACCAAATTTACTGCCAACATATCCGGGGATCTCATGGGTCGTTTCCCGAATATTCACCGATGACGTATGACTCACACTTTTATTAATATGGGATTAATTAGATGAGAGAGAAAATTAATCTGGGATTAATTGCGGAGATATTTTATCTGGGATAAAATATCATTTAAAGAGAGATAACGATTAATTTGGAATTAATCGATAAATTAATATATTCGATATATTAAACGAAATTGGATTTCGACGCGAAATTGAAATTGGATTTTAATTCGGGCGAACGAATTAATTTAGAATTAATTCGTTAGCGACGTGAATAGTGACTTCGCTAGGCGTAATCATTTAATTACGACGCAACGGAAAATTCGTTAATTTAGAATTAGTGAACCCGAGCCCGGGATTATTTGCGAACGCATTCGCATTTCGAATTCGAGTGCGGCACACAAGTCAAATCAAGCGTCAAATCGATAGTTGCATCTAGCGTCACTTCAAGCGTCAAATCACTTGTCACTTTGAGTGATGTGACTTGACAACTTGATTGAGAGATGTGAGTTGATGTGTGTGGTTGGCAATTAAAGCTTTAATTGTTTGACTTTTAAAGCCAAAAAAAAAGTTTGGTATATGTTTTGAGAAATCAATTACCAAAATATAACTGACCGGTGCTTACACACGCGTATAACGCAAGCGCACGTATCGTTCAAGTAGTATAAAAAGTATCGATCCCACGAGGACTTAATACATAAGCTATTAATTTTATGAGGTCAAATGATTACTAGTATCTAACAGGTTGTTTGATTGATTTGAAATGGTGACGATTTTAAATTTAAAAACAAGTAAATAAATGTTTGAAAGTAGGTTTTGAGAAAATTCAATATTAAAAACTATCTAGGGTTGTGAATCTTTCCAATATTATTTAAGATGAAGTGGTTATCTTATAGCTGGGTAATATATTGATTTATTAACCTGAAACACTAAATTATGTGAAAGCCTCTGTCGATGGTCAGACACAAATACCCAGTTTAACCCATTTGAACCATATGTCTATGTCAACCAAATTATCTGGATTCATTAAGTTTAAGTTCCAATTATGGCTACCCCGCCCGAAAGGTATATGTCTATCCTGTAAGGAAATCTATTAAAGGGTTATCTATCCTCAATGAAGATCGTGGGCTATTGAGTCTAAGGTCTCAAACTTAAAATCCATATGTCTAGTTCATTTTAAGTTTACCTAATCAATTTTATTAATGGCCAGTTAATAAAAAGCATTAAGATTAAGACTCAATAAATAAATCTTTATATTACCCAAACTATAATCTAACCCTTATAAACCGGTGATATTGAAATTCATCACAACCCTAGATAACTAACTTAGTTATGACACATGGTTAGGGCTAGTAAAAACTTAAAAGTAAAAGTCATAAAGTAAAATGCGAAATAGTAAATGCGGTAAAGTAAATACTGAAAAGTAAATTACAATAAAATAAAATGCTAAGGTAAAAAGATTTACTTTTACTATTTACTATTTACTATTTTTAGATATCTCCCATAAAATAATATATAAACTTGTGATAATATTACCAACCAGCCATATAGGCGGTAACCTGATTAATTCAAATTAAGTCCGACCAGCCATAAAGGCGGTATGATTTGTCCATGAACCTGCCATATAGGCGGTAAGAAAATTTAATTACCAACCAGCCATATAGGCGGTATCCTTGATTAGTCAGGTTTAAACCAATTTAATTTAATAGCCAACCGAACAATATGTCGGTATCCTTATTAAGTCAAATTTTAAATAGTAAATATATTATATTTAAGGGAGATTAATCTAAATAGTAACAGTAAAAGAATTACCTTTCACCTTAGCAAGGAGAAGTTACCTCATCATGGTTGAATAGTAAAACTGAAACAGTAAAAACAAGATAAATTAATATTACTATTACAAAAAGTAATTAATATTACAGAATGTAATTAAAAATTAATTATAAAACTTAAATTAAAAGAAACTAGAGAGAGAAACTCCATATTTACATCAAAGAAATGAGAGAGAATGGTGCAACTAAAACTGAAATCTCGAGCTCAATTTATAGGCAATTATCGTCTGGCGTCGCGACGCCAAATTCCTTCTTGCGTCGCGACGATGGCTCTGTTGACTTGGTCCACGCGATTTGACTTTGACCGTTGACGCGGATTTCGTCGGGCCAATAAGAATTCAACACGTGATAGATTCGGTTCAATAAGAAGATGACACGTGGCAGAAGAAGATTCACCGATGATTCGGTCCAATGAGAAGATGACACGTGTCACGCAGAGTGTCGGCACCATAGGCTTGTGACACGTGTCCAAACGCATGTTAGCGGATCATCTGTGATGGTGACACGTGGCACGACGCACGTTAGTAAAGTCAAACTTCTCAAATTCTGACCCGTTGACCCGGCGCACATTAGCATGACTTGGTGCACGTTAGGCGTCACGACGCCAAGGGCTTGCGCGTCGCGACACGCATAAATTACCAAAATGCCATTTTTCTAATTTTCACTGTTTTGGTCCAAATCACCTCCAGAATGTCCTGAAACTTTATTTATCTACAAAATAACACAAAACACATCAAAATATTCACAAAGCTCAAGAAACTATACAAAATATTAGGTTAAATGAGTGGGAAATAGTGATAGATTTATCACTCATCACACCCCCAAACCTAATATTTTGCTAGTCCTCGAGCAAAACATAAAATAAAATAACATAAATAACATTTAAAATAAAATTTAACTAAGCCACTTTCGTAGAGATCACGGTTGCATTTAGCGTATCCAACAAGCCTTTAAATCCCTAGGTGTCCCTAGTGGATGAGTTGTAGTCCCATGAGGGTTTACAGCAATGATACCCACAAACATTTTACAAAAGTAAAAAGGTAGTGAAACTAATGCACACAAAAGCAAAAAGACAAACGAAAAGAGAATAAAGAAGTTAGTGACTAATCAGGTGAAACTTCTACTCCAAGTTACTAGTTGTTTTCTTTCTTTCTAAATTACTGAATAAGTAAATTCTCCGATTATATTTACCATTCTCCATATACACAACCAATAAAATATTAAACAACTCATTTTTGCCCACAACAGTCATAAGTGCAGTTGATAAAAGAGAGTAATATTTTTGTCCTAAAGTTCTATCAGATTTCACACCTTGTTGTAGCAATGAAATAATTTTTCTGATTTTTCTGATTGTTTTTCTTTGATTTTTTTTATTTATATACAATACCTTCCGTCTATGTAGTGAGCTTTGGGTATGTGGCTCCCAAACCAGTTGGCTTTAGGGCACCAGATGTTAAGACACCCCTACGGACTTAATTACTCAGACTTCAGATATATATATTTTTGCAGCATCTTCGATCCATGTAACGAGCTTTGGGCCAGTGACTCCCAAACCAGTTGGCTTTAGGGCACTAGGTGTTAAAACACCCTTACAGACTTAATAACTCAGATCTCAGATTTTTTTTTTACTCCATCACTTTTTTGAGATGTTTCCTCCAATTAAACTAAAGCACTGAATATTACAAACTTTTCAATTACAGCTTATGTCCGTATGTTACTATGCATGTTGATAATACCTGCCAACTGAGCATATGAAGATCCATTTTAGTCAGTGTTAAGGAGAATTCACAAATTAAATAATTCAAAAAAGGAAATAAACAAAAATTAACTTGTTTCGAAATAAATGGTTTGAGATACGTATCAGGAGTGGGAACTCCTTACTCAGCTATTTCTCACCAATTTCACCCTTTTAGTCAAAATAAAAACACAAAAACACAAAATATTTTTGTAATTTTTGAAAAATTTTCAATTTTTTTTTGTATTTTTCGAAAAATTTTGGACTAAAAATAAAAACAACACACAAAATAAAAACAAGGTACTGATCAACTAATTCCCTCCCCCAAACCTAAATGAGACATTGTCCCCAATGTCTTAAACAATAGAAGAAGAGTTTAGAAAATAATACCTGGTTAGCTGAAATTCTACAAGAAATTAAAGGTTAAGATCCAGATTAACACGACGTCTCTTACCACGATCGTCCTCGGACCAATTTATCTTTGAAAGGATAGGGTCAACTTGTGGTTCATAGGCTAATAGTTGGTCTATTAGATCCAGAGCAGTTTTGGCAGTAAAAAGGAGTTCTTTTAAAGGTTTTGACACGAACCCATTTCTTCTGGCATAATCAAGAAACACACAAAGAAAATCATAAAATCCATCAACGTTGTACAACCCAATTGGTTTCTGGTGTATGTTCAGGTTCGCCCAAGATAGCACTATAAATATTTCCTCCAATGTACCCAAGCCACATGGCAAAGCAATAAAAGCATCAGCACAGTTAATCATTTCTACCAGTCGTTCAGACATACCTGACACGATCAGTTCCTCTCCGTTCGATGGTTCAATAAGATTTGCTTCTGCCAAGGGTTTTGGGATGATTCCCAAAACGTGACTGCCTCCTTCCTGTACAGCTTTTGAAACGATCTCCATAAGTCCAAGATTGCCTCCGCCATATAGTAAGTGCATATTTCTTGCAGCTAAGACTCGACCCAATTCTTGTGCTGCTTCTACGTATTGTGGTTTAGTACCAACACTATTACCAGAAAACAAACAGATGTTTTCAACTCGTCTTCTTGAAGTGGCTTCCATGTTTTACTCTGGATGTCTTCAAAAGTGCAATGATGGGTTGAATTTATAATACCTGAAAAGGGTGAGTAAAAATAGCACAAGTATCTTCCAAAGGACGATTAGTAGCAAAATAGTAAAATAAATCGTGACAGTCTAAAAGGTCTGGATCCTGTCAGAGAAAATAAAAGAAAACAACAAAACAAATCACAATTATTAGGAAAAGACAAAGAGATATAATATGTACAAGAAAAATAGTGGCTTGATTGACGTCTATGCGTCAGGGACAAGCTTCCAATCCAATTTTCTTATAAATTGGCAATCAGGGTCTTTTTTAGTCAGATTCCCAAGACTTAACTGATGTCATTCTTTTTGAAATTGTGTATGTAATTTGCGAATGGCTATGTGTACATATCCACTGGATGCGTCTCAAGAGTCGAAGATATATTATCTACAGACTCCTTACTCAAGCCATCCTAATGAATTTAATCTTATCTTCGCGGTTATCAGACACCATTCCTAAAGAACGACAACGAGTATTGCAATTCCAGCGTGCACATTTGTAATAAACACCCATTTGCTTAGCTCTACGTTTCTTTGCATAGGTGCTTCTTCCAAAACAGGCAGATGTGAAATAAAAGAGTCAGAAGACTCACCTGCCAATCGGACCCGTGCTTCAATTACCCAACGAATGTCATTAGGAACACCATGGATTGTTAGTAGTCTCATCCGTTCCAAGCGAGATTTGTAAACTTTCATAAGAGATTTTTGAAGGAGAGAAGGAAATTGCTTGTGAAGATTTGCGAGAGCTTATTCCATCTTGAAATGTCTTAATCTGCAAAAACTAAACACACAAAATTAAATCACACCAAATCACAATATATACACAAATTGCATGGGTTGCCTCCCTGCGAGCGCTAAGTTTAGAGTCGTCAGCTAGACTTGACTTCTCGAACATTAAGCTGGATCTGAAAGTGTGACACTTTCTTTTTGTCGCTCAAATGATTCTCCCCAGTAGTGTTTGACACGCTGACTGTTAACCTTGAATGTGTTGTTGGTATTGGGATCCAGTAACTCAACAGCTCCATAAGGTAAAACCTGAGTGATCACAAATGGACCTGACCACCTAGATTTCAACTTTCCAGGAAAAAAGTTTCAACCTTGAGTTGTACAACAACACATGCTGCCTCGGTTCCAACTGTCTGTGCACTATTTTTCGGTCATGCCATTTCTTGGTATTTTCTTTGTACAATCTGGCATTCTCATAAGCCTGTAAGTGAAATTCCTCTAATTCGTTGAGTTGGTGAAGTCTTTTCTCTCCTGCAGCTTGTGAATCAAGATTCAACTTCTTAGTGCCCAGTACGCCTTGTGTTCAAGCTCAACTGGCAGATGGCAAGCTTTCCCAAACACCAATTGATATGGGGACATACCAATGGGTGTCTTGTAAGCTGTCCGGTAGGCCCATAATGCATCATCTAGTTTTGTAGACCAGTCCCTCCTTGTTGATCCAACGGTTCTCTCTAGGATTCTTTTGATCTCCCTGTTTGAAACCTCAACCTGTCCATTTGAATGTGGATGATAAGTTGTGGCAACCTTGTGAGTAACTCCGTATTTGGATAGGAGTGCATTGAAGTATCTGTTGCAGAAATGTGAGCCACCATCGCTGATGATTGCACGAGGTGTTCTGAATCGAGTGAAAATGTTCTTTTTAATTAATTTGATCACCACTTTTGAATCATTGGATGGTAGTGCAATTGCTTCGACCTATTTGGAGACGTAGTCTACAGCAACCAGGATGTACAGGTTTACGAATGATGGAACAAAGGGTCCCATGAAATCTATACCCCACACATCGAATATTTCCACTTCTAGAATGTTTTGCAACAGTCCTTCATTTCTCCTCGAAATATTCCCCGTTCTCTGGCACCTGTCACATTGAAAATCAAAAAGATAAGCATCTTTAAAAAGAGTGGGCCAGAATAAACCTGATTGAAGAACTTTTGCTGCAGTTCCGCTGAAGTGTCCGCCATATGGTGATGAATGACAGTGCTGCAAAACACTGTTGACCTCCTTCTTTGGAACACACCGTCTTAATAATTGATCAGCACAGCGTTTAAACATGTACGGTTCATCCTAGACATAGTGCTTGACTTCTTTGAAGAACTTCTTCCGTTGCTGAGTTGTCCATTCCAACGGCCATTTTCCTGACACAATGTAGTCGACATAATCAGCATACCAAGAGACTTCCTATTGTTTCATGGCAAACAGCTGTTCATCTGGAAAAGTTTCTTTGATTGATAGTTCTTTTCCAGCTGTTTCTCCATTCTCAAGCCTCGATAGATGATCTGCCACCTGGTTTTCTGTCTCTTTCCTGTCTCGAATCTCTACATCAAATTCTTGCAGAAGAAGTATCCAACGGATCAATCTGGGTTTGGCATCTTTCTTTGTGATCAGATATTTGATTGTTGAATGATCTGTGTAGACCACCATTTTGGGACCCAGCAGATAGGAGCAGAATTTGTCAAAAACGTACACAACTGCGAGCAACTCATTTTCAGTGGTTGTGTAGTTGAGTTGAGCTTCATTCAGAGTTCTGCTGGAGTAGTAAAGGTGTGGAAAATCTTTGCTTTGCATTGTCCCAAAACTGCACCTACAGCAAAATCACAAGCATCACACATCACTTCAAATGGAATGGTCCAGTCTGGTGCTACAATGATGGGGGCAGAAATCAGCTTCTGTTTTAAGATCTCAAAAGCTTCCTGGCATTCTTTGGTGAAGTTGAAAGGCACATACTTCTCCAGAAGATTGCAAAGAGGTTTTGCAATCTTGGAAAAGTCTTTGATAAATCTCCTGTAAAAACCTGCATGTCCGAGAAAGCTCCGAATCTCTTTGACAGATGTCGACGGAGGTAGTTTTTCAATTGTTCAATTTTTGCTTTGTCTACCTCGATTCCTTTTTGTGAGATCCGGTGTCCAAGAACAATGCCTCATGTACCATGAAATGCCATTTCTCCCAATTGAGCACCAAGTTTGTATTTTCGCACCTTTGTAATACATGTTCCAAATTTTGCAAGCAGTGGTCAAAAGAATCTCCAAACACAGAAAAGTCATCCATAAAAACCTATATACTCTGCTTCAGCATGTCTGAGAATATGGCCATCATGCAACGTTGAAAAGTGGCGGGGGCATTACATAATCCAAATGGCATCCTGCGGAAAGCAAAAGTACCATAGGGACATGTAAAGGTAGTTTTCTCCTGGTCTTATGGTGCGATGAAAATCTGATTCTACCCTGAATATCCATCCAGAAAGCAATAAACTCATGTCCTGCCAGCATGTCTAACATTTGGTCAATGAATGGTAGCAGAAAATGGTCATTTTTCGTGGCTTTGTTCAGCTTCCTGTAATCCATGCATACTCTCCATCCAGTCACCGTTCTTGTTAGGATTAGCTCGTTCTTTTCATTGGTAACCACAGTAATTCCTCATTTCATTGGTACACACTGCATAGGACTCACCCAACTACTATCTGAAATATGATAAATGATGCCAGCATCCAACCATTTGATTATTTCTTTCTTCACGACTTCCTTCATGATTGGATTAAGTCTTCGTTGATGCTCCACTGTGGGTTTGTACTCATCGTTCATCAGAATCTTGTGCATGCAAAATGATGGACTAATGTCTCGAATGTCTGCTATAGTCCAGCCAATGGCTCTTTTGTGTTCTCGTAATACTCTCAGTAGCTTTTCTTCCTGCTCCAATGTTAGTGAAGAAGAAATAATAACATGTAATTCAGAAGTGTTTCCAAGAAATGCATACCTGAGATGGCTCGGAAGTAACTTCAGCTCCAGCTGTGGTGGTTCTTCAATCAAAGACTTGATTTGATCTTTCTTGGGCAGTTCCAAGCTTTCAACTGGTGGTTTCGTTTTGAATCGGAATGGTTTGTCAAGGTAGTTGATACATTCCAAGATTTCAGAATCTAGCTCGCTGTCAGTCATGTTGGTGATGCAAGCTTCAAGTGTATCTGTGGTATTTGGCTCAGTATCCTGAACGAAACTATCAACAACATCAACTCTGAAGCATTCTTCTTCCTTTCATCACTCGGGAATTTCATGGCTTTGAAAACATTAAAGGTCACTTCTTGGTCCTGCACTTTCATAGTCAGTTCTCTTTTTTGCACATCAATTACAGTTTTACATGTAGCCAAGAATGGTCTCCCAAGAATGATAGGTATTTCTTTGTCTTCTTCCATGTCAATGATGATGAAATCTGCTGGGAGGATTAGTTTGTCGACTTTGACCAACACATCTTCAACAACACCTCTTGGAAATGCGAGTGTTCAGTCAGCAAGTTGTAATGAGACTGAGGTAGGCATTGCTTCTCCAATCTGCAGTTTCCTGTAAATAGAAAAAAGGCATCAAGTTAACACTGGCTCCTAAATCACATAAAGCCTTACCGATGTAATGTTCTCCAATGGTGCATGGGACAGTGAAACTGCCAGGATCTTTCAACTTCTGGGGAAGTTTCCTCTGAATGATGGCGCTGCATTCTTCCGTTAATGCTACTGTCTCGTAGTCTCCCAATCTCCGTTTTCGTGAAAGAATATCTTTCATGAATTTGACATAGCTGGGCATTTCTTCCAAGGCTTCTGCAAATGGAATGTTGATATGCAGTTTTTTGAACACCTCCAAGAAACGAGCAAACTGTTTGTCCAGTATGTTTTTCTGAAGTCGCTGAGGAAAATGTGGAGGTGGAATGATCTGATCTTTTTCTTTTTCATTTGCTTATTTTTCTCCATCTGTGGAACTGCATCTTTTGGAATTTCCTCAATTATTGCCTTGATTCCACATCTTTGTTGATCTCAGTATCGCTTTTCAAAGTAATGGCTTGAATTTGCTCTTTCCCTCGGTTCCTTGGATTTGGTTCTGTGTTGCTAGGAAGATTATCTGGTGGTCTGTAACTCTGAGCATTGGCCAGTTGTCCGATTTGATTCTCCAGTGCTTTGATGGAAGCAGATTGGCTCTGAAACATAGCATCGTACTTTTTTAACTGAGACAACACTTCTGTTATTCCTGGTTCATTTGTCTGCTCCTGGCTTTTGTTCTGTTGCTGAAATCCAGGTGGTGGATAGTTCTGTTGGAATCCAGGTGGATTGTTCTTTTGCCCTGAATTGTTGCTCCATGAAAAATTAGGATGATTCTCCACCCTGGGTTGTAAGTGTTGGAATATGGATTGTTCCACTGTCTGTTGAAATTATTGACATAATTCACCGTCTCTTCAAGTTGGTTTGGTTCTGGTGCTCGTCCATATGGTGAACTTGTGGATCCAGTGGTAAAAGTCTCCATGAATTTGCATATCTGATCTAGCTTGACGTTGATTGCTATATTGGCTCCACTTTCATAAATTCCAGTAATTCTTTGGATCATGCTCCTTTCTGTTGGCCACAAGGAATTGTTGTTGGTCATTTCTTCGATTAGGTCCCAGGCTTGATCTTCTTCTTTCGCCATTAAAGCTCTTCCAATAGCAGCATCGATTGTGGTTCTCATTATTCCAGAAAGTCCATTATAGAATGTTTGGACTTGAAGCCATTTTGGAATCTCATGGTGAGGACATTTCCGGAGCAAATCTTTGTACCTTTCCCAAGCTTCGTAGAGAGTTTCGAGTCTTGTTGTACAAAGGATGTGATGTCATTTCTCAGTTTTCCAGTTTGGCTAGTGGAAAGTACTTTGCAAGAAATTTGGTGGCTAAAATGTTCCAGTTGTGATGGAACCTGCTGGTAGTGAATGTAGCCAAGCTTTAGCTCTATCCTTCAAGGAGTATGGGAAAACACGCAGTCTCATTGCTTCTTCAGCTTCTCGGTTGTAATTGAAAGTGCCGCAAACTTCCAGGAAATTGCTGATGTGGGTTAGGGTCTTCAATTGCATTCCCCCCAAACTGAACTGACTGCTGAATCATCTGAATGCATGTTTTGATGTCACCCGCATTTGCTGGTAAGGGAGGAAGTACAATACAAGAAATGAGTTTGTCAACCACCGGAATGGTTCTGTCTCGAATGAGAATTGGTGGTGCAACATTCAAAGGTTCAGGTTCCATGTTGACTAAAGCTTTTTGGCCTTCTTGTCGTTCCCTTCTCAACTGTCTGATGGTTCTTTCAATTTCCGGGTCAAGCGGTCGAAGTTCAAAGCTTCTAGTTCGCCTCATGAAGTTTCTGAGAACCTGAAACACAAGAAAACAAAAACAAAAAGTAAAAAAAAATTAGATACAAGTAAAGGTATCTAACCTTAAAACTAATAGTGAAAGATAAATAAGTCCCCGGCAACGGCGCCAAAAACTTGACCGGTGCTTACACACGCGTATAACGCAAGCGCACGTATCGTTCAAGTAGTATATAAAAAGTATCGATCCCACGAGGACTTAATACCTAAGCTATTAATTTTATGAGGTCAAATGATTACTAGTATCTAACATGTTGTTTGATTGATTTGAAATGGTGACGATTCTAAATTTAAAAACAAGTAAATAAATTGTTTAAAAGTAGGTTTTGAGAAAATTCAATATTAAAACTATCTATGGTTGTGAATCTTTCCATATTATTTAAAGATGAAGTGGTTATCTTATAGCTGGGAAATATATTGATTTATTAACCTGGAACACTAAATTATGTGAAAGCCTCTGTCGATGGTCAGACACAAATACCCAGTTTAACTCAATTGAACCATATGTCTATGTCAACCAAATTATCTGGATTCATTAAGTTTAAGTTCCAATTATGGCTACCCCCGCCCGACGGTATATGTCTATCCTGTAAGGAAATCTATTAAAGGGTTATCTATCCTCAATGAAGATCGTGGGCTATTGAGTCTAAGGTCTCAAACTTAAAATCCCTATGTCTAGTTCATTTTAAGTTTACCTAATCAATTTATTAATGGCCAGTTAATAAAAAACATTAAGATTAAGACTTAATAAATAAATCTTTACTACCCAAACTATAATCTAACCCTTATAAACCGGTGATATTGAAATTCATCACAACCCTAGATAACTAACTTAGTTATGACACATGGCTAGGGCTAGTAAAAACTTAAAAGTAAAAGCCATAAAGTAAAAATGCGAAATAGTAAATGCGGTAAAGTAAATACTGAAAAGTAAATTACAATAAAATAAAATGCTAAAGTAAAAGGATTTACTTTTACTATTTACTATTTTTAGATATCTCACATAAAATAATATATAAACTTGTGATAATATTACCAACCAGCCATATAGGCGGTAACCTGATTAATTCAAATTAAGTCCGACCAGCCATAAAGGCGGTATGATTTGTCCATGAACCTGCCATATAGGCGGTAAGAAAATTTAATTACCAACCAGCCATATAGGCGGTATCCTTGATTAGTCAGGTTTAAACCAATTTAAATTTAATAGCCAACCGACCAATATGGCGGTATCCTTATTAAGTCAAATTTTAAATAGTAAATATATTATATTTAAGGGAGATTAATCTAAATAGTAACAATAAAAGAATTACCTTTCACCTTAGTAAGGAGAAGTTACCTCATCATGGTTGAATAGTAAAACTGAAACAGTAAAAACAAGATAAATTAATATTACTATTACAAAAAGTAATTACTATTACAGAATGTAATTAAAAATTAATTACAAAACTTAAATTAAAAGAAACTAGAGAGAGAAACTCCCTATTTACATCAAAGAAATGAGAGAGAATGGTGCAACTAAAACTGAAATCTCGAGCTCAATTTATAGGCAAATTTTGCGTCTGGCGTCGCGACGCCAAATTCCTTCTTACGTCGCGACGCTGGCTCTGTTGACTTGGTCCACGCGGTTTGACTTTGACTGTTGACGCGGATTTCGTCGGCCCAATAAGAATTCAACATGTGGCACGCGGTAGATTCGGTTCAATGAGAAGATGACACATGGTAGAAGAAGATTCGCCGATGATTCGGTCCAATGAGAAGATGACACATGTCACGCGGAGTGTCGGCACCATAGGCTTGTGACACGTGTCCAAGCGCATGTTAGCGGATCCTCTGTGATGGTGACACGTGGCATGGCACACGTTAGCATGACTTGGTGCACGTTAGGCCTCGCGACGCTAAGGGCTTGCGCGTCGCGATGCGCATAAATTACCAAAATGCCTTTTTTCCAATTTTCACTGTTTTGGTCCAAATCACCTCCAGAATGTCCTGAAACTTTATTTATCTACAAAATAACACAAAAACACATCAAAATATTCACAAAACTCAAGAAACTATACAAAATATTATGTTAAATGAGTGAGAAATATTGATAGATTTATCACTCATCAATAACACACATTTATCTCTCTCTATCCTCTCATTTTCTCTCTTCTTCTTCACGCCCTTTGGGCTGAAATTTTCTGTGTTTCTGGTTTGAAAAACCGTGAGCAAGAAAGGGATGCAAGTGCGATTTTGTGGCAAAATCAAGAGTGCTAGCACACTCCAGGATCATGCGAAGGTGATAGGGAAGTCCACCCATGAGCCGGGAATCGTTCGATGAAGCTTGGAGCTTGCTTGAAGAACCAACAATGGCCGAAAACAATGAGCTTGGAGCAGTCCACTGCCGCAGTTCACAGTGAGCAGAAAATGAATTTTTGTTCGTCAAAGCGTCGCTCAACCGATCGATGTAAGTATTCTGCGAATTTATCGATTGTATTCACGCATGTTCATGCTTGATTATTGATCCTTGGGACCTTAGTAAACTCCAACAACTATAAGGATCCAATCCTTTATTCTGACGAAGAAATTGAGGAGTCATTGCGGCAAGCATTACAGATTGAGCGCTAAAGTTATCATCACGATGAGTCTTCCAAAACTCATGCTCTACTATTTGCTCAACTCCGGGCTCAGGCCCGAGAGGTTTCTCTATGACATAGAGTAACTTCTCGGCTTCCATGACTATCCTGAGATTCATCTCCCAATCTAGAAAATTGGAGCCGTTAAAGACATTATCGCCCATGATGATGTCGCTAACGCTAATTTTTCTAGCCATCTCGATTGCAATAGTCCAATTGTTCAATCAATGATATCGGGTACACTCAAAATGTAATGGTTACTATAGTCCAACTATATAACCAACTACAAGTGGAGTAGTGTCTTGTACAGTCTAACTGTTTAAAGAAAGTAATATTAAATATTAGTCCAACTAATATATTTATAACGACAATAAATAAAATAAAAGAGCGCATTTTGGCAAGTATTTAAACGAAAATAAAAATTTAATACTAGCCTCTCACTAACTTTCGGCGGGCCTCTAACCCTTTGTTGAGTACTCGGGAAACCTAGTTTCCTAGTGGGTTAGGATCCCGTTAAATAACACACAACCTTGACTTTGGCTAACAACCTGTATGAAACTTAACTAGGTATATCTCTAAGATCAATTGGATCCTATCAAATTCCTAGATCCGGTAGGTGGACCTTCAAGTCCAAAATATATATCCAAAATATATTTCCTAACCTTTTCCTCTGAATCAACTAAGCTTTGACTTTGGCTCAACAAGTTTAATGATTACAGTTAACCGTGACCCATTGACAGTGGGAAAGCTTCGTAATCTACGTCTATGTACAAAAGTGACCTTGACTTTGGCAAAAAAATCACAACTGCCCAAGACATGCGATATGTAACAAAGCTTTCGTGGTTCAAACACATCCGCGATGGACAATGATCTTGACTTTGGCCAACAAACCAATGCCAATCTTGGATCTTGAGAAAGAACCACTCAATGGAAGGAAAACGCTTAATATTTAATGAGGGTTTTTCGTGTAAATTGGCAACCAATTTATTATCTTTGATTAGATATCATCATAAACCCTTAAACATGCATTTTAAAAGAATAATAAGGCGCAAATAAAATTAATAATGATATGTGGATGAATATATAACAATTTGTTCCTAGAACAAATCTCTCCATTTCCTTTCTCCCGCTAGCACCTTACATACTTCTACCCAATTACATAATACATTAGAGAAACCTCATTTGAATTGAGGGGAATTTGTGAGAAGATAAATACAAAGAGATAATGAGGTGAAAGGCTGGACACACATGTCCAATTTAAATAAATTCCAAATTTTCAACAATTTCCAAAATTGCCCCCACTCAACTAATATCCATCCGATATACATTATTCATATAAATACATCTAAGTATTCACACAAAGCATGATGTCAATCAATCTAATCCAATTAATTAATCTTTGATTAATGACCATCCAATGTTCATACAACGATTTGATTTGCGAGAGTGCAACTCGTTTAAGAATAATTACTCAAAGTACGTATTCTTGAATTATATCGAACTACAATTTCAAATCCAATTTAAATTGTATTCAATACTAATTCATATTTAATTCCAAATAAATAATTATACTTATAATAGTGCATTTTAGACTTGGATTCCAAATCCAATCTAATCCAATTAATTAATCTTTGATTAATGACCATCCAATGTTCATACAACGATTTGATTTGCGAGAGTGCAACTCGTTTAAGAATAATTACTCAAAGTACGTATTCTTGAATTATATCGAACTACAATTTCAAATCCAATTTAAATTGTATTCAATACTAATTCATATTAATTCCAAATTAAATAATTATACTTATAATAGTGCCTTTTAGACTTGGATTCCAAATCCAATCTAAATGGGTCTCAAAGGCCCAATTAGCATCCAATACTATTCAATTAAAGTCCAATGAGCTTTCAATTAATTCTTTAGGCATGAGCTTTGGCCATAATGGATCAAACCCAAAATGCCAAGGCCCAAATGGGAATCACCCTATGCCAAAAAATCAATTTAGGCCCAATTAAATTATTTAATGGCCCAAAAGTCATATTTGGACTTTATGGAAATGGTTTTAAGCCCAATTGGATCCAACACAATTGTCCAAAACCGAACTTGGCCCAACCAAGCCCATTAGCCCAAATACAACTAATAAAATTAACATATTATTCCAAATTACATATTAATCTAATTAAAGTTTAATTAACACAATTAATCAATTAATCTAATGTTTCCAAAACACTAATTAATCCAATTAATCATGCTCAATTATCCAATTCATGTCCAACACAAATTGAAGCAAAATCAACTTATTCCAACATGCTACATCCCACGGCAATAACATGAAACAACATTCAATTTTGATTTCAATCCAATTAAATCAACCATTAACATTCATTTCATGCTTTAAACTCATCCAATAGTCTAATTTCAAAAAATCACCATGAGGGGTACTAAGGTTCAATTCGGTCATGGTAGTGAATTTTGGGAAAATTAATCTAATCAATTTTTAAAAATCCAATGATGCACAAATCCAATTCATCATCATCCAAACACAACCATACAACCAATTTAGAATTTTCACACTCCAATCATAAAATCCACAAATTAAAGTTTAGAACCTTAGAATTTAAAATCATGCTTAGATATGGTTCTGATACCATTTTTAGTGTCCTACACATGCCACAGGATCTCTAAACGTGATTCTAAGTGTGAATAATCAAAAACAAGTTTGCGGAATAAACTTACATTGATCGGTTTGGATGATGGATTTCAAATCTTTCTTTGAATTTGTTGGAAGCTCCAAGCTTTCTTTTGAATTCTAAACTCAAGGGTGAGTTTCCCTATCACCTTGACTTGACTCTCTATGTGCTAGCAAGGTTGAAATTTTGCAACAAAATTTCTAATGAGGAATATGAAGCTCACGGCCAAGGTGAGGGAAGAGAGAGATATATTTTTTCACTTTCCAAAAGTTGATGTGTTATAAAAAACAAAGCTTGTTCAAAAAGCTTTACTTGTGTGAAAGATTGCATTAAATGCAACCAACAACTTCCATCACACATGTGACATGTTGATGTAAGTTAATGGGTCCCACCACTTTGAATTCAAAATTCAAGTTGGCTTACACTACACACTTTGGGCCCCGGGTTCGTTTAATCTGATTAAACGAATTTTCCGTCGCGATGTAATTAAATCCAATTTAATTAAATAATAATGTCTAGCAAAATTATTACGAAAGTCGCTTGCGAATTAATTCCAAATTAATTTGTTCGCTTGAATTAAAATCCAATTTTAATTCCGTATTGAAATCCAATTTCAATTAATATATCCAATATATTATTTAGCCCAATTAAATAAATTAAATAGTAAAATCCAATTTATCTATTAAATTTACTTTGCCGATTAATTCCAATTAATCGCGCTCTCTTTTCTAGACGAATTTAATCCCAGATAAATTCTTACCGTAATTAATCCCAGATTAATTCTTTCTCTCATAATTAATCCCAGATTAATCTTGTCGTAATTAATCATAGATTAATTTTTCTCTCTCATAATTAATCCCAGATTAATTCTGTTCGAGTCAAATGTTATCGATGAATCTTTAGGAAGCGACCCAAGAGATCCATGGATATCTTGGCAGTAAATACGATTGTCGGACTACCCGACACGGACGTACCGCGTACCACATTCTCACCGATTTACTAGACATGGTTGGCTTCTAGCAAAACACCGTGCCTACCCAATTCTCCAGAAATATTCAACATAAATATATAATATGTATCAGGCATAGTATACTACGTATTGCGTATTACGATCCAGTATCGGATGTCACTTGCTAGACATAGGGCTGAAATTGTGTCTGTCCCGTACGAAACATATATCGGATCACTAGCAACTAGTCTCTATAATAAGATAATCATGACCTAGTCATACTATCCCGATAGCTGCATCATTTAAGAGTACTAGTTTTGTATCCATGCGTGATCATCGTCTCCATATGACTGAAGTGATACTTTCATCTTGACATCACACCTAATACACTACGATTCTCAGTATACCCAGAAGAAGCTTACACAAAATCTGTTAAAGCTCCGGACGACCAAAACCAAAGTATACTGATTGTCGCAAGTATTAGCGATGTAAGTCTCAGGTTAAGACCACATACACCTACCCTGATTCGGATTCCCATAGACACATAGTCATACTACCAATGAGACTTTGAGGGGTCTATCCAGAGCGAAGCTGTTCCCGGTCTAACGGCTAACAAAACCTCCTATCACACTTGCATAAGTATCTAATACTTAAATATATGATAACTATGACGTTAAGCTTCCATAATGCGCACAAGTGTAATACTGGCCTATTCCGCTTTATCGATGTCCAATCTCGATAATACTACGACTAGGGATATTTAATGATTAAACCTTTCGTGGATTAATATTGTCTCATATCTTATTAATCTTGTACTAATCATATGGACTTTTATCATTTATATATCCAAGTAATCCAATTACAAAATGATAAAAGAGCAATTTCCTTTGTCACATAGTTAATTTGTACAAAAATACCATGTCTTTTACAAATAGTGATGCTATGGGTCATAATTTTCTAACAGTCAGGTGGCAGGTTTGCTTTCGGCGAAGACAGTCTCGTGGCAGAGAGCCCATCAATCAGCCGAAATCACGTGGATGACATCAAGAAAGCATGTGAATAGTGTTGTAATTCTCGTAGAATATAAAAAGAAGTTAGTTTCATTTGTAAATGATAACGAAATTTGTAACAAAAGAATGAGCACTACTTGTAAAGAAACACAAAGAAAGCAAACAACTCGGTTTCTTCTTAGACCTTCCAGAAACAGGTCGGTCGAGCTCGGTTTGGTAATAAAAGCAACACCCCACTTTGTGCCCGTGGACGTAGGCTGGACTTGCTCCGGCGAACCACGTTAAACTCTCTTTGTCGTTTGTGGTTGTTTTGCCTTTTGCTACATTTGCTTTTGGTCTCTCATAACCAAACAAATTCAAGGTTGAATGAGGATTGTCTCGGGAGAGTTATCTCGATGAAAGGAGTCTTCGGTGAACTCACGGGAGGGAAAAAGGTAGAGCATCATTTTCCGACAATTCTCAATTAGATTAGAGGAATAAGCAGTAGAACAAAAACTGAAAAACACACAAAACAAAAAGTAGAATCAGAAGAAAAATGTAAAGAAAAATGGAAGGTGAAAATACGCTAAAAGTTCTGATCTTATGCACCTATGGGAAGACGAAGAAATAGATGTAATGTACGCAATTATAAAACAACTTTATCCAAGGTAAGTATATGGAAAAATTTATATAACTAAGTCCATACATCCTAAGTCTAATCAATTGTCATGAAAATCAATGCAATAATAAAACGCGGAAAGTAAACAAACATCCAACAAAATCAACACCAATACTCATTGTTGTGATATTTTATATCGTACCGCAAGTGTACGGTGTCAAGTTTTAGTATAAATGAGTTTAGAGTGTCGAACCCATATGGATTTTGTTAAACTGGCACTAAATACTACAATTGATAATCCCAACTTTATTTAGAAAACAAATAATAAAGATTAAATAAATAAATAAATATAAAAATAATTATATATGAGGGCCTAATACGATAGAGATTCTAGATCCTGATTTCACCTAGCTGTCGTCTATGTATTCATCATGCCAATTAATCCATGTTCAGTTAAATTGTTTATAAGTCAAGACTCTGAAATTATCCACTCCCTCTTTCGAGCATCAGTGAAAATATCATCAACTACAGACTTCGACATCTCTATAAAAATCCAGTAGTTAATAACTCATTACGCTTTGTGATTCTATATTAACGACTTTAAAGGAATTTATATATTCTCTCGAACTCTATAAAACTCCTAGGTTATATCCTCTAGATCTATTCAAAATCCACTCTCTCGAGTGATAGATTCTAAACATGCATCATCTCAAATTGTGGCCATCAATTAAGAAGCATTAAACTTAAAAGAATATAAATAACTCAATAAAACTTCATAACAAAATCGACAATTAAAACAAAGGTTCAAGCATCAGTTACATCATTCTCCATAATTAAGGAGTTAATTCATGACTAAAGATAAAAACAATGAAAACAAAGTCATGAATCGAATGGAAATCATTAGAGTTCTAAGAAAGAAACAAAAAGATAAAACTCGAATTGAATCTCTTCCTCTTCGGACGTCACCGTCTTCGTCTCCTCTTGTTGCTATTCAATCCTCCTCCTTGGATATCTAAAAATATGTATTTTGGTGTTTTGTGTTGTGTATTAGCCTCCTCTTAAGTCTTGGACGAACTAATGTATTTATAATAGAGCCTTGGTGTCATTGGGTATCTTAAAAACCCTAAAAATCACTTTCTGGAACGCGTGTCAGGTACGTATGTATGTACGCAGCGCCTGGGCTTGGGCGCCGCGGGGCCAAAGTCTCGGCCTTTTGGCTGGAACGCGTGAAGGTTGCAGGTGCCGCGGCGCTAGGCTTAGGCCCTGCGGTGCCAATCTCTCAGGAATTTGTATGACGCGTGATCTACTCGTTGGCGCTGCGGTGCCAGGACTTGGGCGCTGCAGCACCAGTGATGAATTCTTCACTGGTTCATGCATTTTGTTTCCTGTTGCTCCCATGCGCGTCCGATGTTTCTGAAAGTTCCCAAAACACTCGTATTTACTCCATTATTGATGTTTTAATACTTCCTAAAAATAAGACATGAAAGAATCTAAAAATACATTAAATGACACGAAACATAACAAAATAATAAGATAAGAATGCCATAATAAGTGGGTATAAACCGCACTTATCAAATTGACGGAGTGAAAAACTATTGAAATGGAAAAACTACTCCGAGTATAGGCTACCGTCTAAATCCACTATATAGAGAAAACTTATAGTGATAGTTAGATGACTATGGCAACAACTTTCGACTCAAATACCTCTACTTCAATTTCAGAGGCGGTTCCATGTTGGGCCCAGCAGGGGCTGCAGCCCCTGCTGGCCCAAAACAAATTTCCAAATTAATTTAAAAAAAATATTTTATATCAAATCCCTAAATTTTTGTTCCCACTTTTCCCTAATTCTGAAACTTGTTAATTTAAAAAGGTGGTATACAATTTCAAGTCATCGTTTTCACAAACTACTTCATCTTACCACACGATTCAATGCAAGAGTAGCTGAGTCGCAACCAGGGACCGAACCCAAGGACGAATCCCAGTTGTTATTTTTGCACAGAACCTGCTCGATAAAAGTCCTGACAGACAGAAGATCACCATCCAGAAGGACCAGAACGGTTGATGGTGAGGATCTTTCAATTTCACTAATATGATGAATTTTTCTTGAATGCATTTAACATAATATCTGTTTGAAATTGAAACTGAACCAACTATTTTTTTTTTCTGCCAATGAACCTTGTTCTAATTATAACATAGTCAATTTTTTTAATTAATTTTGTTGATTCCTTTAGGTTTTTTCAATAGAATTTTTTTTACAAGAAACTGAATTATTTTTTTGTTTATTTGATATAGTTATGGAGAAATATTTTAAAAGAAAATCAATATTACAACCTTCTCCAAAGAAAATTAAGTATTATTCAAGCGAAGTTAAATTAAGACCTCGAATCTCTTATTATATAGTCATATATCCGAGATGAAGTCCGAAGAGCGTACTTACAAAAGGGTCATGTTCAACCTAAAAATCACAATTTTAAATTATCAAATTTTGGAAATCAAAAACGGCTGTTTGTCTCACCTTGGTTTGAAAAATTTGATCTTGGTTGGAATATAACATAGAAAAAGATGTTGTATTTTATCTTTTTTGTTATCTTTTTAAAGAAAAGAATGGTAAACAAAGTGGTGGTGATATATTTTTTGGTAAAAGATTTAAGAATTGGAAGAAGGAAAAAAAATTTATTGAACATGAGGGAGATATCAATAGTGCTCACAACAAAGTTAGACAAGACTGTGAAGCGTTGATGAATCAGAAGCAACATATTGAAATAGCTTTCTCAAGACATTCAATATTTTGGAATTGGAGCTTACTGTCAAGAGGGCACACACTGATACACAATTATAAATGTATTGAATGCAAATATATCAATGAAGTTCAAAATTTTAGTACTTATTTTTTGTTGAACTTTTTAACTTAGCCCCTCATGTGTTGAATTCCTGGCTCCGCCTACAATAACTTAAAGAACTCCCTAAGCATGTGCCAAGTAGGGATGGCGATTTCCGAATCCAGATCCAGGTCCGTACGGACCCGGATCCGGATCCGCAAACTCTTCAAGGGACCTGGGTCTGGATGTGGACCCGGTAAAACACGTCCGGACTCGGGTCTACCCGGAATGGACCCGGGTATACTTGGATCCGGACCCGGGATCCGCAACTCCACCACTTTTTTTTTTCTCTTTTCTTTTTTTAACCTCCGTCTTTTCCAATGGTGAACTCAAAATGTATTGTTGTTGACAAGTTTATCACATTTTTTTTTTCATATTTTGGCTGCACTTCAAAAACAAAAATGTGAAACATAAGGTGGTATGTTTTCGTTTAGATGAGCTAATAATGTGAATGCATAGAGAGGGCAGTGTCAAATATTCAGCTAAGTTAATTTGTTTTTGTTTTTGTTTTTTTTTCCGGGTCCGGAACTACCCGGACCTGCATCCGGACCCGGTAACATGCGGGTCTTCAAAAAATAGACTCGGATCCGTAATTTTTTTTTGCAGATCCGGGTCTAACCGGACCCGGGTCGTCCGGGTCCATGCAGACCCGGGCCGGGTCCGGGTCTGCTTGCCATGCCTAGTGCCAATCAGCATTCTTCAGAATCTCTTAAGTCTTTAAGTGAATCAAACCAGCGAACTCGCGATGCCGGAACTCCGACTAACATGTGATTAATGGAGTATTTAAGGTGATTTCTTAATAAGGTGGAACAATGAATATGATGACTCTGTATTTTGTGTTTCCAGCATTAGGTAAAATGGCCAAGGCTTT
Organism: Zanthoxylum bungeanum; assembly: GCA_019454045.1. NCBI lineage: Eukaryota > Viridiplantae > Streptophyta > Magnoliopsida > Sapindales > Rutaceae > Zanthoxylum > Zanthoxylum bungeanum. Next base: position 70,619 of record SKCR01017149.1, read on the forward strand.
ATTTACATAGGTAGGGTTTTCCAAGCCATAAAAAGCCTTCAAAAAGCGTCAAAAATAGGCCAAATATGCATGAGCATTTGAACTCCTGTCAAACGCCTCTCAAGCGCGAAGCCTCTTGGAAGTTTCGTTCAAACGCCCGTCAAACGCGAATCTTCTGGAAAGTGTCGTTCGAATACCGAACGAATGTGACACAAACGAATTTTGTTCGAACTTCCGAACGAACCCAACTTAAATGTGAACTATAATATCTTCATCCAATTTATTCTAAATGCTTGTCCAATTACTGTAATACCTTGAAGACTCATTACAACTCAATTGAACTTGATTTGGTACAAAATTTTCCAACTCACTGACCCAACAGAAGGGAAAAGACTGAGAAGAAGGGAAAAAAAGAAAAAAAGGAAAGGGAAAGAGAAAAATAAGAAGACTTCAGGGGAAGAGGGAAAATAGAATGATAAAGGAAGGAAATGGGGAAAGAGGAGTGTTGACGGCGGATTTTGGTCTCAGGGGCAATATGGGAATATCACTCCCGAGACTAATCCTCCCTCAATAGTGAATTTGTTTGGTTATGGGGGACCAAAAGCAAATTTAGCAAAAGACAAGATAAATGCACCAATCAACAAGGAGATTTAACGTGGTTCGGTGGATCTTGGTCCGACCTACGTCCACGGGCACAAAAAGGATGATACTTTTATTACTCAAACACGCTTCTCAGCTCTCTCTTTTGTTTACAAGTCAGAGCTTGATGATTCTGATCACTTCATTTATGATGCCTTTTACACATACTCTGCCCTCCTATTTATAATAGTAAAGAAATCAGACTCCTATTTACATAAGAAATCCTAGTTGAACTCAGTCTTCTCTTCTTGAAAGGATTTCTAGTCTGATATTGTCTTCTCTTTTCTTATTCCTTTTCGGATTCTGACTTCATTTCCTTGTGAGAATAGGATGATTCGTTTTATCTTATCCGCAAGAATAGGGTGTCGTCATCTGGTCGGTTTTCATGAGGTCGGTCATGGCAATCTTTTATGCTGAGAATGTTGCTGTCGACCTGATAGTGCCCGGTCATAAAGTGCTCGGTCTATTTCTGTTGTGGTCGGTTTGAAACCGTAAGGTGCTTTGTTTTTTTATTGCAAAGTGGTCGGGTTGGATTTAGTGATCTCAACCAAGCAGGGAATTACCCTTCTGTCCTCGTCGTGCTGTTTTAAATATCATAGTGCCTGAAAACACCATCAACATCTGTCCCCTAGTTCTCGGTTCCAACGAGTGTATGAGTTGGTGCCGGGAACTATATATAAATGGGGTTGCTGACTTGAACCTGTTGAGGGTCGACCTCGGTGTGGAATCAATAGGTTGCGTCGCCTCTTCTTTAACGCCTTTTCTTGAGACGCGCAACAGTCACGTCTGTTTAAATGCCCATCAAATCATCTTGAGGTTTTCTTCTAGTTTTGACACTTGTCGAACATCCGTCATGTTCCCGCCAAAAAAGAAAACGAATCGACCGTGTAGAGGCGTTTTTACAGTGTGTTGATCTCAACCGTCTGTTTAAATTTGGCAGAACTCTTTTGCAGTCGACACTTGGCGTTCATCCGGGTTCCTTCTGTTGATCCAAAGGTCACGAGCCCCCTGGTCATGACTATAAGAAGACGAGGCTTTCACTGTTCAATCTTTTTGGCAATTTCTCATTCTTTCCCGAAAGTATCTCTGTGAATCGCTTAAATTTGTGTTCTCGGAATTCAACCGTGGGCTCTTCTCTCCGCTGCGAACATAAGGAACGGACAAACCGTACTGCTCAATCTCCGGCTTTTGAGAAAAAACAAGTAAGTCTTCTGAACGATCTCTTCTCTTTTTGTGTTGTGAATCATGCTCTTTTTGCTGAATGTTGCTAGGGAACGACTTAAGGCTTTGTTGGATTTTGCTTTAGGGCGCTCTTTAGAACCCACCTGTTTTTAGAAACCTGAGCAGTTTCTTAGTTATAGACTAACTTCCCCTTCCTTTTTTGTTTTCCGGATGTCAGGGATGTCTGGCAGCAGTTCATCCCCTGAAAAGCCTGCTAAAACCTCAACTCCCCCTGCTGAGGAGCTCTCCTCGGGCTCGGGGGCACCTAGTGTAGAAGACCTTGATACTACCCCTACTCCTTCTGAGATCGAACAAGATTCCTACCATCAAAGGTTCCTCGGAAGGATCCAGAGCCCGGTGATCTTGGCTCCTCTGCTCTGGATATGAACCGTCCTTCCAAAATAACTGAAGATGACCTTGCACTACTTCGACATCGATATGATATTCCGATAGATATCGCCCTTGAAGTTCCCGGCCCGATGGATCGCGCTAGTCAACCTGACGAGGGCTCGGTGGCACTTCTTCCTGCCTTTTTCGAGTGTGGGCTACGGCTGCCGATGCAACGTTATTTTGCTTGGATGCTGGCCGAGATGGAGATTGCCCCATGTCAATTGAGTTTAAATAGTTGGAGGATTCTGGCCGGCATATATGTGGTTTGGCACCGGGCAGGTTTAGGTGTACCTTCTTTGGAAGAGGTGAAGAGGTTATATCGTTTGAAGTCTAACCCAAAGACCCACTACGGTTGGTATTACCTCTCTGCTTATGAGAGTTCGTCCAACCTTGTCCAGAAACTCCCCGACTCTAACAAGAATTTCAAGGATCTTTGGTTCTGGGCTACTGGGGATTGGGGTCGGGTTCTGAGATCGTTTGAGGAGGACGTCTCGGTTCCGGATATCTTCAGGGCGGGAGGTTAGGAGTTTAATACCCCTCTTTTTTCTTATTCCCGTTCTTAGTTTCTTAGGTTTCTAACTTCTCTGGTTCCTCCCAGCTTGTTGGCGGGATGCTCCCAAGGTTTCTCGTCAGGTTCGGAGGCGGGTATATTGGGCTCGGGGGTATGCTGCCCACTGGAGGAAGTTGGTTAATGATGCGGCCTTTGTTGAGTCGGGCCTTACTCGGACTGTCCCTTCGGAGGCCTCGGGTCGGATATGTAGATGTCTACTGAGTGTTTTAGTTTGACTTCTCTGTTGTTTTATAGTGTTTGATGTCTTTGTTATATGCTCGGGTCCTGATTTCCTTCTCCCCCCTTTTTTGTAGGTATGTCAAAGAGGCCGAAGTTTCTTGAGAAGTTGGTTGGTACCATGAAGAAGGCCGGTCATGTGGAAACGGGAACTTCCCGGGCACAGCCTGAACCTGCCGAGGCTGGGAGGGTATCTCAGGGGAAAGTTCAGCCGGCTGCTCGGGGTCTATCTTCTCCTGGTGTGCAGTCATCGGGGTCTGCTCGGTTGGTCAGTCCGCCGAAGCCTTTTAGAAAAAGGAGGCGTCAATTCGGGGCCGAGGAGGCTGAGTTGGAGGGGGAGGAGCCTGTGCAGGGCAAGAAGAAGGATGCCCGTCGGGGGAAGAAATCTTCTGAGGGCTCCTCTAAGAAGCGCAAGGGTTCCGTGATCCTCGGGGTGGATGACTTGGGAGAAGGCATCCGAGAGGCTACTTCCCATTTAGTACCGGCTTTTAATGAATTGGCCGATGTGATTCCTCCGGGGGAGGTTTCGAGATATGAGGATATCTCTCCTGAAGGTGTGGTGACCGAGATGAGCTCTCAAATGGCAAAGGTAGTTTTATTCTTCTTTTTTTTTTTTTCTGATTTCGGTTCTCAGTCTTCTTCATCTCATACCTTGACTTTCTTTATTTTCGTGCAGGCTACCTACCTCATGGCGAAGAATAAGGACCTCCTTCTGAGTCTATTGTCCGAGGGTGGTCAGGCTCAGAGACTTCAGAATCGCCTTACAGAAGTGGAGGCTAAGCTGGCTGATCGGGAGGAGGTGATAAAGAACCTTGAGTCGACTGCTATTGAGAACTTCAAAACAAACAAAGTTCTCAAGGCTGCTGCCGGGTTGGAGCGAAAACTTGCCGACACTGCCTGGGAGGATTTGAAGGCCGCCCAATCTGAGATTGGCGTTTTGAAGGCGAAGGTGGCCAGTGTTGAAACCAAATTGAAGGCCAACGATGAGCAAATGGCACGGGTTCGGGATGATCTTGAGAGGAAAGAGGCCGAGCTGGAGGAGAGAGAAGCCGATCTTGAGACCGAGAAGGAGGCCATCCGTCTTGAGGGGGTTGTGACTGTGCCGAACTGATACCGATGGTGCTGCCAAGTATGAATATGGATCCTATTTATGCAGCCATCAGCTTTTGTAAGGGGGATATTTCTGAGGAGGAGTTCCGAAGTGGCTCCCTCCTACGATCGAGAAGGTGATGGATCCCGACCCGATTTCAGTCGTTCCGTCTTCCGGGGCTTCCCAAGAAGGACGACCTGATGTTCCTGCCTCCGGCGAGGATTGCCTTGAGATCCCTCCTCCTATCCCTGAAGCAGCGGTCTCTCATGCTGTCGAAGTTGAAGCCGCAGTTCCTCCTCCCGAGGTCGAGCCGATCCTCCCGAGGTCTGAGCTAGTTGAGGAAGAAATTCCTGCCCCTGTGCGGGCTGAATGAAAAAGGGTAACCCGACCGGGGCCCTGTGTACACTTTACTTTTTGTAATGAAACTTTAAGCTGTATTTTGACGTATATATATATATATATATATTGCGTCTTTTTTATCTCTTTCTCCTTTTTCTTTATGTTTCCTGTTATCCGAACAATTTGGGACCCTTCAGGGGTCAGCATGAGCCGGAGGGGTATAACCCGACCCCGAGCTGAGTGACAGACTTGGGTTCTGGGGAAATGTTACCTCCCCAATCCAAAGGAGCTGGCTTGGTGGGACGTAACCCGACCCCGAGCTGAGTGAAAGACGGGTTCTGGGGGAATGTTACCTCCCCAAACCAAAGGAGCTGTCTCGGTGGGACGTAACCCGACCCCGAGCTGAGTGAAAGACTTGGGTTCTGGGGGAATGTTACCTCCCCAAACCAAAGGAACTGTCTCGGTGGGACGTAACCCGACCCCGAGCTGAGTGAAAGACTTGGGTTCTGGGGGAATGTTACCTCCCCAAACCAAAGGAGCTGTCTCGGTGGGACGTAACCCGACCCCGAGCTGAGTGAAAGACTTGGGTTCTGGGGGAATGTTACCTCACCAAACCAAAGGAGCTGTCTCGGTGGGACGTAACCCGACCCCGAGCTGAATAACCAAGTGGCCTCGGCGGAATGAAATCCATCCCCGAGCCAACTAACAAGTGGCCTCGGCGGAACGAAATCCAGCCCCGAGCCGACTAACCCCTGGGGTTTATTCAGAAGGGAAGTGAATCAACCTTTGAAACCCTACTGAATCTGGCATGGGCGTCCCTCTGCCAGACCGGCGAAAAACAAAAACAAGATTCTGGAAAATAAAATTAAAAGGTGGGGGTGACTTAGCACCTATCCCAAAAACGTTTTTGCAAGCATAAACAACAACATAGATGCCTCAAAACAGCGTCCTGCCCGAGGTCTCCAAAACACAATTCTGAATCTTTGAATTCAGTGTCCCGGCGAACCAGGATTAGGATCAGAAGAGCGTTTGAATGGTAAGGGCACATCCTCTACACGTCGGTTCACTGGGGAGCCTGTGTATTGTATGAGGGCTCCTCCTTACCACGCTGGAGCAAGCACACGCCACAGGGGCATAACGCATCCCCGTGCTGTGTCTCTCGCGGATCCGGATGATGAATGGATCAAAGAGTGTCCGGGATACCAATGGCATATTCCTCCTTAGGCCCGGTAACACTGGAGCTAGCAATCGTCACGGGGGCATCATTATCCCCCGTGCTATGCTTTCCCACGGATCCATTACATAGGGTAGGTGAGGATCAAAGGAGTGTTCGACACATTAAGGGCATGTTCCTCCTCATGTTCGGTAACACTGGAGTAGGCAATCGCCACAGGGGTATCATCCCTCCCCGTGCTATGCTTCTCACGGATCCTATGCATCGAGTATGTCCCTGAATATTTCCGAGGACCTCGAGCTAAGAGAGATACTTGGTTCTGGGGGAATATCCCGTCCCCAGACCGATGAGCATGACTCGGTGGGACGTAACCCGACCCCGAGCTGAAAGAGGTACTTGGCTTTGAGGGAATGTCCCGTCCCCAGACCAATGAGCATGACTCGGTGGGACGTAACCCGACCCCGAGCTGAAAGAGGTACTTGGCTCTGGGGGAATGTCCCGTCCCCAGACCAATGAGCATGACTCGGTGGGACGTAACCCGACCCCGAGCTGAAAGAGGTACTTGGCTCTGGGGGAATGTCCCGTCCCGAGACCAATGAGCATGACTCGGTGGGACGTGACCCGACCCCGAGCCGAATAACTGAGTGGCCTGGCGGAAAAAAGTCCATCCTCGAGCCGAATAACTGAGTGGCCTTGGCGGAACAAAGTCCATCCCCGAGCCGATCAGGTCTTAGTGTTTGGTCGTTTCTTTTTGTATTAGGCGCTGAGTTTGTCCCCGGTTTTTTTTTTTTTTTGAATAAGTCTTTCTATTTATGTTTTAAGAAAGTGGACGAGAACCTTTTTGAGAAGAGAAAATTTTTTTTCATTGTTTCGGGGACAAACTGCTTTTTTTATTTAGTTGATTTGGCGGCCACGTGCTCTTTGTCTGGCCGTCATGACCTCATGATCAATGTATTTGTTTAGATACCTGTTTCGTGCTAGATCTTCCATCTGTTCTCGCAGATCTTTACATCCGTCTGTTGCGTGTCCTCTGGAGTTGTGGTGTACGCAATAAGCCTTTTGGCTCCTTTTGTCCGGGGGAAATCTTCTTTGGTCGGGTTCTACTAAGAGGCATTTCCCCTGGATCTCCATGACAATTTGTCCCAGTGGTTTCTTTAGGGGAATGTACGCATCTTCCCCGACCACATGGTTTACTTGGGTCGGCGCCCTTCTCTCTTGGTTATCTCGGTGCAGTGGTTTGAACTCCTTGTGCTTCGGAGGTGGTCTTCTGGATTCTCTTTCTACATGGCGGGGGGCGCCCTCTCTCGTGGTCCTTTCTCTGATGGTGTTCCCTTTTCGGGATACTTTCTCTTCTTTCTCTAACAAAACGAATTTTCGGGCCACCTCTAGGGCGGTTGCGTAGTCCGGGGTGTCTTGGATCCTTAGGTTGGTCCATAGCCTCCCGACTTTCAAGGCTCCCTTCAAGCTTTCCAGGTCTTCGGGGGATTCATACCCTCCGACTTCGAGTACCATATTGTGGTATCTTTCAATGAATATCTTCAAAGGTTCATCGTCTCCTTGTTTCATAAGCCTTAGTTCTCCAATTGTCTTTCTGGGGACACAAGCCCCCTTGAAGTGTCGTATGAATGACTTTCTGAGTTGTGCGAAGCTGCTGATGCCTTAGGGCTAGGCTTCTATACCATAGAATGGCCGGTCCGGCCAGAGTTAGGGGGAACACTTTGCAAATGGCGTCCCCTGTTACCCCTTGTACCTCCATTAGTAGGACGAAGCCTTCAATGTGGGTTTTGGGATCGGTATGGCCTTTGTATGGTGTCATGGTCGGCATGCTGAATCTTTTTGGGAATTTCTCTGACTTTATTTCTTCTGTGAGGGGGGACTCATCTTTTCCGTCCTGGACATCCCCTCTGTTTGCATTGGGGTATATTCCCCATTTGACCAGCTCCTCCCGTAACCAAGATTTCATGCTGCTGTCTTTGGTTCCATGCCGCCCCCTGTGGTTTCTTTTCTTTCTGCTATCTCGGGAATGGTGCTTCTCGGGGTCGGTATCTTCTCGTACTTTTTCATTATATTCTTTTCCTCTTCTCCGGGTGTTGTGAGGGCTATCGTAGGATGAGTCTGGTGACGATTTGTCATCTTCTCCCTCCCATGTGTCCTCGGTCTGGGAATCTCTCTGCACTACCACGGATCTCACCCTGTAGGGTTCCCTCCTCCGGGGTCTGTCGTCTTCACTTGTATCGACAATTATTTTTCCTTCTGCTATGTCGTTCCTTCGTCGGCTAGTCCCGGCCTCGAATTTTCCATTGTGTGCTCCTTCTATCATTTCCAACCGGTCTACTACGGTTTTTAGCAGAGTTTGGCTTTCCTCCCTTTCTTTCCTAAGGTTCTCCTCAATCTTTTCCATCCAATCTGCAGCCGAGCTCCCTGATGGTTGGTGGTTTCCGTCTTCCGCCATTGTCTCACTACGCGAGTTGCTTTTTGTTGAGTTCCCCACAGACGGCGCCAACTGTGGACGGCGGATTTTGGTCTCAGGGGCAATATGGGAATATCACTCCCGAGACTAATCCTCCCTCAATAGTGAATTTGTTTGGTTATGGGGGAAAAAGCAAATTTAGCAAAAGACAGATAAATGCACCAATCAACAAGGAGATTTAACGTGGTTCGGTGGATCTTGGTCCGACCTACGTCCACGGGCACAAAAGGATGATACTTTTATTACTCAAACACGCTTCTCAGCTCTCTCTTTTGTTTACAAGTCAGAGCTTGATGATTCTGATCACTCATTTTATGATGCCTTTTACACATACTCTGCCCTCATATTATAATAGTAAAGAAATCAGACTCCTATTTGCATAAGAAATCCTGGTTGAACTCAGTCTTCTCTTCTTGAAAGGATTCCTAGTCTGATATTGTCTTCTCTTTTCTTATTCCTTTTCGGATTCTGACTTCATTTCCTTGTGAGAATAGGATGATTCGTTTTATCTTATCCGCAAGAATATGGTGTCGTCATCTTGAGCCTGTCTCGCCATCTGGTCGGTTTTCATGAGGTCGGTCATGACAATCTTTTATGCTGAGAATGTTGTTGTCGACCTGATAGTGCCCGGTCATAAAGTGCTCGGTCTATTTCTGTTGTGGTCGGTTTGAAACCGTAAGGTGCTTTGTTCTTTTATTGCAAAGTGGTCGGGTTGGATTTAGTGATCTCAACCAAGCAGGGAATTACCCTTATGTCCTCGTCGTGCTGTTTTAAATATCATAGTGCCTGAAAACACCATCAACAAGGAGTAGTGGTTTTTGATGATCGGTCGCGGACACATTAGACAACATAATCAGTGGCGGCTTTCACGTAGTCTTTTAGAGTTTTCTCATTGAGGTGACTCGATAATCCAATACGATTATCCTGTTTAATTTACTTAATATTTATCCATTCTTGTTGCCATTTTTATGATATATTTCTTTTAAGTGTATATTTTTATAAACTAAATCATCAACCTAGACCATTTATACTAAGGCTCGTCAACGAATTCGCCTGAAGTAGTCATTGATGCCATACTTCCAATATGCAATTTAAGGCTGCCAATTGTACACAACAGTCCTTTCTTCAAGTACAAAACACAATGAATTGTCATGAGATTTAACAAAATTTTTCCTTGTCACTCCAGATATTTTTACACCAAAAAAATTCCTAATAGCATTTTTATCTCCCGCCATCACTCCCACCATTAAAAATGATAAACATATTTAAATTTTATTTGAAGTTTATGCATTTGTCTTACTGTAATTATATTGAGATATTGTAGCTCACTATAACTATCGTAAAAGGGATATATAAACTTTAAATAAAAATTTATTAGGGGTGTTCGCGGTGCGGTTCGGGGCGGTTTTTTCGTTTTTTACTTCAAACCGCGCGGGTTGGCGGTTTGGGAAATTAGAAAACGAAACCGCAAATTTGATAAGGAATACCGCGGCGGTTCGGGTTGGCGGTTTAGCGGTTTGGGCGGTTCGGGTCGGCGGTTTGGATTATAAATTTTTTAAGAAAATTTTGTGTGTTTTCACATTATAATTGAAGAAAAAATTACATAATTTTCATTTATTCATTACATATTGTTATATGATCATTAAATATCTTAATTTTCATAGTTAAAGAAGAAGAAAAATATAAAATAATATTTAATTTGAACGCGGGTCGGCGGTTTAGGCGGTTCGAGTCCAAATTTGTGGTTTGAGCGGTTCGCGGTTTGACATTGGTCAAAACCGCACACCGACCCAAATCGACGTTTCGGTGAGGTTTGTGATTTGACCCGAAATTGTGTTCACCCCTAAAATTTATGTACGTTTTATGGGGGCGGCAGACAACTTTTCCTTTTCTTTTTTAACTTTCTACCCATCACTTCTTTTTCTTTTAATTTTTCTTCCTCTTTCACCATTTTCACCATTCCCCTTAATTTGTGAAATTTTTTGCAGCGTCCATTCTAAGCTACAGAATAGGGGAAATGCTTTTGTTCATTTTAATCAAAGCTGTAAAATAAGGACAAATAAGTCGGTGACCACCCCATTCATCACCTCACCCTTTTCATTGTCTTCACTTTTGCTTCTACTGCTTCATCTACTCTTTCTCTTATCTTTTTTCTCTACACTCTCTCACCCTCTGGTTTCTGACCATCTATGGTCTTTTTTATTTTTTATTTTTTATTTTTTATGCTTTGTTTTGCTACTTGTTCTTAGATCTGAGTTTCTTAATTAAAAATTTCTTCCCCCTTTTCCATATTTTGTTCTGGTCATGTAAGTTGAGTTTCCCATTTATTTCCCATTTTAGCCAGGACCCAGCATTAATAGCTGGAAATCAAAGCCTAAATCCTCAATATGAGACTGTTATTAACAAGTCTTTTCATCAAAATTCTTGCTCCTTGAACAATTTGCAGTATTTTATTCCAAAATAAAAATAAAAATTCTCATGCTCTATCTAACATGAATAATGTGACTGAAACTCAAAATTAAACTACATCAACCATTCTTGTCAAAATTAAAACCAATTTTCCACCGAGGCAATCGCATCATATAATACTTTTGGAGTTGTTTTACTTACTTGTCATTAAGGTCTCCTGCAGTTCCAAAACAAGAGCGTCAAGAAATAGCTATTGCTCATGTTGGCAGGCATTTTGTGCAAGTTTTCTTACACTCTCATTGCTCTGTATCACCCATCTCAATGTGGTGGTGGGAACATCCATCGTACAAAGCTAAAGAATGAGACATTCGTTATAGGATTCGTAATCAATTATGGTACGAAATATTGAGTATATCACCAATTGCGCCAATAGGAGACTTTGGAGGCAACATAGATTAAAATTTAGGTTTTTATATTTTTAAGTGTAACTTTTTATGTTGTTATTTGTACTATTTTTTAAATATATATTATTCTAATATACATGAGAATATTTTTATAATACATAAGTGGTGTTAAATAAATTTAAAAAAATCACAAAAATTAAATAAATAAATAAACACAAATCAAATAACAATAAATATGAAATTTGTAATATTTATTAAACAAATAAAAAGGAATATATATATAAAGAGCAAAAAATTATAAAATTATAAAATAAAAAATTTAATTAATAAAATAAAATAAGTATATATGTTATATATATATATATATATTGGGATATATTTGGTTTATTGGGGAATGAAATTTTTGACAAAGGGAGATGATATTTTCTGTAATTATTTCGGATTCCGTATTCACCAACAATAGCATATGTGGGACATTCAGGCCAGTCCGTAAAATCTTCCAACTCTTTCACTAGATTTTGGGTGTGAATACGACTTTCAGATCTAAACAGTTTTATGGGAAATGCAATATATGATTTTATGTTATTAAGTTTTGTCCTAACTAAGCTCGAGTATTAGGTTATCCTAAGTTTGTAATCGAGCCGAAATGACCACATATTTACATACTTGTGGTGTTTTATTAATGAAAACTTTCATTATCTTTCAAAAAAAAAAAAGTACAAAACACCAAGAAAAAATTGTTATAAAGAATACATTTTAGAGTAGGTTTTGTCAACATATAAGATAAGTTCAGAAGGTGGAAGTAAGACACCGTTTGATAAATAATATTGATTGAAATTATAAATTATAGGTAAATAGTATTGATTGAGAGTATAAATTATAAGTATTAGATTAAGAATATATGCTAGATTATAAGCTTATCAAATAGTTAAATTTTATATTAAACAGTAGATAAGTGTATATATGACATTACAAGATTGTTTGCTTCATCAAATTAATATACACACTCAATCCTGCACTTTTTATAATACGATTTTTAAGTAATACAAAAATATTATATGATGCTATTGCCTCAGTGGAAAATTGGTTTTAATTTTGACAAGAATGGTTGATGTAGTTTAATTTTGAGTTTCATTCACATTATTCATGTTAGATAGAGCATGAGAATTTTTATTTTTATTTTGGAATAAAATACTGCAAATTGTTCAAGGAGCAAGAATTTTGATGAAAAGACTTGTTAATAAGAGTCTCATAAAGAGGATTTAGGCTTTGATTTCCAGCTATTAATGCTGGGTCCTGGCTAATATAGGAAATGAATGGGAAACTCAACTTACATGACCAGAACAAAATAATGGAAAGGGGGAAATAATTTATAAGAAAAGCCTGTGACAGGAGAAAATGTCAAGTGGTTATAAAAAAGATAAATGGGAAGAATTGATAAAGAAACATGCCTTTAACTTTGATAAACTGCACCCACTTGCATTGGAATGGTCCATTTCAGTCCACTGTCACCAAACATTTTATGATCAAGATTCAAACGTCCTGATGGCTACAATATACCAACAACCAGCTGTAATTTATTAATTTATGGAATTTTTTTTTAAATATTAGAAATTCTGTCGTTATATTATTCGATCCGGACTTAAGCGGAGGAGGTATAATCTTCGTCTGTCTCATGCTCTTACAAAAAATACACTCCTAGAATTGAACCCAATACCTGATAACCAAATCTTAAGCATTTTACTATCAAATACACTCTTTGGGAACTAATTTATCCAACTTGCTAAACTTGATCAAATGGATTGTTATTAGTTGACTGGAAAAAAAAAAGAGTAAGACTTATTGAAATGTAATATTTTATTATTATTTCAAGATTTTATTATTATTTTTAAATAATAGAGCATGTGAATTCATATGAATCTCACAATAATTTTTGTATGGAATTCAAATGAGACCACTTATTCCGCCAAATCTCACAATATTTTTTTTAATAGAGAAAGCATTAAACCCACATGATCCATATGAGATCACATGTCCATATAAGACCATCTATTCCGCCAAATGATAGCTGATGGGCTGGTGCACCAAGCGCACCCTAATCTCTCCTCAAAGTAACTATGTAAACTCGGGTGGTGGCCATTGTTTTGTTGAACTTGAATCAATTACTGATGAGAAATTCTTCAATAGGCGTCATATCATGTTGCCTTGCAAAGTGATTAGCGTGTAACTAAAGATATTTTTTACGAAAGCTTCAAAAATTAGGTAAGTCAAACCCTATATTTATTGTGTGAATCTGTGATTTTAATTAAGCACACAAAAATGCTGAAAATTATAAATAGGACATCAGAAAAATTGCCCTGGTAAGTTGTATTCATGTTACATGTTTGTGTTGACATTCTTGTCAGAACGTATTTTGTTAACAGCAGTGAGAATACAAATCAGCAGAACAAATGCAAGAGGCCTCAAAGGATGAGGGTTAAGCCTAGAAGATTTGATGATTGTGTGTAAATACAGTTAGTTGATGATTGTTACAGAATTAGTTACTTTTGTTATGAGGCACGTGATTGGTTGTTACAGCTGTTACAGTACACGTGCCAATTCACAAATGTTGACTATAAATTTGTAACCGTTTGGCTATGAGAAATATGAAATCTTTAGCAAATTTTATCAATCTTTTCAGGAGAGTTTTAGGTTGTTCTCGAATCAACCTATCATTTGGTGCTTTCATTGAGAGACATCGCCGCGGCCATGGGAAAAACAACGGCAATGGAGAATCTTCATTACAAATTGTAGGGTTACAGCAACAATTGGAAGAACAAGCCCTAAAGGCTGCTGAAACGGCCCAAAAGGTTGCTGAAACGGCTGCTGCAGTTCAAGAAATGCAAGTAATGATGCAGAATTTGGCAACGCAGTTTGGAAACGGTGGTGGAGGAGCTCAGTACCCACCAGTTCCAGCCAATAACGACGCGGAGGAAAGTGCAGGGACGATGAGGTTTAAGAATTTTCGCTTAGAGGTTCCAAGATTTGATGGACAAGATGTTGCAGGTTGGCTGCTTAAAATTGAACACTTCTTTGACACCTACCCAACTTCAGATGAGCAGAGGATTTCAGTGGCGGCCTATCATTGGGAAGGCGAAGCCCTATCTTGGTATGCGTGGATGAGAAAGAATGGCCAGCTGAGGTCATGGAGGGCGTTCTTAGAGGCAGTGACTACAAGGTTTCGGGATTCGGTGTTCGAGAATCATGAGGGATCTCTATTCAAATTGACTCAAACGACGACGGTCAAGAATTACATGAAGGAGTTCGAGGCATTATCTAACAAGGTGAATGGGTTATCTGCTAATTCTTTACTCAATTGTTTCATATATGGACTGAAAACTGATATAAGAAGGGAGGTAATTGCCTTAAGACCTGTTAGAATCATTGAGGCCATGGACCTAGCCTTATTACAGGAGGAAAAGTTAAGGGAATTGAGGACCCCTTACAAAGGGCCAAAGAATACCTATCAAAATACCCTAATGAATTCAGTCAATATACCCTCGGTTACTGAAAACAAGGGCAATAATGTTCCAGGTAGTGGATGGACTGTTAAGAGATTAACCCCTGCTGAGATGCAAGGTAGGAGAGAAAATGGATTGTGTTATAATTGTGAAGAGAAATTTCACCCAGGGCATAAATGTAAGGCCAAAATACTATTGATGATTGTCCCTGAAAATAATGAACAAGAAGAGGAGGATAAAGAAGGGGAAAATAGATCAACAATCTGGCAGGAGAATGAGTTAAACCAACAAAAACCAGAAATCAGTTTCCATGCCCTTTCAGGTTACCCTTTTCCAAAAACTTTAAAGTTGGCTGGATCAATAAAAGGGAAGGAAGTACAGATCTTGATTGACAGTGGGATGACACACAATTTTATCCAGCAAAGGGTGTTGACATACCTGGGTTTGGAGGCTGTGGCTTCAAGCCCTTTTGAGGTCATGATTGGGAATGGAGAAACTTTAAGGTATGAGAGTATGTGTCTTTCAATGCCGATAGAGATTCAGGGTCAATTATTTTTGGTGGATTTTTTTGTATTGCCTATCCAGGGGTCAGAGTTGGTATTGGGAGTGCAGTGGTTGGAAGTTCTGGGTCCAGTAGTTATGGATTACAAGAGGCTGGTAATGAGGTTCTCTTGGGAAGAAAAACAGTTACCTTGCAGGGAAATAATAGAATTAACAATGAATCCATATCCCTACCACAGCTTAAACGGTTGACAGCAACATAATCTATAGCATCTTGTTGTCACTTGCAACTTATGAAGGGGGAAACTGATTGTGTAGAAGTGGATAGCAGTATACAAAGTCTACTGGAGGAGTTTGCGGAAGTGTTTGATTCACCCAAGAACTTGCCTCCTACTAGAACTTTAGATCACCACATACATCTATTGCCAGACACACAACCAGTAAATGTCAGACCTTATAGATACCCACATTTTCAGAAAGAAGAAATTGAAAGACTGGTTAAGGAGATGTTAGAAGAAGGAATTATACAGCCAAGTATCAGCCCATTTTCATCGCCTGTACTGTTGGTAAAAAAAAGATGGATCATGGAGGTTTTGTGTGGATTATAGAGCATTGAATGCAGTTACTGTCAAGGATAAATTTCCCATTCCCACTGTGGATGAGTTAATAGATGAACTACATGGGGCTACTATATTCTCTAAGCTAGACTTAAGGGCAGGCTACCACCAGATCAGAGTAGCAGCCGAAGATGTGGCAAAAACTGCTTTCAGGACTCATGAAGGTCACTATGAGTTTTTGGTAATGCCGTTTGGTTTGAGTAATGCCCCATCTACATTTCAAGCTAATATGAACATGATCTTCAAGCCTTACCTTAGGAAGTTTGTGATAGTTTTCTTTGATGACATATTGGTATGTAGTCCTACTTGGGAACTGTATTTGAGTCACCTAAGAGCTACTTTAACATGTTTGTCAGCTAACTTTTTGTGGCTAAATCCAGTAAATGCTTGTTTGGTCAGAAAAAATTCAATATCTGGGACATTGGATATCTAAACAAGGATTGGAACCAGACTTCTCTAAGATAAACGATATGCTTCAATATCCTATACCTACTACTGTTAAACAGTTAAGAGCCTTTCTTGGCTTAACTGGATACTATAGGAGGTTTGTGAAAAATTATGCAGTCATAGCGGCACCACTTATTGATATGTTGAAGAGGGATTTTTTCAATTGGAATTCATGTGCATGAGCAGCTTTTGAAACCTTGAAATAGGCTATGGCTTCTACACATGTACTGTCATTACCAGACTTCAATGAGACCTTTGTTGTGGAGACAGATGCCAGCAGTGAGGGCATTGGGGCAGTACTCAGCAGCAACAACATCCTATTACTTTTTTCAGTAAAAAACTCAGTAGTAAGCTGCAGAAAGCTTCCACTTATGTCAATGAATTGGTAGTGATTGTAGAGTCTGTCAACAAATGGAGACAGTACATGTTGGGCGGCCATTTTATTATCAGAACAGATCATAAGAGTCTGAAGGGCCTCATGGAACAGATTATTCAAACACCAGAACAACAACAATATCTCCCAAAACTTTTGGGGTTTGATTATGAAATACAATACAAAGCTGGTAAAGAAAATTTAGTGGCTGATGCAATGTCCAGAATTCCCCAGTTACTGGCCCTTACGGTTCCTGTTTTTGTCTTTCTAGATCAACTCAGAAGTGAAACCACCTCTCTGTCAGATGTTCAGCAGTTGATCACACAAATCAGTGACCACCCTGAAGAATATTCTGGCTATAAGATAATCAATGGATTACTTCATTACAAGGGTAAGTTGTTTCTCAGTGCTAAATCTGACTTAAAGCAACAAATCATGTCTGAATTGCATGCTTCCTCAATTGGGGGGCACAGTGGCTTATATAAGACCATTAAAAGAGTTCAAGCTAGTTTCTTCTAGAAAGGCATGCGTAAGGACATCCAGACCTTCATTGAGGGTTGTTCTATCTGCCAACAAGCGAAGTATCAGACCACCAGCCCCCAAGGGCTTTTACAGCCTCTGCCTATTCCAGACCAGCCATGGGAGGACATTTCGATGGACTTCATCACTGGATTACCAGTGTCAAGGGGATTTACAGCCATTTTGGTGGTAGTTGATAGACTTAGTAAGTACATTCATCTAGGGGCATTGCCTACACACTTTAATGCCACTCAAACATCCTTGCTTTTTGTACACATGGTCTGCAAGTTACATGGCTTTCCCAAGTCAATTGTCTCGGATCGTGACCCTATATTTTTGAGTAAGTTTTGGAAGGCCTTATTTGCATCGGCAGAGACCACTCTAGCTACTAGCACTGCCTACCATCCTCAAACTGACGGTCAAACTGAGGTGGTTAATAGATGTATAGAACAGTATTTGAGATGCTATGTTTCGGAATGCCCCCGCAAATGGACCATATTCTTACCTTGGGCAGAGTTTTATCATGTTAGTACTGGTGTGACCCTTTTCCAGGTGGTGTATGGCAGACCCCCTCCTTCCATTCCAATGTATACCAGAAGCAACTCTTCCCTTGCAGCTTTGGACCATGATTTGCTTGAACGGGATACCATTTTGGCTCAGCTTAAGACTAATTTGCAGAGGGCTCAGGCTCGGATGCAGCAGCAGGCTAACAAACATAGAGTGGATAAATAGTTTTCTGTTGGGGATTGGGTGTGGGTGAAGTTGCAGCCGTACCGTCAATAGTCTCTAGCAACGAGGACCTCTAATAAGCTCAGCATGCGCTACTTTGGTCCATATCAAATCCTCCAGCGCATTGGTCCAGTGGCCTACAAACTACAGCTACCTACTTCATCTAAGATTCATCCAGTGTTCCACATCTCACAGCTCAAGGCCTATAAGTCTGGAATTCCAATTCAGGAGTTCTCATTTACTCAATTACCTGATTTAGATGATGGCTTCATTTTGACACCACTCTCCATTCTCGGCACTCGCCGGCTACAACATGGGACTCTACAGGTGCCTCAGGTCCTAGTTCAATGGGCTCACTTGCCTCAGGAAGACGCTACGTGGGAAAATCTGGAATCATTCAGGGTTTCTTATCCTACATTCGACCTTGAGGACAATGTCATTTTCCAGGAGGGCAGCAATGTTAACAGCAGTGAGAATACAAATCAGCAGAACAAATGCAAGAGGCCTCAAAGGATGAGGGTTAAGCCTAGAAGATTTGATGATTGTGTGTAAATACAGTTAGTTGATGATTGTTACAGAATTAGTTACTTTTGTTATGAGGCACGTGATTGGTTGTTACAGCTGTTACAGTACACGTGCCAATTCACAAATGTTGACTATAAATTTGTAACCGTTTGGCTATGAGAAATAAGAAATCTTTAGCAAATTTTATCAATCTTTTCAGGAGAGTTTTAGGTTGCTCTCGAATCAACCTATCATATTCTTTTTGGGAGATAACAGAACTAACATTATTAAAGTACAGTTAAAGATGACACTGATGCAACCAACTTCTGTTTTCTGGTGATTACTATAAAGGAAACTCACTCTAATCTCAAGGCTCTAATCCAATCAATCTCGACTTTGAAATCTCCAGGTCCAGATTTAGCACCTGGGACACCACATTCTGCTTTAACAGAAAGAGACATGCCGATAATGTGAGAATGGTTCGTCTCCATCTGTGCATCTATAACATTCCCTCTCCATGTTGGTAAATATCGCGCAAGAGGAATCTGGCAGGTCCATGACATTTTTAGCACAAGCCAAACAATTTGATCGTATGACAAAAAAGAAAAAAAAAAAGAACAAGTAAAAGAAATTTATAAATAAGCACTTTCAGAGCTAGAGTTGCAAATGACCTCATGTAGAAAAGTTGCAATTCAATGTTTCAAATATACTGTAATGACTCTTTCACCAAGTAATTCTACAAAAAGACGCGTGAATTTGTACAAAAATAATTTCCAAAAGAGTTTGTAGCTGTAATATTACTCTTTATATATACATGTTTAATCTTTTTGTTGACATGTTATAATCAATGTATTAATAGATCGATAATATCAATATTCACACTTCTACGATTGCAATGTGCAAGTGTACTAGTTCTTGAATTAGTTATCACAATCAGGATACATAGTTCTGCTTCTGCGTGCCGAATTGATTCATATCAAGTCTCTTTGGGTACTAAAACGAAAGATTGCCATGAATTATCTTCTTGTTGTCCAGGTGAATTCACCCAATTCTCTGTATATATCTACATCGGAGATTGACAAATCTTGAGCTCAAAAGCCGAAACTTCCACGTAAACAAGAACACACCTAAACATATTGTTTGCACAATTTCTGGTCAATGCGCGTGTAAGGTCCAAACCTCCTAAACAAAGTCCCAACAAGGGGTGTTTGATTCTACAAAAATACCTCCAAGGGGCACAAGCACACAAATTACAATTCTACAGATTACAAAGCTAGGAAATTAAAATACTTGCTCAGTATGAGTCTTCATTTTCTCTCTTCTTCTTTTTTGTTCCTTCTTCCATGCCTGGACCTTTTATAGTGAAGAGTCTTGTCAACCGCTCGGGCGGTTTTGCTTTCCTTGGTTCAAGGACTCCCACGTTTCATGCTTGCGTGTAACTGTTGGATCATGCATTTAACTGTTGAGTTGTGCGCTTTAATAACTTGCCAGATTGTGGGGGGTTACTGCCTGACCGCTAGATCGTGGGATCAACTGCAAAGTACCTGTTCGCATGGAATCGTCCTAATTGCTTTGCCTTCATCGTCATTCGTTTACTGGTAGGTTCACTCTTCATTTATCATGTTCTACATGCATTGGATGACTTTGCCTCTTCATTCTTCTTTTATCCCTTTTCGTCCTTTGGTACATCTTTCCTTTTCGTCCTTCATAGACTCGTTCGTCCTAGGACGATTTTTTCTACTAACAATATTGTCCCCCAAATTCGCCTGGATTGATTTGAGAGATGAAATCGAGGCGGAAATTCTTAATTTAGGTAAAGTGTGGATGATATTGTCGGCCGGATTGTTAATTTGGCTTCGGCCTGCTGATCTTCGCCCTTTCTCTTGTTATCATTTGCACGTATTGGGGACCGTCCTTTACATTCCCTATGTGAACCCATCATTTCCCCAATAAATGTGCGACCTTCCCAACACGTCTTATCGAAAGGTCATCATGGCACCAATTAATGTGTCGTCTTTTGTGTCATTTCGATGTCAAATCATGTCTAACGTCGCCCTTTTCACTTCCCGCTCTTTCTTCTCCCCTCGAATTGGGCCGTGACACTTGTCCTAGGGCAAACGTTTACCTTTGCTATATAAGGGCTTGATTCGTTCTCTTTATTACTTTACTTTCCTTCTCTGCAAAATTTTTCATCTTCTTGCTCTCAATTTCCCTGCTAATGGCATCGTCTTCTTGCACTTCGAAAAAGGCCATTTCAACTTTTGGTGATTACCAAGCTGCGTTGGGTGATTCTTCTGTGGGTGTCTTTGGCGTCCACACCCTCGATGAAAACCATGGACTGTGCTCCCTAGGCCCCATCTTTGTTGATGACACAGTCATTGCTACAGCCCCTTTGGCTCAGTTGTTTGCTTCCATTTCCAACCTCCCCTTTTCAGAACCTTTGAATGTTTCTTCTCTTGCCCAGTCTAACCCTATCCGTATTTGGCCTAAACATGATTCTTCCTTTGAAATCTGGTTTCAGCGTATGAGGTTGCACGCAGACAACTGTACCTTTCTTGAAGAAAATAATTTGTTTTCCCTCATAGAGCTTTCATTGGCATTACTCCTTTTTGACCGAAGTTTATTCCATACATCATTGCTCTTCTGGTCTTCTGATTACAACGTCTTCCTTTTTCCCTCTGGCCCCTTTACCATCACTCTTCGTGACATCAGTGCTTTAACTGGGTTAGTCCATTTGGGCGCGACCATTTCTGCTTGCACTACCTTTCGTTTTCATCCTCCTTCAATGGACAATTCATCATTCTCTTCATATTCCACCTTCTTTCGAGAGTTTTCTGAGTCGGCCGGTCATGTCTCAGTGTTGGAACCCACCGTTTCATTCATTACTGGCTTTGCAAATATATCATTTGTGTACCCAGTCAGAAACCTGTGGCGGGTTATCTTCTCATTTCGTCGGACATTTCCAACGGCCGTCGTTTAGATTTAGGTTCCTTTTTGTTGGCCGCTATTTATCGGGGCCTGGCTGTTCTCCAGAAACAGCTACGGTCTGGTGCTTCGCCGATCGCTTCCGACCCTCTTTGGCTTGTCCAGCTTTGGCTTAGAGGCTATTTCCCGATTTTCGATTCAATTGAGTCAAATCGCTCATATCCTTGTGTCGGCCTTTTATTCTCCCAATTGGGGCCAACTTCCCTCATTCCTCGCTCTGTTTTTGAATATTTTTACACATTTTTCGAGTCCCGTCTTTCTTTCCTTTTTCCTTGGGCGACATACCTTCTTTTGTTCATGAGCTTCCCGAGTCAGATGGGGATGAATCGGTCAATCGCATATGGCGCGAGTTTTTATGCACCCGCGATCTGATTCATGATATTTTTTTAGGAGCCAATGGCAAGGTTGGGGTGGAGGTATACTCTCCTAACTTCGCCGCCCGCCAATTTGGTCTCGTCCAAGGGTGGCCTCTTCCATATTTCATTCCCGTTCCACCTCATCAGAACGTTTCAAAGTTCTTTCGCTTTCAGAAATTGATCAATGCCTGTCTGAGGCTCGTTCTTTGCTATCTTCTTTTTCTGCGCTTCTTTCTCCCCTTGCATCTGTATATCCTTTCTTTGATCGTTTTTGGTCGTCCGGCCGTGAGAGACTATTTTCTTTGCCTTCTGCATAGGTTTTTTCCAACATTCATTTTTCTTCGAAGCCTTCGGAGACAGCTGGGCCAAAGAAATCTGTTGAGAAAGTTAGGCCGAAGAAAGCAGGCTTTAAACAAATTAAACTGAAACATCCTTCTCTAGCCCATAGCTCTGACTCGGACGAGCCCTTGATACTTCATCGGGCTAAGGTACAATCTAGCTCATTCTTTTTTTTTAAATGATTTCGTTTCTCGTGCAGACGTCCAGGACAGAATCGTCCTCCGACATGCCTGAAGTTGAAGCTTTCGAAACCCTGGTCGTTCAACTTTCGTCAGATGAACTGTTCAGTCTGGCCGAATTAGAATTATTGGAAGAGGCTCGGTATCTGTATAAAGATGATGTTATTCGCCGTATTTATGAAGAAATTGAAGTTATTTATGTTATTGACTCTTCTGATTCTGATTCTTCTACAGAGGCCCAGCCTTCAGGCATGTCGAGTGCTTCTCATTTTGATCCTTCAGTATAACGACCTCTTTCTTCCGAACAGCCATCACCTCATCGGGCGGTGTCTTCCATTCTTCTAATGTAACAAACTCATTCTCACGAACGGCCATCATCCCCAGTCCTTTCGCCATCATCTCTTCGGACGTCGTCCCCCGTTCCTCTGCCTCCATCTCCTAGGTGAGAACCTGCGTCGCCACTTGGTGATATCCCTATGGTTGTGGTCCTCTCACAAATGGGACATGGTCGTGACCTTGCCCCTGTAAACCTTGGGGCAACACTACTTCATGTTGTACCATGTTTGGCCCTAAGTGTGGGCCAATACCTCCAGGATTTATTCCCCATCGGGGTATCTTAGGGGCAGTAGTCCCTTGTTGAGGAGGACCATTGCTTGGACTAGCCTCCTGACTACTTGGTACATGAAGAGGTGTAGTCCATGGTGGGGTTGTCCCCTTGTTCACACATTTGGCCATTAACTCATTTAATGAGCTCAGATGTTTGGCCATGTTTTCGTAATGCGAATTACTAGCCGAAGTAAACTTATCTATGATGTGAGCGTTTTGAAGCCTAACATGTTCGACAACATCCTGGGTGAACTCACCGAACAAGGCACGAATCACGTTAGGGCTGAGCTCTCGCATAATGTCATATCGGCTTGCTTTTGCTAGACCCTCAAAATGACCTACTACCGTTGGGACGTAGGGCTAGTTGGTTTGCTTCAATCCCAATTCCTCTGTACTTGAGCCAGTTTGAGTGTTTCTTTTCGGAGGCATCTTCATTTCTTGCACCAAGTCTCCCATTGTGGTCGCCAAAAACTGTTTGCACAATTTCTGGTCAATGCGCGTGTAAGGTCCAAACCTCCCGAGACAAAGTCCCAGCAAGGGGTGTTTGATTCTACAAAAATACCTCCAAGAGGCATAAGTGTTAGTGTAATACACATGCCCAAGGTCTCTAAACAAGATTTGTGTGTGAATAAATCAAGATAAGTTGCAGAATACTTACATTGATTGGTTGGAAAAATTCAAAATTTTCTTTGATGGATATAGAAGCTCCAAGCTTTGTGTTAAGTTCCAAACTCTTGGGTGAGTTTCCCTATCACCTTGCTCAACTCCTAAAGTGCTAGCTTTAACAAATTTTTGAAGCAAAATTTTGTCTCCAAGACAAGAGAAATTCGGCAATTGCTAAAGGATGGAGAGAGTGAATAGTGACTTTCCAAAAGTTGTGTTGGTGTGTTGATAAATGAGTTATTAAATGATGTCAACTACTCACATCAACTTGTCAAACAATTGATGTATGTCAAGTGGGTCCTACCACTTTAAATTCAAAATACAGGTTGGCTTACAACACACAACTAGTACTTGGGCCCGAGTTTGTTTAATTTCGAATTAAATGAATTTTCCGTCGCTAAATAATTAAATCCAATTTAATTAAATAATTATGCCTAACAAATTATTTCGATAGTCGCTTACGAATTAATTCCAAAATAATATGTTCGCTTGAATTAAAATCCAATTTTAATTCAGTATTGAAATCAAATTTCAATTAATATATCTAATATATTATTTTAGCCCAAATAAATAAATTAAATAGAAAAATCTAATTTAACTATTAAATTTATTTTATCGATTAATTCCAAATTAATCGCGTTCTCTCTTCTAGACAAAATAATCCCAGATTAATTCTTACCGCAATTAATCCCATATTAATTTTCTCTCTCATAATTAATCCCAGATTAATTCTGTTCGAGTCAAATGTCATTGGTGAATCTTTGGGAAGCGACCCAAGAGATTCTTGGATATGTTGACAATAAATACAGTCATCGGACTATCCGAACACGTGCATACCATGTACCACATGCTCACCGATTTACAAGATATGGTTGGCTTCTAGCAAAACATCGTGCCTACCCAATTCTCCAGAAATATTCAACGAGGAATATATAATCTGTATCAGGAGTAGTATATTATGTATTGCATGATAAGATCCAGTATCAGATGTCACATGCTAGGCCTAGGGCTGGAATTGTGTCTACCTTGTATGAAGCATATATCGGATCACTAGCAACTAGTCTCTGTAATCGGATAATCATGACCTAGTCATATTATTCTGATAGTTGCAGCATTTAAGAGTAATAGTTCAGTAGTTTTGTATCATGTGTGATCATCATCTCCATATGACTGAAATGATACTCATATTTTGACATCACATCCAATACACTACGATTCTCAGTATACCCAATGAGAGGCATACACAGAACCTGTTAAAGCTCCATACGACCAATATGAAAGTAAACTGATTGCCGCAAGTATTAGCGATGCAAGTCTCAGGTTAAAGATCACATACACATACCCTTATTCGGATTCCCATAGACACATAGTCATAATACCAATGGGACTCTGAGGGGTCTATCCAGAGTGAAGTTTTTCCCGGTCCAACAGCTAACAGATTCTCTTATCACACTTGCATAAGTATCCAATACTTAAATATATGAGAACTATGTCGTTAAGATTTCATAACGCGAACAAGTGTAATACTAGTCTATTCTGCATTATCGATGTCCAGTCTCGATAATACTACGACTATGGATATTTAATGATTAAACCATTCGTTGATTAATACTGTCTCATATCTTATTAATCCGGTTTAACCATATGGACTTTTATCATTTATATATCCAAGTAATCCAATTACAAAATGATAAAATAGTAATTTCCTTTGTCACATAGTTAATTTGTACAAAAACACCATGTATTTTACAAATAGTGATGCTATGAGTCATAATTGTCTAACAATCTACCACTTGGCCTATAGCCAATCACTCAAGTGTCCAACACATGAACTATTTATAGGTCGCTCAAACTTTTGCTGAGATATAGCTTTCGTCAACGGATCTGCAAGGTTATCATCTGATGCGATCTTTTCGATCTTGACATCGCCACGATGTATGATCTCACGAATCATATGAAATCATCGAAGTACATACTTGGATCATTGATGAGACCGTGATTCTTTAGCATGTGATGTAGCCCAGCTCTATTGCTAATAGAACTACTCATAATCCAATTAGGAATTTATAGATCCAAAATTCTTCTTTTACTGCCTCAGCCGCAGCAATATATTCCGCTTCTGTTATTGAATCGGCAACAGTCAATTGCTTGGAAAATTTCCAGCTCACTGTTCCGTTGTTCAAACAAAAATATGTACCCTTATTGTGATTTACAGTCGACTTTGTCGGTTTGGAAACTTGCATCGGTGAACCCAGTCACCTCAAGTTCTCATTCCCCATAGACAAAGAAAGCATCCTTAGTTCGTCTAAGATATTTAAGGATGTTCTTTACAATAATCCAGTGACCATCACCTGGATTGGCCTGATAGCGACTGCACATGCTCAAAGCATATGAGACATCAGGTCGCGTACATGTTTGTCAATGTACGAGCTCTAGGAGAGTGCCAATAACTTTTAGATCAATCGCGGTAGATCATTATTCCTAGAATAAAGGTTGCCTCTCCCATGACTTTCATGGAGAATTTTAATGAAAGTCAAGCTTTCACCGATTGTAGCATGGGAATGTCATTGCCGAGAAGCAATACATCATCAACATATAGGACAACGAATGTCAGTGCGCTCCCACTAACCTTCTTATATACACAAGAATCAGCTTCGTTTTGAATGAAACCATATTCTTTTATGATCTCATCAAAATGATGGTTCCAAGAACGCGATGCTTGCTTCAATCCATAAATGGATCGGTTTAACTTACATACCTTGTTTGCATATTTTTGTCGAGTTCTATGTCATACCAAGATCAAATTAAGCGATGAAAAGTACGAATACATCAAAGTAAAGTTGCGGAAATACTCACTTTGATCGGCTTTTGGATGCGATGAACACAAAAATTTTACCCTTGAGACTCTCGGCCAAGCTCCTTTCTTTGTGCTCCATGTGTGTTCGGTCAAGGTCCTCTATGGTGGTCCTTCAAGCTCCAAGCTTTAAGTGTGATTCCATGCTCATGAATGGGTTTCCCTATCACCTTTGTAAGACCCCTTGGATGTGCTAGCATCTTGGAAATTTTGCCACAAAATTTCCCTTTGCCTTCTTGTTGTTCTCGGCCAAGCCAAGAACATTTGAGAGAAAATGGCTCCAAGGCCGTGAGAGGGAGAGAGGAGAAGAGAAGTGTTGGTTGTTTTTGATTTCTAAAATCAAGTAAAATGATATACCAAAATTAAATAAAATGGTATTAGTCATTCAATCCATCACACTTGAGTGTTTGGTAAGCAACCATCAAATCCCATCAACTTCCATCAACCAAAAGGTGATGTGATAGACAAGTGATGTGACATGATGTGACTTGTGGGCCCCACTTGATTCGAAATGCGAGTGGGCCCGCAAACACTCCCGGACTCGGGTTCGCTAATTCCGAATTAACGAATTTTCCATTGCGACGTAATTAAATCAAATTTAATTAAATAATTATGCCTAGCAAAATTACTATTCACGTCGCTAACGAATTAATTCTAAATTAACCCGTTTCCCCGAATTAAAACCTAATTTTAATTCTGCGTCGAAATCTAATTTCGTTTAATATATCAATATATTATTTTATCGATTAATTCCAAATTAATCGTTCTCTCTCTTTAAGTAGTATTTTATCCCAGATAAAATATTTTCGTAATTAATCCTAGATTAATTTTCTCTCTCTTATAATTAATCCCAGATTAATTATGTGCGAGTCATACTTCATCGGTGAATTTTCGGGAAGCAACCCATGAGATCCCTGGATATGTTGGCAGTAAATCCGGTCGTCGGACTATCCGAACATGTACGTACCTAGTACTACGTTTTTACCGATTTAAAAGACATGGTTGGCTTCTAGAAAAGCATCGTGCCTACCCAATTCTCCAGAAATATTCTTAAAGGAATATGTAATCTATATCAGGCGTAGTATACGTAGTATTGCGTATTGCGATCCAGTATCGGATGTCACATGCTAGGCCTGGGGCTGGAATTGTGTCTGCCCCGTACGAAGCACATATCGGATCTCTGGTAACTAGTCTCTATAATCGGATAACTATGACCTTGTCATATTATCCCGATAGTTGCAGCATATAAAAGTACCAGTTCTGTATCATACGTGATCATCATCTCCATATGACTGGAGTGATACTTCCATTTTGACATCACACCCAATACACTGCGATTCTCAATATACCCAGAAGAGGCGTACACAGAACCTGTTAAAGCCCTGGACGACCAAAACCAAAGTATATTGATTGTCGCAAGTATTAGCGGTGCAAGTCTCAGGTTAAGACCAAATACACCTACCCTGATTCGGACTTCCATAGACACATAGTCATACTACCAATGGAATTCCGAGGGGTCTATCCAGAGCGAAGCTGTTTCCGTACCATCGGTAAACACAACCTCCTATTACACTTGAATGAGTATCCAATACCAAAATATATGAAAACTATGTCGTTATGCTCCCATAACACGCACAAGTGCAATACTAGTCTATTCCGCATTATCGATGTCCAATCTCTATAATACTACGACTATGGATGTTTTAATGATTAAACCTTAGTAGATTAATACTGTCTCATATCTTATTAATCTGGAACTAATCATATGGACTTTAATCATTTATGTATCTTGGTAATCCAATTACAAATGATAAAAGAGCAATTTCCTTTGTCACATAGTTAATTTGTACAACAACACCATGTTTTGTACAAATAGTGATGCTATGGGTCATAATTGTCCAACAGTTTTGGCACGACAAAATCGTCAGGCTATTGCATATAAACATCCTCTAAAAGGTTTTCGTTAAGGAAAGTGATTTTGACGTCCATCTGCCATATTTCATAATCGAAATATGCAACAATAGCAAGCATTATCCGAATGGATTTAATCATGTCAACATGTGAAAAAGTATCATCGTAATCGACACCATGTCGTTGATGATACCATTTCGCTACAAGCCTAGCTTTGTACGTTTGTATGTTGCCATTCATTTCCGTCTTCCATTTGAAGACCCATTTACAACCAATCGGCTTAACGCCTTATGGTGCATCAACAAGTGTCCAAACTTGGTTGGCAAACATGGAATCCATTTCGGACATCATGGCATCTTTCCATAAAGCGGAGTCGATACCTTGTATCGCTTCCTCATACGTAGCTGGTTCATCTTCCCCAATAAGATTAATATCTACATGAGGTGAGATCAGAAACCCATACCTCTCAGGTTGTTTTCTGACTCTCTCCGACTTACGCGGTTCTTGTGTATTAGAATATTATGGAACAGTCTCATCCCTGATGAACTGTTCGTGTTCCGAGATGGGATCAGTGTCAGGAACAATATCACTCTATTTTCATCGAGTTCTACTTTCCTCCTACTTACCAATGCATTTGGGAATTCCTTTTCGAGGAAAACTGCATGGAGAACAACACATATTTTGTTCTCTTGTGGGTTGTGGAAATAATATCCTTTGATTTCCCTAGGATAACCTACAAATAGGCACTTATCCAATTTGGGTTCTAGTTTGGTACCATCCAAATGTTTAACATATGCCCAGCATCCCCAAATCTTCAGGAATGAGAAACCCGGTTTCTTTCCTGTCCATATTTCATATGGAGTCTGTCCAACAGACTTTGACGTAACTTTATTCAAAATAAGTATTGCACTGTTTAATGCGTATCCCCATAAGGAAATTGGTAGCTCAGTGCGACTCATAATTGACCTTACCATGTCCAACAAAGTTCGGTTTCTCCATTCGGACACACCGTTTAATTGAGGTGTTCCGGGAGGAGTCCACTGTGAAAGAATACCATACTCTTTCAAGTAATCAAGAAACTCATTGCTTAAGTATTCTCCGCCACGTTCCGACCGTAATATTTTAATAATTTTGTCGGTCTATTTTTCTACTTCGTGTCGAAACTCCTTGAATTTCTCAAAGTTTTCGACTTGTGTCTCATAAGATACACATAACCATAAAGCGATGCATCATCCGTAAAGGTTACGAAGTATTTGATGAGTGGTATTTATATCACTATTTCCCACTCATTTTAACCTAATATTTTGTATAGTTTCTTGAGTTTTGTGAATGTTTTGATGTGTTTTGTGTTATTTTGTAGATAAATAAAGTTTCAGGACATTCTGGAGGTGATTTGGGCCAAAACAGTGAAAATTGGACAAAAAGGACATTTCAGTAAATTGTCAGCGTCGCGACGCCAATACCTTCCGCGTCGCGACGCCTAACATGCGCCGAACAGTGCTAACGTGTGCCGGGTCAACGGGCCAGAATTTGAGAAGTTTGACTTTGCTAAAATGCGCCGTGACATGTGTCACCATCACAGCCGATCTGCTAACGTGCGTCGCGCCACATGTCATCGTCATACGGTGCCGACAATTACTATTTCCACGTGTGCCATGTGTCATCCTATGTGTCGCCACGTCATCCGGTCAACGAGTCAACTTTGCGACGCGTCGTGCCACATCATCATCCACGTCAGCTGGTCAACCTAGTCAACATGCCTCGTCATCATCAGCCAATCACGCCGTCACACGTGTCGAAATCTTACGGTGCCGACAATTGATCTCAGCCGCCTTACCACGTCATCGACACGTCATCGCCACGTCAGCATAATAATTGAGCTCTTAGCCGCCTCGCCACGTGTCGCCTTATCCTCTTATCCGAATCGCCACGTGTCAAGCCGAGAGCATGCCACGCCTCACTCTTCTAGCGTCGCGACGCTGAAGCCCTTGGCGTCGCGACACCAGAAGCTTATCCGCGCCTATAAATTCAGCTCGAGATTTCAGAATTCATGGCACCACTCTCTCTCTTATATTCTATCTAAAGAGAGAGTTTCTCTCTCTACTTTCTTTTAATTTTTAGTTTTTTAGTTTTGTAATTAATTTTAATTACGTTTTGTTAATATAGTAATTTAATTTTTACTTTTTACTTTTTACAGTTTTTATTATTTACCATGAGGAGGTAACTTCCCTAGCTAGGGTGAAAGGTAATTCTTTTACTGTTACTATTTAGATTAATCTCCCTTAAAAATAATATATTCACTATTTAAAATATTGACTTAAAAAGGATACCGCCAGATTGGTCGGTTGGTAATTCATTTTAATCTGGTTTAAACCTGACTAATAAAGGATACCGCCAGATTGGTCGGTTGGTAATTTAATTTTGGTTCCGCCTTTATGGCTGGTTGGACTTAATTTGACTTAATCAGGATACCGCCTATATGGTCGGTTGGTAATATTATCATAAGTTTATATATTATTTTATGGGAGATATCTAAATTAGTAGTAGTAAAAGTAATTCCTTTTACCTTAGCATTTTATTTTATTTTACTTTTCAGCTTTTACTTTATGTCTTTTACTTTTAAGTTGTTACTAGCCCTAGTTATGTGTTAGTTATCTGGGGTTGTGATGAATTCTAATATCACCGGTTTATAAGGGGTTATTTTATAGTTTGGGTAATTTAAAGGTTTACTTATTAAGTCTTAAGCTTAATGCTTCTTGTTGTTTGATCACCAATAAGATTGATATGGTAAATCTAAAATGAACTAGACATAGGGATTTTAGGTTTCAGCCTTAGACTTAATAGCCCACGATCTTCCTTGAGGATAGATAACCCTTTAATAGATTTCCTTACAGGATAGGAATATACCTGTCGGGCGGGGGTAGCCATAATTGGAACTTAAACTTAATGAATCCATATAATTTGGTTGACATAGACATATGGTTCAATTGGGTTAAACTGGGTATTCGCGTGTGACCATCGACAGAGGCTTTTGCATAATTTAGTGTTCCAGGTTAGTAAACTGATTTATTACACAAACATAAAATAATCACTTCATCTTTTAAAAGATATTAGAAGGATTCACAACCCTAGATCTTTGTGTCTTTTGTTATTTTCCTTAGTATTTTCTTTTGTCTTTTATTTATTTATTTATTTTGTAAAACCACTTTCAACCAATCAAACAATCATTCTCTTCACCCTCAATTAGATATTTGTAAATAAATAGATTCAATAATTAATAACAACAGTAGGAATTAAGTCCTCGTGTGATCGATATTTTTATACTACTTGAACGATACGTGCGCTTGCGTTATACGTGCGTGTTTACGCCGGTCAGTATTCATATCCACTTCTAGTCTGGCTAGACATGGGCCTACATACGTCACTATGAACAAGGGCTAATAGCTCTATGGAACGTATATATTTACCGCTAAAAGGCGTTTTAGGCATTTTGCCTAATAAACAAGATTCGCAGACATCATATGAATCAGGATCAAATCCGTCCAAGTATCCACACTTCAAAAGTGTGGATATACGAGTCTTGTTAATGTGTCCCAGACGACAATGCCATAGATAAGTTTCATCTGTGTTACTCAATTTGAGCCTTTTGTTTGTCATGTTATATGTTTGAGATTCATTTATATTCAAAATATAAAGACTATTATTAACATATGTTGTACATATCAAAATATCATCTTTATATACAAAACACCCAGTGTTTCTGAATACAAAGGTATACCTGCATCAGGTTAAACTAGATACATAGATGATGTTCCTAGTCAAACTAGGTATAAAATAACAGTCATCTAATGTAAGTACATGCCCCAAGGGCAAATTCAAAACATAGTTCCCAACGGCCAAAACAGGGACTATCGTCCCATTTCCGACTCGTAGGTCGATCTCTTCTGAAGTCAGTATCATGCTTATCTACAGATCATGCACATCAGTACATATGTAAGTACCATATCTAGTATCAAAAATCCAATTTTTAAAACCAGTAGTGGACATGTTTATTTCAATAACAAACATATCTGAAGTCGGAGCCCTGCCCGCCTTCGCTTCCTTCAACTCCGCCTTGTATATACGACAGTCACGCTTCCAATGACCCCGTTTGCCACAATAAAGGCAGACGTCTTGAGATATTTCTTTTGTCTTCCCAGAAGACTGTGACGATTTAGCCTTGCCTTTTTTCTTTTTCTTCTTCACACCCCCAGAAGCTTTCGGCCAAGCCTTAGTCTTCTGGGATGTCGAAGTAAGATGCACCTCACGTTTCTTGCCCTTCAGAAGCTCTAGCTCTGCTTCTTTCAGCATCGCCATTAAATCTCCAAGAGTTTTCTCTTGGTTCATCATGTTATAATTCATGACGAATCTGCCCCAGTAGTCGGGCAGAGACTGTAAGATCAAATCTATGGAAGTCTCGGGCTCGAAGGTTATGCCCAGCTGACCTAGGTGTTCGATGTCAGCAATCATCTGCGACACATAGTGCTTGACAGATGTGTTGGACAATTATGACTCGTAGCATCACTATTTGTAAAAGACATGGTGTTTTTGTACAAATTAACTATATGACAAAGGAAATTGCTCTTTTATCATTTTGTAATTAGATTACTTGGATATATAAATGATAAAAGTCCATATGATTAGTATCGAATTAATAAGATATGAGACTGTATTAATCCATGAAAGGTTTAATCATTAAATATCTCTAGTCGTAGTATTATCGAGACTCGACATCAATAATGCGGAATAAGCTAGTATTGCACTTGTGCACGTTATGGAAGCTTAACGACATAGTTCTCATATATTTAAGTATTGGATACTTATGCAAGTGTGATAGGAGGCTCTGTTAGCCGTTGGATCGGGAACAGCTTCGCTCTGGATAGACCCCTCAGAGTCTCATTGGTATTATGACTATGTGTCTATGGGAATCCGAATTAGGGTAGGTGTATGTGGTCATAACCTGAGACTTGCATCGCTAATACTTGCGACAATCAATACGCTTTGTTTTTGGTCGTCCGGAGCTTTAACAGATTCTGTGTACGCCTCTTCTGGGTTTACTGAGAATCGTAGTGTATTGGGTGTGATGTCAAGATGGAAGTATCACTTCAGTCATATGGAGATGATGATCACGCATGATACAAAACTAGTACTCTTAAATGCTGCAGCTATCGGGATAGTATGACTAGGTCATGATTATCCGATTACAGAGACTAGTTTTTAGTGATATGATATATGCTTCGTACGGGGCAGACACAATTTCATCCCTAGGCCTAGCATGTGACATCTGATATTGGATCGTATTACGCAATACTTTGTATACTACACCTGATACAGATTATATATTCCTCGTTGAATATTTCTGGAGAATTGGGTAGGCACGGTGCTTTGCTAGAAGCCAACCATGTCTTGTAAATCGGTGAGAACG
The DNA here is from genome assembly GCA_019454045.1 of Zanthoxylum bungeanum. Taxonomy (NCBI): domain Eukaryota; kingdom Viridiplantae; phylum Streptophyta; class Magnoliopsida; order Sapindales; family Rutaceae; genus Zanthoxylum; species Zanthoxylum bungeanum. The sequence goes on from SKCR01017149.1 coordinate 104,068, forward strand.
TGGTACGAGGTACGCACGTGTTCGGATAGTCCGATGACCGTATTTACTGCCAACATATCAATGGATCTTTTGGGTCGCTTGCCAAAGATTCACCAATGACATTTGACTCGAACAGAATTAATCTGGGATTAATTATGAGAGAGAAAATTAATCTGGGATTAATTGCGGCAAGAAATAATCTGGGATTAATTCGTCTAAAAGAGAGAACGCGATTAATTTGGAATTAATCGGCAAATTAAATTTAATAGTTAAATTGGATTTTACTATTTAATTTATTCAATTGGGCTAAAATAATATATCAGATATATTAATTGAAATTGGATTTCAATACGGAATTAAAATTGGATTTTAATTCAAGCGAACGAATTAATTTGGAATTAATTCGTAAGCGATTTTCGTAATAATTTTCTGAGGCATAATTATTTAATTTAATTGGATTTAATTATTTAGCGACAGAAAATTTGTTTAGTCAAATTAAACAAACCCGAGCCCAAAGTGTGTTGTGTAAGCCAACTCAAATTTGGAATTTGAAAGTGGTGGGACCCACTTTACTTACATCAATTGTCACACACTTGATGGAAATAGTTGAGCTAATTAAATGTTGCATTTAAACACACAAACCAACCAAGTCATTCACTATTCACTCATCTCTCCCAACTCTCTCTCAATTGTCAATTTTCCCTCTTCTTGTAAGAGAAAAATTTGCTTCATTTTTGGACAAAGCTAGCACTTTGGGAGTCAAAGAAAGGTGATAGGGAAACTCACCCAAGAGTTTGGAACTCAAAATAAAGCTTGGAGCTTCTACATTCAAGAAGAAATTTTTGAAATTCTCATCCGATCAATGTGAGTAATTCCACTACTTTCACTTGATAATTCACACACAAATCTTGTTTAGAGGCCTTGGGCATGTGTATGACACTAACAAGATGTACCCTCTGACATACGCGAGCAAAAGAGCTTCTTTTGTAATCCGTACTTCTGCTAAGGTTAGATCTGTGAAGATCCTTCAATTTCAACATCATGTTATAGAGATCTAATCCCTTGTTTTGATGACGAAATTGATGAGTCATTGCGGCAAGCATGACGGATTGAGCAGTAAAGTTATCATCACGGTGAGTCTTTCAAAGCTCAAGCTCTACTGGCTGCTCAGGTCTGGGCTCAGACCCGAGAGGTCTCTCTATCAAATAGAGTAATTTCTCAGCCCTCATGACTATCCTGAGGTTCATCTCCCAATCTGAAAAATTGGCGTCATTAAAGACATTATCGCCAATTTGTCCCTAACGCTAATCTTTCCAGCCATCTTGATTGCTATAGTCCAACTATCCAATCAACGATTTTGGGTACACTCAAAATATAATTGTTATCATAGTCCAACTATATAACCAACTACAAGTAAAGTAGAGTTTTGTACAATCTAATTGTTCAAAGAAAGTAATAAAATATATTAGTCCAACTAATATATATATATAACGAGATATAATAATAAAAGAGCGTGTATTAGCGAGTATTAAACGAAATTATAAATTTAATACTGGCCTCACACTAATTTTCGGCGAGCCTCTAACCTTCTGTTGAGTACTCGGGAAACCTCGTTTCCTAGTGGGCTATGATCCCGTTAAATAACACACAACCTTGACTTTGGCCAACAAGCTGTATGAAACTTAACTAGGTAGATCTCTAAGATCAATTGGATCTCATCCAATTCCTAGATCCGATAGGTGGACCTCCAAGTCCAAAACATATATCCAATATATTTCCTAACATTTTCCTCTGAATCAACTAAGCATTGGCTTTGGCTCAACAAGCTTAATGATTCCAGTTAAGCGCGACCCATTGACAGTGGGAAAGCTTCGTAATCCACGTCGATGTACAAAAGTGACATTGACTTTGGCCAACAAGTCACAACTGCCCAAGACATGCGATATATAACAAAGCTTTTGTGGTTCAAACACATCCGAGATGGACAATGATCTTTACTTTGGCCAACAAATCAAAGTCAATCTTGGATCTTGAGAGAGAACCACTCAATGAAAGGAAAACATGTAATATTAAAGTGAGGGTTTTTCGTAAATTGGCAACCAATTTATTATCTTTGATTAGGTCTCATCATACACCCTTAAACATGCATTATAAAAGCATAATAAGGCGCGATAAATTAATAATGATATGCGGATGGATATATAATACAATTTGTTCCTATAACAAATCTCTCTCTTTACTCTCTCCCGCTAGCACTTTACATTCTTCTACCAAATTACATAATACATAAAGAAACCTCATTTGCATTGAGAGGAATTGGTGAGAAGAGAAATACAATGAGATAAGAAGGTGAAAGGCTGGACACGCAGGTCCAATTTAAATAAATATCATATTTACAATAATTTCCAAAATTGCCCCCACCCAACTAATATCCATCTGATATACATTATTCATACAAATACATCCAAGTATTCACACAAAGTATGTTGTTCAATCAATCTAATCCAATTAATTAATCTTCAATTAATGACCATCCAATGTTCATACAACGATTTGATTTGCGCGAGTCCAATTCGTTTAAGAATAAATACTCAAAGTAAGTATTCTTGAATTATATCGAACTACAATTTTAAATCCAATTTAAATTGTATCCAATACTAATTCATATTTAATTACAAATTAAACAATTACATTTGTAATAGTGCATTTTTAGACTTGGATTCCAAATCCAATCCAATGGGTCTCAAATGCCCAATTAGCATCCAATGCCAATTCAATTAAAATCCAATGGGCTTTCAATTAATTCATTAGGCATGGACTTTGGCCCATTATGAATCAAACCCAAAATGCCAAGGCCCATTTAGGAATCACCATATGCCAAAAATCAATTTTGGCCCATTAGGCCCAATTAAATTATAAAAGGCCCAAAAATCATATTTGGACTTTATAGAAATGATTTTAGGCCCAATTGGATCCCACCCAATTGTCCAAAATCATATTTGGCCCAACCAAGCCTATTAGCCCAAATACAACAAATTAAATTAACACAATATTCCAAATATCTTATTAATTCAATTAAAGTGTAATTAACACAATTAATTAATTAATCTAATATTTCCAAAATATTAATTAATCTAATTAATCATGCTTTATTTTCCAATTCATGTCCAACACAAATTGAAGCAAAATTAATTCATCCAACATGCTTCATACTCACGGCAATTGCAAGAAATTAATATTCAATTTTGATTTCAATCCAATTAAATCAACGATCAACATTCAATTTCATGCCATTTAACACATCCAATTGTCAAATTCAAAAATTACCATGAGATAATCATAGGGCATAGTTTCGGCCAAGGTAAGATAATTAGGGAAATTTTGATCCAATCAATTTTTCACAAATCCAATTTGCATAACTCTAAGTTATCATCATCCAACCATAACCAAACAATCAATTTGGAAAAATACATGCTCCAAGCACAATCCCCAAATTAAAGTCCATAAACCCTAGAAATCCAAATCAAGTTTAGAGGGGCTCTGATACCAATTGTTAGTGTCCTACACATGCCCAAGGTCTCTAAACAAGATTTGTGTGTGAATAAATCAAGATAAGTTGCGGAATATTACATTGATTGGTTGGAAAAATTCAAAATTTTCTTTGATGGATGTAGAAGCTCCAAACTTTGTGTTGAGTTCCAAACTCTTGGATGAGTTTCTCTATCACCTTGTTCAACTCCTAAAGTGCTAGCATTAACAAAATTTTGAAGCAAAATTTTGTCTCCAAGACTAGAGAGAATTCGGCAATTGCTAAAGGAGGGAGAGAGTGAATAGTTACTTTCCAAAAGTTGTGTTGGTGTGTTGATAAATGAGTTATTAAATGATGCCAACTACTCATATCAACTTGTCAAACAATTGATGTAAGTCAAGTGGATCCCACCACTTTAAATTCTGAATTCAAATTGGCTTACAACACATAACTAGTACTTGGGCCCGGGTTCGTTTAATTCTGAATTAAACGAATTTTCCTTCGCTAAATAATTAAATCCAATTTAATTTAATAATAATTTGGCCTAGCAAAATTATTGCGATAGTCGCTTACGAATTAATTCCAAAATAATTCGTTCGCTTGAATTAAAATCCAATTTTAATTCCGTATTGAAATCCAATTTTCAATTAATATATCTGATATATTATTTTAGCCCATATAAATAAATTAAATAGAAAAATCCAATTTAACTATTAAATTTATTTTATCGATTAATTCCAAATTAATCGCGTTCTCTCTTCTAGACGAATTCATCCCAGATTAAATCTTGCCGCAATTAATCCCAAATTAATTTTCTCTCTCATAATTAATCCCAGATTAATTATGTTCGAGTCAAATGTCATTGGTGAATCTTTGGGAAGTGACCCAAGAGATTCCTGGATATGTTGGCAGTAAATACGGTCATCGGACTATCCGAACACGTGCGTACCATGTACCACGTTCTCACTGATTTACAAGACATGGTTGGCTTCTAGCAAAGCATCGTGCCTACCCAATTCTCCAGAAATATTCAACGAGGAATATATAATCTGTATACTATGTATTGCGTAATATGATCCAGTATCGGATGTCACATGCTAGGCCTAGGGCTGGAATTGTGTATGCCCTGTACGAAGCATATATCGGATCACTAGCAACTAGTCTCTGTAATCGGATAATCATGACCTAGTCATACTATCCCGATAGTTGCACCATTTAAGAGTACTAGTTATGTATCATGTGTGATCATCATCTCCATATGACTGAAGTGATACTCTCATCTTGACATCAAATCCAATACACTACGATTCTCAGTATACCCAATGAAAGGTGTACACAGAACTTGTTAAAGCTTCGGACGACCAATATCAAAGTAAACAGATTTTCGCAAGTATTAGCGATGCAAGTCTCAGGTTAAAGATCACATATACCTACCCTGATTCGGATTCCCATAGACACATAGTCATAATACCAATGGGACTCTGATGGGTCTATCCAGAGCAAAGCTGTTCTCGGTCCAACGGCTAACAGAACCTCTTATCACACTTGCATAAGTATACAATACTTAAATATATGAGAACTATGATGTTAAGCTTCCATAATGCGCACAAGTGTAATACTAGTCTATTCTGCATTATCGATGTACAGTCTCGATAATATTACGACTATGGATATTTAATGATTAAACCGTTCGTGGATTAATATTGTCTCATATCTTATTAATCCGGTTTAACCATTTGGACTTTTATCATTTATATATCCAAGTAATTCAATTACAAAATGATAAAATAGCAATTTTCTTTGTCACATAGTTAATTTGTACAAAAACACCATGTTTTTTTATAAATAGTGATGCTATGGGTCATAATTGTCCAACACACAAATTACAATTCTACAGATTACAAAGCTAGGAAATTAGAATACTTGCTCAGTATAGTCTTCATTTTTATTTTTTTATTTTTGTTCCTTCTTCCATGCCTGGACCTTTTATAGTGAATAGTCTTGTCAACCGCTCGGGCGGTTTTGCTTTCCTTGGTTCAAGGACTCCCACGTTTCATGCTTGCGTGTAACTGATGGATCGTGCATTTAACTGCTGAGTTGTGAGCTTTAATAACTTGCCAGATCGTGGGGGGTTACTGCCTAACCGCTAGATCGTGGGATCAACTGCAAAGTACCTGTTCGCATGGAATCGTCCTAATTGCTTTGCCCTTCATCGTCATTCGTTTGCTGGTAGGTTCACTCTTCATTTATCATGATTCTACATGCATTGGATGACTTTACCTCTTCATTCTTCTTTTATCCCTTTTCGTCCTTTGGTACATCTTTCATTTTCGTCCTTCATAGACTCGTTCGTCCTATGACGATTTTTTCTACTAACACATATAAAAAGAGAAAGGAAATCCAAACCCTAGCCCCTTCCATCTCTTTTTACATAAACAGGGGCAAACTCACAATTGATATGTAACATCTTCCATCTCCTTTCAGTTTCATTGCTATTGTATCATATATCTAAATCAATGAAGCCACCAAACTACAGAAGAAACAATCAAGTAGAAAAATTGTCACTATATGAATACTTGTCTCTAAGTTAAATCAAGAGAGATTTAGGAAGCGTCATTGCAGTGAATTAAACTGTGGATTTTTTTAGGCACTGCTAACAATAATTATTAATTATTCAAGTTTTACTAGAGAAGTCTCCACAGTCATCTCCAAACAAGATCTATAGATCTCAAAAGATGTTGGAAATGCTGCTCATCTTCTTGGACCGCATCCCACAGAATCCGCTTCGACTAATGTTCCATTTTGAACCCTCACTTAGATCCAAGGAAAGGTTTCCAGAGAAAATCCCTAGCATTCAAAGTGATCATTTTGAGAAGTAAAAATCTAAAATGAATAAGAAATGAATAAGCATAAAAGCAGAAATCTAAAAGTTGCCAAAAAGAAGCAATTTGTGCATCCACAACTTTCACATTTAGCAGGTTCAAAGCAAAATGCATTGTTCTTAAGGATAAAAATGAAGAAATATTAGATTCTTTCACAAGTCGGATACTTCCATTGTCACCATAGTAACAAAAAATCCATCCCAATACAGGTTTGTTACAGTTGTTTCTCCAATATAGAAGTTTTTGAAGAGATTAACTGAAATTCGCAAACTATAACAACAATCTTAATATGTTGCAATGCAATATATGTGTTGACCAGTACCATTCATTCCATTTCCACAATCTGCAATCTCCAAATATGCCGAGAACATCCCTGGAGAAAAAAATGGGAAATTACACATGTTTCATTGCAATGCAATACATGACCTTCTGCAATTTATCGATTACCATTATCCAAAATATAGTTTGGGAATATCATAAATCCCAAACTGCACAGTTTTCGACAGTCTCTACACTTTCACATGAAAATGCAACAAAAGACATTAAATTGAGAGCACATATACCTCCCTATTCAGAATCTGAATATAGATGCCACTTCCCTAAATCTTCCTTTGAATGGAAGTTGAAAATATATCTCTGAAATCACCTACAAGCAATAGCGACTAGAAATCTCTATACCCAAGAGGGGGGGTGAATTGGATTATCGCTATAAATGCGGAATTAATAAATCTTTACCGATTTTTAGCTCTTATTATCAAATGGGGACTTAAGGCAATTTTCTCTATTCCAATTAATAGCCTATATGCAAGTTTTCTATTCAATATATATAAGCATAAATAAACTTGCTATAAACAAAAGTATAGAGAAAGAGAAATACGACACCGAGATTTATAGTGGTTCGGCCAAACGTGCCTACGTCCACTCCCCCAAGCCTCGCTTGAAGATTTCCACTATAATCGAGTTTTCCGTGGTTCACTCGTAACCAAGAGTTTTCCGCAAAGGCGCACTCCAAACCTTTTACAACTTTGAGTTTTGTTCGTAGGCGCACTCACAACCTTTACAACTTACCCAACCAAATGGGATTTCACAAACCACAAGTGTTTTGATAAAGAAGAATTAAAACACACTTGGGCACTCACAAATAATAAGAAGATTGTGTGAGTTGCAAACCCAAGTGTTCTAAGCTCACTAAATGTAATGAAGGTGTGTGTGAGCTTGTATGAGTGTTTAAGTGTATGAAGGTTTAAGACACTCTTATTTTTGCCTTAGAGAATGTATGAAGGTTGTGTATTAAGTTTCTTAACCAAGGCAAATGAGTTGGGGTTCTATTTATAACAAAATGCAAAGCATTCCCCAACTTACAGCGAGACCGGTATGGAAACCGGTATGGAGACCGGCATGCCGGTCTAGGGCTCCAACGGATACTAACGGTTATATTACCGTTGGGCAAGTGTCCGTTAGACCGGTATGGAAACCGGTATGGAGACCGGTATGATTCTCCCTGGTTTCAGTAACTGCACCATAAAGGCTAGACCGGTATGGAAACCGGTATGAGGACCGGTTTGGAGCTCCCTGGTTTCAGTAGCAATGCATGTTCTGATGACCAGTTAAGACTGACGACACTTGGTATTTTGGCCATAACTTTCTCTAGAAAATTCCAAATCATGATCCGTAAATTTCTACATAAACTAGACACATATATATAGCTTTTGTAAAAAAATCAGCTCCAAAAACATTAATATGAATTTTATGGAATTTTTCTAATGTGACATGTATGCAGAAAACGCACATCTGAACATGTTGTAGTAAAATGGCTCTAGAAAAAGTTCTATACATCGGAATTGTGTTCTGTTTGAACCGTAGCAAACTAGAGATACATATCTATCTAACGGTATATCATTTGAAGTTTAATTCAACCGTTTTCTAGTTTTTGGAAGATCATTTACCGATGTACTTGAGCATGAAGTTCATTTTGGTGCAAATAAAATGCAAATGATTCTTTTAGCATTCTAAGCCATTTTAAATGCAAGTGATGCAAAATGTATGATTCCTAAGAGCTTTAGATCACTTGAGTAAACTCACTTACAATTAGATCACTAAGCTAAGACTTCACATGATTTCTTCAATTATGCGCAAGTCTTCACATTCTCGCTCTTCACCACATATGCTTCGACACTTTTTGTATTGCTTCGTGTTTTCACGTCGAAGTCTTCTTTCTCGCGTTGCATCATCAAAACCAATTACAATCGATTATGCGACCAAGTCGCCAACAATCTCTTGCTGGGAGGCACGGCATCGACTCTTCGAGATTCCATGTAAGAGCTACAAAATGGACATCGCCAAATAAGTAACTACAAAACCGTAATTAACAATTATAAGTAATGTGAACGAACAATCACTTGTTCATAATCATCTTCTTAAACAATCCACTACCATTTATGTTACACTAGAATTGCAAATTAAAAATAATAACATACAATGAAGCGAAACAATCAAGCATTCTATTCTCCTACTTAATTGAATAACACTTCAACTAAACGAGGAGTTCAATCCCTTCCAAACTTATTACAACACACATAAGAACAGTGATCTTACTCCAATAAAATGATTTCCACTAACTTGAAGCTCAAAATTTAGTCTTGCAACATTCACATAATTCAAAAAAATTAACTGGTAACAGTCTATAAAACCTCTCTTATTAGTAGCATCACAAAAGCTTGCAACATTGCACGAAATCTTGACATATCTCTATCTTAAGTCCTTGGCAAAGCTCCTACACAATAAGAAAATAATTACAATTACGGAAATTCAAGGCCTCTTTAGCTCATAGAAATTTGAAAAATACATAACAAATAAAACACCAAATTTAACTAGCTAAATGGATCATTTTTTGAATAAATCTAAATTGCCCTCTTGGTTTTCTGAATACCCAGTATAAATTTTGTTCATAATTTTCACCGGAAGTAATGAAAGGAATAAGAAGTTAAAATTTTACATTCAGAACTTTAACTACAAAAAGATTCAGTAACTGCAGAGTTAAACTTGTTTCAACAGTGGCAAAGTTTGAAGAACATAGAAAGCTCTCTATGAAGAGAGAAGCTTTTAATCAATGTTTCTTATTGAAGCTGATTTTACAGTGAAGGCTTAATTACAAAAGAGTACACAAGATCTATTTATAGAACCAGAGTAATCGTAACTAACCAACAAACTCTACAAATCTATTGGCTAATTATTCACATCACCATAACAAATCTAACTAATTATCTTGGAGACTATAATCCCCTGAGCTCTGTCATACAAGACTACCATAGTGCTTTACATCCCCCCTCAAACTCATGGCCGAGAAAGGACATTGAGTTTGCTGCGAAGGAAAGCAAATTGATCATGACTAAGAGGCTTGGTGAAGATATCAGCAAATTGGGCAGCACTAGGAACATGTTGAAGAACCAATTCCTTACGAGCCACATGGTCACGAATGAAGTGGTGATCAAGCTCAATATGCTTAGTGCGAGCATGAAACACAGCATTGGAGGCAAGAGCTTCAGCACTTTTATTGTCACAAAAGAGGACAGGAGGACTCTCTGAACAAAGCTGCAGTTCCTTAAGGAGATAAGTGATCCAAAGGAGTTCAGAAGTAGCTAAAGCAATGGCGCGATACTCTGATTCAGCAGTAGAACGGGAGACGACTTGCTGCTTCTTGGCAGACCAGGAGACGAGATTGTCACCAAGGTAAACACAATAGCCTCCGACAGACTTTCGATCATCCAAATCAGCCCCCCAATCAGAGTCAGAGTAAACACGAAGATGGAGAGAGCCAGAGCGATAAAACTGCAAGCCATGAGAGGCAGTAGCTTGAAGATATCGAAGAACCCTTTTACAGGCTTCCCAATGGAGAACGGTGGGATTAGAAAGAAACTGACTGAGTTTAAGAACACTAAAGGAAATGTCAGGCCTTGTTAATGTGACATACTGAAGAGCACCAACTAAGCTTCGATAAAGAGAGGGATTGGAAAAGGGCTGACCCTTGTCGCGAACCAGTTTAGTGTGCTGAGCCATTGGAGTGGAAACTCATTTGCAGTCAAGCATATTAGCACGTTGGAGAATATCACCAATATATTTCATTTGAGACAAATGAAGACCATGAACTGAAGGAGTAATTTCAATACCAAGAAAATAGTGAAGATCACCCAGATTTTTAAGAGCAAATTCTGCACTGAGTTGATGAATAGCAGAAGCAATAGAAGCTTGATTAGAGCCAGTAATGATGATATCATCAACATAAATGAGAAGTAGAGTGATATAACCATGATCAAACTTGATGAACAAAGAGGGATCTGCCTTGGATGAGTGAAAACCCCACTGGACAATGGCAGATTTCAACCTATCATACCAGGCTCTTGGTGCCTGCTTGAGGCCATAAAGAGCTTTGTGTAACTTGCAAACATGGTGAGGAAACTGGGAGTCAAGAAAGCCCTCAGGTTGATGCATATACACAGTCTCTTGGAGAACTCCATGTAAGAAAGCATTGTTGATATCAAGTTGTCGAATAGACCAATTCTTCATGACAGCTAAGGCAAGGACAATTCTGATGGTGGCAGGCTTGACAACAGGGCTGAAAGTGTCAAAGTAATTTATTCCATGAGTTTGATGGAATCCTTTAGCCACAAGCCTGGCCTTATATTTGTCAATAGTACCATCTGGATTATATTTGACTCTAAAGACCCATTTGTTGCCGACAACTTTAGAGGCTTCAGACTTGGGAACCAGAGACCAAGTTGCATTCCTTTTAAGAGCTGCAAATTCGTCTGACATGGCCTTGTACCATTTTTCATCAGACAAGGCTACCTTGACACTAGCAGGTTCAATGGGAGAACTGGCTGCTAAATAGGTTTTGGGTTTGAAAATACCTGCTTTGGATCTAGTAATCATGGGATGAGAGGCAATAACAGAAGGAATGGGAGCAGCAGGTGGTGATGAAGTAGCGGATATGGGGAAAATGTGAGAGGAAGCAGAGGTGTTTGAGGTGTGGATATCTGAAGAAGCTGCATCTGGAAGCTGAATGGACTGTGACGCAGAACCTGTTGGTGTACCATTGTTGATTAATTGACAGATATGAGGGCTGTGAGAGTAATGAAAAGGAACATAGGTAGAATTAGGTGTTTGAGATTCAGTAGAGGAAGAGCTTGGAAATAATTTCAGAAAGGGAAACTCGTGTTCATTAAAAGAAACATTCCTGGCAATGTAAACTTTACCATTTGGATGAAGACACTTATACCCTTTGTGAAGAGGACTGTACCCAAGAAAAAGACATTTTGTAGTATGAAAACTCATTTTGTGGGGGTTATAAGGTCTTAATAGAGGAAAACAAGAGCAGCCAAAGGTTTTGAGAAAAGAGTAATCTGGTGCGTAATGAAAAAGTTTATGATAAGGAGAGAGGTTATTTAAGACTGGAGTAGGAAGCCTATTAATGAGAAAGACAGAAGAATGAAAAGCTTCCCACCAAAAGGACAATGGCATGGTTGCTTGGGCAAGAAGGGTGAGGCCTGTTTCTACCAAGTGCCTGTGTTTTCTTTCAACGACTCCATTTTGGTTATGGGTATGAGGACAACTATGTCTAAAAAGAATGCCTTCTTCCTGAACAAAGTTAACAAAGGATCTGAACTCCCCTCCCCAATCTGACTGTAAGACTTTAATGGTGGTTTGCAACTGGTTTTCAACTTGTTTCTTGAAGAATTTGAAAGTATTTAAGGCATCGGATTTGACTTTAAGGGGAAAAATCCAAGAGTATCTAGTAAAGTCATCAACAAAGTTGATATAATATCTATACCCTTCAGTAGAAACCATAGGAGCAGGACCCCAAAGATCAGTATACACCAAATCCAGAGGCATTTTAGTCTTAATTGAGGATGAAGGAAAATGAAGTTTATGCAATTTGCCATATTGACAAGCATCACAGAAATCAAAGATCACATCTTTATCAATACTTGAGGAATTATCACAGAGTTTAAGGACTGTTTTCATGACATGAGGACTTGGATGACCAAGCCTTTGATGCAACAATTTGAAATTGAGTTTAGCAGAACTACAAGGTCTGGAAACAACAAAAGCTTGAGCAACATTATTATTTTCAGTATTATAGGAAACAATACAATTTGACTGGTGGCTATCTTCAGAAGCAAGAGAAGACAGAGAGAAACAGCTTGGTGATGTGAGAAAGAGGTATAAGAGTAATCTGTCAATTTATCAGAGACTGGTAGCAGTTTATAAAGTCCTTTATCAGCAATCCCTTGAGCAAGCAGAGTGCCCTTCATCTTGTCCTTGATAAAACAAAGGTTAAGAGAGAATTCAACAAGAACATTATTATCAGAGATTAGTTTGGAAATACTGAGGAGATTTTTAGCAATGGATGGAACATATAACATATCAGTGAGAAAGAGATTAGAACCAGTAAGAGTGTCTAAGGTAGCAGTGCCTATATGAGAAATTTTAAGACCATAGCCATTACCAATAAGTAATTTTTCTGTACCTGTGAACTCTTTACTGTCATTCATGTTGTTGAGGTCATTTGTAAGATGATGAGTGGCTCCACTGTCAATGTACCATCCTTGATCAGCCACTGTTTCTGGTGTTGCCATATAAGCTGCTTTGTTATTTTGTACTGAAAACTGATTCCCTTGATATTGATTTCCACTTTGTCTGAATGGATCATATACAAATTCTCTGTTGAACCTATTCCTGCACTTTACTGCAGAATGACCTTGTTTTTGACAAATTTGGCAGATCTCATTTGCATAGCTTGGATTCCAGTTCCTGTTTGCTCCTTGTTGATTACCATTAAAACCTCCTCTTGCTTGTCCACTGCTATTATTCCAGTTCCTACCTTGACCTTGATTCCAGTTACCATTATTACTAGAACCTCTTCCTCCTTGATTAAAGTGTTGATTGCCACTACCTCTATTGTAACTTCTTCCTCCTCTATTGTTCTTGTAACTTCCTTGAACATAGTTAGCACTAAAATTTGTTTTAATTTCTCTGCTGGATCTATCATGTTTTGCTTCCATTCTTCCTTCATGCATCAATAACATTGAGTATATCTCATTCATATTCATCTTAGATAGATTTCCAGTAATGAAGACAGCAGCTGACTCAAAATCATCATCAAGACCATTGACTATATGCATTGCTAAATCATCATCAGTAACCACATAACCAGCCGAACTCAATTATCAACCAGACTCTTCATTTTATTATAGTATTCTGTAATTGTCATTGTGCCTTTTCTAAGAGTGTTCAATTGACCTTTCAAATGTGTAACCCTAGCTTTTGTTTGTGAGCCAAACTGCTCATCTAAGGTTCTCCAAAGATCAAACGAAGTTTTGCAATTAAGGATCGAGCTCAAAATTTCTACACTCATTGTTGACATCAACCAACTCCTAATGACCTGATCTTGTCTATTCCAGATCTCAAAATCAGGATTCACAATAGCTAGGGTTTGTACCTGAATTCGAGCTGCAAGTGATGGTTCTAGCATCTTCTCAGGACATTTCTTCGATCCATCCACAAAACCTTCCAATCCATTGCCACACAGTGATGAAAGAACTTGTGTCTTCCACAACAAGTAGTTTGCACGATCTAGCTTTACTGGTGCCGCAAAGAAGAAATTTGTTGAGAAGCTCTGTGACAGTAGTGAACCTGACTGAGACAGGTTTGGAGAAAAAGATTGATTTGCCATGGATTTAAGTGGCTCTGATACCAAGTTAAACTTGTTTCAACAGTGGCAAAGTTTGAAGAACATAGAAAGCTCTCTATGAAGAGAGAAGCTTTTAATCAATGTTTCTTATTGAAGCTGATTTTACAGTGAAGGCTTAATTACAAAAGAGTACACAATATCTATTTATAGAACCAGAGTAATCGTAACTAACCAACAAACTCTACAAATCTATTGGCTAATTATTCACATCACCATAACAAACCTAACTAATTATCTTGGAGACTATAATCCCCTGAGCTCTGTCATACAAGACTACCATAGTGCTTTACATGCAGAAAGTTGAAATTTTTAGGTGAATTGATGATTATGAAAAATACAGAGAGAGAAACTCAGCGGTGTTTTGAAGCCGTCACCGGATGGGAAGTCAGTAACTGCTTCAGTCACCGATTCACCTTCGCAGTTGGCAGTCGATACAAGACAAAAGAGAAGTGTTTCTTTTTTGCATGCTTAAAATTTAAAAATCCAGTAAACGACGTCGTCTACTAATCAAATTTCAATTTTACGGACGGTGAGTTTCTTTTTTTTTCTTTTTTTTTTCCTTTGGACACGGGTTAAATATATTTTTAACTATAATTCCATATTATAAAATAAACATAATATATTATACGTATTGATTTTATATATATTTTCGATTTCATTAAGAGACAATTATATATATATATATCATGTCCGTTTGTCTCGCAATTATCGAATAATATTTCTTATCTATATTAGAGTTTTTTTATCCTTATCTATCATTTGAAATAATATCTCTAACTATAAATAATTTTTAAAATACTTAATTTTCTTTTTGAATGAATTCCAATGAAATTTAATGTAATTTATTCAATTTAAGCTTAAATTTTCTCTTCTAACTTATGCATGGCAAAAAAACATGGGCCCGGTCTAGTCCACTTGGGCTTTGGCCCGTTTCGAGTTCAACAAAACTAGGGCCGATTTTTAGTATTAGAGTCGAGCTCAACTCAAAAGCCTAGGCTTAAGAAAATAAAATATAATCTTTTGTATAAAAAAATAGGCTGGATAAAGCCTGAGTTCGAGTCGGTCGGCTCTTTCCTAGCTCGGGCTTGAATATTACTTCTCGGACTCGGGTCGGGCTTATCAAAGCCTGGGCCCGCCCCGACCCATTGCCTCTCCTAATCTAACTTTAAATCTTGATCAATCAAGATTCACTTTAAATAACTAATAGTTAAAGTCTGCATATTGAAGCATAACAAATAATAAAAGTTCATAAAAATTATAGAAATAATTTAAAGTCCACATTAACTTTGCAAGAAATAATGGTCAAAGTTTATGGCATGAAGCACAATAAATAGTAAAAATATCATAAAAAAATTATAAAAATAATTTAAAGTAAAATAACAAAGAACAATCAATAATAGACCTGAAATAATACAAAAAAACTTATTAGGTTTTGTGAACAACTGTTATTTAGTTTTCTTATTTTAATAAGAAATTATGTTTAACATTGTAATATGTATCTTATTTTAATAATTTATTATTTTAATTTTATAATTTAATAATAAAAAAAATTAATTATAGATTTATATTAATTTTATAATTTAATAATAAATATGAGATTTTGTTTTAATATTGTAATATATTTCTTATTTTAATATTTAATTATTTTAAATTTATAATTTACTAATAAAAAATTAATTATAGAAAATGTGTCACATATGTTTTTTTTTTAATTTTAATGGGAGATTGTAATATGTTTTCTTATTATAATATGTTTCTTATTTTAATAGATTATCATTTTAATTTTATAATTTAAAAATACTAAATGTTTTAATATTGTAATTGGTTACCCATTTAATTTTATAATTTAATAATAAAAAATTACTTTTAAAGATATTTTAATTTTAGAATTTAATAATGAATATGAGATTCTATTTTTTTTATTTTAATATGTTTCTTATTCTAATAATTTATTATTTTAATTTATAAACTAATAAAAAATAATAATTATAAAGATTAGATGCCACATATATTTTTTATTTTAATGAAAGATTATAATATGTTTTCTTATTTTAATATATTATCATTTTAATTTTTTAAAATTAATAAATTACAATATTAATTAATTAAAGTAATATGTTTCTTATTTTATTAGGATATTATATTTTGTATATTGTAATATATTTCTTATTTTAATAATTTATTATTTTAATTTTATAATTTAATAATAAAAAATTATCTTAGGGGTATTTTAATTTTATAATGTAATTAAAAATAATAATTGTAGATATTAGATATCACATGGCTCGGAATGAAAGTTTTAAAATGTTTAACTTATATATATACACATATATTTACATTTATATATCCGAATTATCTATAATATTATTCAAAAAGTTATTGGATAATATAATATATTTTGTTGTAATAATAATGTTCTTATTTTTATATTTATTAATTTATTTTTATAACTTAGTATTTTTTTTCTTATTTTAATAGGATTGTATAATATGTTTTATTATTATAATATAGTTCTTATAAAATTATAATATATTTTTTTATTGTTATATTTTTTTATTTAATAGATTTATTAATTTTATTTTATAATTTAACAGTATTTCTTATTTTAATAAGATAGTATAATATATTTTTTAGTTATAATAAGGTTCTTATTTTTAGATTTATTGATTTAATAGTATTTCTTATTTTAATATAACAGTATAATATGTTTTCTTATTATAATAGATATATATATATATATATTATTATAAAATTATAATATGTATTTTTATTGTAGTATAATTTTTATTTAATAGATTTATTAATTTAATTTTATAACTTTACTACGAAGTCGTCAGATGACGCGGTAAGGAGGCTTAAAATTATTTAACTTATAATAGAATGTTTATAAATTTATAATATGTATTTTTATTTAATAGATTTATTAATTTAATTTTATAACTTTCATATGAAATCGTCATATGACACGATGAATAAATTTAACAATAATTAATTATATATATATATATATAGATATATATATATATATATATGTTTTCACTATAACCTTTAAACAATATTTTAATATTCATCACTCATCATTGAAAATAATCCAAATTTTATAATTGATATTTGAGGTTTATCTAATTGTTATTGATGGGCATTAAAAAGTGTGTACTTAATTAAAGAGAAACTAATCATTTTACACTTATAATTTCATTAATCCCCTAATTTAGCATATTTGTTAAATAATAACTATATTTATATTTTATTGTGATTTTTATTTATTGTGTAGGTAAAATACTACTTCGGAAGCTCAACAGGAAAAATGAATGTGAAATCTGAATTTTATGACCCATAAAACTTAAAAAGAACGAGACAGTTAAATTCAATTCGGACTTGGAAAACATTCACCGTGTTTATATTGGCGACAAAATGAGCTTATGATATATTTACCCACACATGTATTTATTATTATTATTATTATTATTATTATTTTGGAGGACCCACCAAGATTTTATATATAAAATATTTTATTTGTACTCGAATCATGATTTTATCTTATTAAATCTATTTCATTTGGATCGACCTTGGTCTTACCGGGTTATTCTACTACTTCGACACTCTTAGACTTGAGAGTAAATAATCACTTTGTGAGTGTGTCAGTTATTAAAATAGTCAAAGAAACGCTTTATGTTTGATTGTATTTTGAGTAGAAATTTGAAAATTATTTTATATTTATTAGCAAAAACTCGATGTTTGGAATTTTGAAAATAGAGATGGTAAAGCTTTTTAAGAAGGATTAAATTGTCTAGAATATTATTTTTTTGTTTCATAAAATTATTTTATTTTTTCATAACATAATTTTAAAATAATTTTATAATTTTTTATAAAAAAAAACTCTCATCAACGACAATTATAAATTCATATACATTTAACTACAAATTTTACTAACATTTATCATTTCAATTTTATTTATTTTTAGTGTATTTTTGTTTCAAAATGGATCAAATTGATTATCCGAAATTATATATCTAAAATCTTATTTCATCTCAATTTATTGAATAAAATTGCTATCCATTAAGAAAATCAATAGAAAATAGAATAAATTTTAATTAACTTTGAACAAGTGGAATGATGAATAATTTGTGTACAAATAATATAATTTATAAAAAATTGAAAATACTTCAAAAGATAAATTGGAGGATTGTTAAATTTATTGAAAAAATAGAAGGTAATTAAATTTGGTGGAAGACAAAATTTGATTAAAATAATATAAATATTATTTTTTTTGGAGAATCTTTTAGAATTAAGTTTATTTTTTCAGTATTTAATTTATCACATAGATAAATAAATAAGTATTTAAAAAATAAATTGAATGGAGACTTTTGGAGTTACGTTTTTCCAAAGGTTAAAGTTCAACCATTTATTAAAATATGCTTCTTCATATTTGATGTAAACTATGCAACTGTTTGATGCTTTGTAATTGTGGTTTTTAGGTTGGGATGAATTGAAAAAGATCATGCGGGTACGTTCACATTACAGTTCATGATTTATTATTATTATTATTATTATTATATTATTATTATTATTATTATTATTATTATTATTATTTATTATTATTATTAATTATTTTATTAAAATTTTAAAAAATACGAATGTTTGAGATAATAAAAACATTTTATTACATTACAATGCGGTTGTTTTGGATTTGTTAGCTGTCCTATAATATTGTCTCAAATTATGGATTAAAGGAGAGGACGAAACATTTTTAATTTGTGCTTTGACAGCCTTGATTGCACTTGCATACAAGCAAATGCAAATGGACATGGAACCAAGATACTTAAAAAGACTATTCAACAAAACTTGCAGCTGGCAAGCTGTAGTTTTGGAGGCAAAAGGCAGGCATTGTGTCACGGCCTCAATTTAAGGTTAGCAATATTCACATCAATTTTTCGCGACTATATGTATTTTCATAAGTATTGGAGAGATATCACATGTTATTTTTACATATTTGCGGTAAAGTCACCTTTGCTGCTACTCGCTACTAGCATGTTATGTCATTTTGTAAGGGAACTCATGTTTCGGGACACCGGATCAAACTCGCTCGAGGTTAGAAGTAACTCTCATGGGCACATATATTGTGGAGATTTCGTCTGCGAGATCTCATTCTGAAATTTGCCGGGAGATTTAGAAGCATGATCGCTTGCTGCTAGCCTAGTTTTGCAGCATTGTGAATGAGCTATGTTCTGGGGCGCCAGACCGAGTTGGACCGAGGTCATGAGTGAAGCTCATGATCACATGTATTGGGAAAATTTCCATCGTGGAGTCTGATTTTGAAATTTTCCGGGAGATTCTTACAATGTGCCCACTTTTAGCCTTAACATTGCATTTTGCACAAGATGAGCTCGTACAAGGACGTAATTTAAGCCCAAAGTCACTTATATTATGGCTTATTGACTCGTTTAAAGAGTTTCCAAAAACTCATTGTAATTTAGATTTTAGAGGGGGTCTGACCTCTCAAGCGCTAGGTGTGTATAGTGAAACTTGTGCAATATCTTTTAAATTCTTGGGGGGGGGGGGGGGAGAAGCCCAAGTGAGCCTTGGGCTCCCTTAGATGTTGCTTGTACAATAATGTAATTTAATAATCACATTATTAATAAAATATCATATTTTTATATCCGATTATGTTATTTATTTACCGGGCCCCGAATCAGTGCAGGTCTGCGATCGATGCTATGAGAGTGCTTATTGACTTTCATAAATTGCCACTATACGAACATATAGACATGAGTCGAATTTTCCTTTATATGAAAAAAAAAAAAAGTCGGCCCGTGACGCATTGCCTAAAACGTGATGTTCAATAATTAATGGCTTTGAAAAATATTGCGGTCTGGCCCATGGTTACATGCCTACAGCACACTGATTCTAAAATTTATTGTCTCTTTATAAATGAAACAGGGCCCAGGAGCCTTTGGCTTCTTCCCAAATCCATATATAAGACAAATTAGAAGTTAAAAGAAGTGTGTGTATAATAGATGGGATGAGAAATTTTAATTACTAATTAAATATTATTATTTTTTATTTTTAATTAAGTTCGAGTGATCGCAAACACAAAGTGCATTTCACGGTCAATTAAAATAAGCCGGAGTGAGTGATGGCAAATGTAAATGCATTCACAGTGAATCAAACTAAAATAAATACAAAAATGATACACTCACACACACTTTTCTCTAAATTTTTATAAACTCTCATACTGTAACTACAGTAATTTATTGTAGATCACTGTAGCTACAGTAATTTATTGTAGATCACTGTAACTACAGTGAGAGAGTTTGTAAAAATTTCGGTAGAAGTGTATGTGAGTGTATCATTACTCAAAGAAATATTTTATATATAACACAATATTTTACAACCGTGTCACATGCACGTTAGTATTTAGGAAGAATGATATGTATACACTTCAAATCTTATAATCATTTACAACATGTACAAGTGTTTGACCTCGTAATGTTAACTGGTTTAGCAATTTAGTGCCTCGAAATATGGATAAAATTTTCGAATTTAGATTCCCTGTTGATTATTTTAATCTTATGTTTTATATGCAAGTATAGCAATGAACTAGAAAGATTTATTTACTTTTATATATATATATTATTTTTTAATAATTATCGATTATAATTTATAAAAAAAAAAAAAAAAAAAAAAAAAAAAAAAACTCAAAACCGAATCCAGATCTAAGATTTACATCTTCTAGAATCAAATTGTACACAACACAATTGTTAAAAACATTTTTTTTATTTTTAAATTTTTTTTTTTTTGGAAACGATGGAAACCCCGCCACCAAACCACCCATTCTGGGCCGCGGCGCAGGTAAAACCACCGGCTATCCCAGGCTCTTACAAGAAACATGTGTTGCGCTAATGCCAAAACTTTATTTTTTATTGTATGGTTGGCTATTTGTCACAAAATAAACAAGCTAAAGAAAATCCAAAGGGAGCGTTCAATTTGATTTCATTGTGATTATAGCCACATGAGTTGTGGTAAGTTTGAACTAATTAATGAGATGATTAGGTTTGCAATTCCAGTAATCTAATGCCCAACAAAAGAGCAAAAATGATCATAGTAAAGGAGGAGCAAGATAACAAACAATCATTGCATAAACATAATAACAATTCCTGATTAAATTGATTCCAAAAAGGCTAAAACAACCTAATTAATTCCCTCTTAACAAATTAATAGGTTAATTACTCACCATCCAACTTACAAATACTAACACATAATAACATCATTTTCTTTGCATTAACAAACCCTAAATCAATCTTTACTAATATTAATTAATCAACAAGTATAGAACTCAACAAGCTCTTGCATGGATCCAAGCTGAGCCCCACTGCCACTCTCAAGCATCCACAACAAGTGCTCAAACAACACAACTTCACAAGCAGCAACAACAACAACTTCACCATCATCAAACCCACCTGACCTCTCAATCAACTCTTGAAAGAGAGGGTGGCAAATGACATCAGAGCTCAAGTAGTACCGCCGCCGCGACTTCCCCACGTAGACTGCATGAAGAAGCTCCTTTGAGTGATGATCATCATCACCACCGTTCTTGCGAACACAATCTGTGGCTGCTATCGAAGAGTTCGTGCTTGTGGTGCGTGAGAGCCTTGTGAAAGATGGCATTTTCTTCATGGCTGACTTGAGTTTTGTGAGCTTACCAAGTTTGGCCATTGCCTGATTAATTAATTTGAGAACATAAAAAGAACTAGCTAGAGATTGAAAAAGTATTGGGATGATTTTGATTTTGTGATTTTGATGATGGAGAGACAAGGAAGGTTCCAATATATATATAATTTGATGAAGAAGCATATATTACGTGCATGGCCCACGGTTTGATATAAACCAGCTAAGAATTGGATATTTTGTAAGTTGCAAAACTAGTTGCTATTTAGTTTGGCTTTTTGTAGGGGCCGGGGGTGGTGTTTGGTTATTTTTGAAAAGGATAGTTTGGTTGTAAATTTACATAATTAGCCTCTAGGTTTTTTCAATTTATTTCTTCAATGTTTAATTTATTGTGGAAATTAATTAAGATTAGCACACATGCATGTGGATAAATCAGACCAAATCATATAGTGACAGAAAATATTAATGTGTAATGAACAGCACTATTATTGCAGACCAAAACGGCATATCTTCATACATAGTGATATTGTTTATATCACCACTTAGATCACAATTTTATTCTAAAATCATTACTTGTTTGGTTATGTATGCACACACTAAAGTATACATATATATATCTATGGAATCGTTGGAAATCCTATCACTAAATCATCACTTTCACGCTTAAACATAGCAGATAAAATTCTCGATTGTCCTAGGGTCTTACAAGAAACACACCTCCTGTATTCGAACTCATGACCTTAATGTGAGATCCTGAGTCTTACACCATCAATCAACGCCCCTTAGGGAAATGGCTATAATATATACACACACATACATGTATGTATGTATGTATGTATGTATGTATGTATGTATGTATGTGTGTGTGTATGGCTATCGACGCGCGATCCAGTGTTGGGATGCGCGTGTATGGCTATCGACGCGCGATCCAGTGTCGGGATGCGCGTTTGGACTCCGAATTTGTCCCAATTTGCTCCGTATTTTGCCGTTTTCATTCCTCGTTGATTCCATTAAGTCTCAATATTATTTTCACCCGTAAACGAACCCAAAACACATCAAAACGCTCATAAAACTCGAGATAACTCACGGAATATCAAGCTATAGGGGCGGGAAAATATATGCATATTGGTAGCTCATCACACCCCCAAAGTTAACATTTTGATAGTCCTCGAGCAAAACAAGTAAAAATAAAACAACATAAAATAAATATACTAAAACTAAATTAACATAAGCCACTTTCATAAGGATTCACGATTGCATTTAGTGTATGCAACAAGCTTTTAAACCCCTATGCAGCCCTAGTGGACTAGTTATAGTCTCGTGAGAGCTTACAACGACGACACCCACAAACGTCATTTACACACACATGCAATCACATACAAATGCAAAAATAAAAATAACTACAATAAAACCGTCATGTTACACATAATATTGTCATCAGCGAATGCTCAGTAACGAAACCCAAGAAACTTCAAAATACCTAACACAATTCAAATCCGAATTCTTGAATAAATTATCTAAACTAGACTCAAGGGTGTGTGTAAAAGTCTAGTCAGAGCTTGAAGCCAGGGTCAAAAAGGATAATTCACAGCTGAAAATTCCAAAGACAATTTTGGTGAAAAGAATCAAATAAAGGAGCGTTGTTGTTTTGGTTCTTGCTGGATCTTGTTCATGCAACTGAACAATATTGGTAATTAGCAAATAGCCAACTGGTTATTGGTTTCAATAAAACTAGAGAGACACTTGCAACTTACAATACAAACAACAAATGGCTTCAAGTTGGACCAATCAAATTAAGCATCGAGCATCTTTTTATGGACAAATTATACTATTTAACGTTGGTAAAATATTATTCATGTAATAATTCAATAATATTTTACTATATATATTAAAATAAATAATAATTATATTTAATTAATATAACTTCACATATTATATAATATTAATTAATAATATCATGTTATATATACAACAAATAATGATTCATTCTTATGCGTTACTACTTATGTATTCGATTAATTTTGTCACTACATATTATGTCCTTTTATAGCTTTTATTTGACCAATAAACTTCCTTAATTTTGTTGTCGTTTCATGCATGGAGCCCTCCAACAATATAATATAATAATAACATGCACAGACAAATTATCTTTGCTGTAACTCAAGTAATCGACCGTTTCTTACTTGTTCTAATCTCTAACATTTCCAAACCTATGTGGGTGACTTGGTAGCGTAATTGGATTTTGATGTTGCAATGAGAAAGAAGATTTCGACGCGTAAATACGAAGTAATACAAAAAGATGTCGAAACATATGTGGTGAAGAGCGAGAATGTGAAGACTTGCGGCAAATTGAAGAATATATTGCGAAGTCTTAGCTTATGATTTAATTTGTATTTTGAAATGTAATATTCAAGTGCCTCAACTCATAGGGATCATGCACATTCACTTAGATGCATTAGGTTCATGTACAAAATGCACTTAAATCTTCATATCTGTATTTTTGGTACTGAGACCGGCATATCGGTCCCTTACCGGTCACCATACCGGTGAGATGCTCTGTTATGCATGCTCACTGGAACCGGCACGAACCTTACCGGTGAGCCCAACGGTTAGTTCCCTTACTGGAACCGGCATAACCTAAACCGGTTTTCATACCGGTTACCATACCGGTCAAGCTATTCATTGTGCATACTCTCTGGAACCGGCACAGACCAAACCGGTCACCATACCGGTGTCCATATCGTTCTAACGGTTGGATTCTCCCAACGGCTATATTACCGTTGGAGACCGGCATATCGGTCAAGCAGAGACCGGCATACCGGTCTCAGCTGTGTTTGTTGGGGTTGTTTTTCATTTTCTATATAAATGAACCCCAACTCATTTGCCTTTGTAAGAGACTTGATACACATCTTTATACACATTCTTTAAGGCAAAATAAGAGTGTCTTAAACACTCTTAATCTCAAACACTCTCAAGCTCACACACTCACATTCATATCATTTAGTGAGCTTAGAGCACTTGGGTTTGCAACTCACACAATCATCATTATATTTGTGAGTGCCCAAGTGTGTTTCAAACATTCTTAAACAAAAACACTTGTGGTTGTGAAATCTCATATGTTGGGTAGTTGTAAAGGTTGTGAGTGCACCTACGAACAAAACTCAAAAATGTAAAAGGTTCGGAGTGCACATTGGCGGAAAACTCTTGGTTGCGAGTGAACCAAGTAAACTCGATTTTAGTGGAAATCTTCAAGCGAGGCTTGGGGGAGTGGACGTAGGCACATTTGGCCGAACCACTATAAATCGCGGTGTCGTATTTCTCTTTCCCTACACTTTTACTTATTGCAAGTTAATTTATATTTGTATGTGTTGAATAGAAACTTGCATATAGGTAATTAATCGAAATAGAGAAAATTAGCCTAAGTGTCAATTTGGTAATAAGAGTTAAAAATCGGTAAAGATTTATTAATTCCGCATTTATAGCAATAACCCAATTCACCCCCCTCTTGGGTGTAGAGATTGCTTTGTCGCTATTGCTTGTAGGTAATTTCAACCTCTTCCTAATACCCAATGACGTAATCAGAAAATTAAGTTAGTGGGGGCAAAATTATGGAAAATAATTATAAATAAAATAGTTATATTTATATTGATATTTGAATATTTTATACATAACAACCATATACGACGTGGTTTAGTAAAAGAATCACTATAAATATACCAATAAATTAAAAATTCAATAACTCAACTTAAGTATAAATATGATTATTTTTATTTAAATGGAATGAAATCGATATTCTTTTACAAATGGAAAAACTCATAAATGAGTGGATTTAAAATGAAAAGTAGTCAATTATCTATACACATACAAATTAAATATAATGATCCAAACAAATTCATGATTATTATTTATTTTAGACATGTTTAAGAATAGGATTGATGCAAAAATGTGTTCAAATTTTTTAACTAATTTGGACTTGGGCCTATATATTAGGTTAAAAAATATAATTTAAAAAATTAATAAATAATGTATTTATGGGTATTGTTTAATTATTTCTATTTTCTAATATATATATATATATAATATATATATATATATATATATATATATATATTATATATATATATATAATTTACAAAATATAAAAAAACATATTTAATAAATATATTAAATAAAAATTATGTTATTATAACAATAATACATGTTATAGTATCATATTATAATAAAAAAATATAATTAAATTATCTGCAATTAACATAATGCCCGTAATTTTTTTATTAAATTATAAAATTAAAATATATCTACCATTTTTTATTATATATATATATATATATAATTAAAAAAATTAAAAAAAAATTTTAATTAAATATTAAATTAAATTATCCTATTCCTAATAAAAAAAAAACTAACAAATTATCAATTATATTCTTAACAAATACCTGATGCATATTAACATGCAATTGACAACTCTAACGATTACGAGTACTATTAATTACTACGCATGCATATGGTAACCCAATTAGCATCTTGAATGTAATCTATTAGACATCCAATGTGTACACATAATAATTGCGTTTGTGTCGTAATCATGATTGGGCATTAATTTATGAACAATATTATAAGATTAATTAATAATCTATATTAAACATGAGGCTAAGGTGAATATTGGATTTAATTAAAAACCACAAACGAAATTCCGTAAATATAAATTCACATATATTTGTTATTTTTATTGTCAATTTATATATATAATTCTTTAATAAATCTGATATGTTTACAAAATAATATTATAATAATTAAGAGAAATATTAAAATTCACTAAAAGTTCAATATTATTATTAAAATTCACTATTAAAAAATATAAATATTCATATAATATAATCCTAATAAGCATTTAATTCTTATATGCCATTGAAAGATCAATTTAACTTTAATTATTTGGCCAACTAATCATGCACATAAACAAACTCTATGCTAATAAATACTCTAATTTCATGTAAATTATAATTCTATGTACGTAGGTAAACTTTATCCTAATCATTACTGATGAAACGACGATGGACGAATAAATTAATGATTTAGAAGTAGTAGAAAGAGACAGCACTGGAAAAGATTAAATTATAATTCTATGTACGTATCTAAACTTTTATAATTATATGTGCGTATCTAAACTTTATCCTAATCATTACTGATGAAACGATGATGGACGAATAAATTAATGATTTAGAAGTAGTAGAAAGAGATAGCACTGGAAAAGATTGAGAAGAAAAATAAGGGGAGTATGTATTTTGATTCAAAAGCGACATGAATTTATTTATTGTTTTTTTATTTTAATTTTTGTTGACACATTATATTTTGTATTAGAAAAATTTCCCAATTTTTCTAAAAGAATTTATATGATGAGCAGTGTAAGAGTTCATATTTGTTTCATTGTTTTATTGAGATTTACATGAGAGAGAGGTAAGAAAAAATATTCAATTTTTTTTTTTTTTTTTTTTAAAAAAAATCTGTAAAATTTAAGTTGAGTATGTTATAAAAGTAAAGAGAAATTGAAGAAGAATGATACCTTAAAAGCTGCAAGCTTTTCTTATTGATTCTAAATGAATGATTTTTGATACCAAAATACAAAGAGTATACCTCTATATTTATAGGGAATAGTTGTGGAGGGATAAATTACAAAATAATAAAATAATAATAATTACAAGATAAATAAGTAGTTGGGATCATCACAAATTACAACACTCCCCCTTGAGCCCGACTACTTTAGTCCTCCATAATTTGTTTGACTTCTGAGCGGAATAACATTGCCTCATTAAAACCTTGCCAGTAAAACCCAGTGGGACAAAACCTGGTCGAAGGAAAAATAGTACAATGCACTTGTGTCATGTTAATGAATATGCTCCCCCTGATGAGAGATATCATCAAGATAATTTACTAAGTCGACGCATGCTAATACTATATACAAGCTTCTCAAATGTTGATGTCGGTAATGCTTTTGTAAAAAAGTCTGCAAAATTATTGGTTGATCTTATTTGTTTGACATCAATTTGTTTGCTCTGCTGGAGCTCATTAGTATAAAAGAATTTATGTGAGATGTGCTTGGTTCTATCTCCCTTGATGTACCTTTCTCTGATTTGTGCAATACAGGCAGCATTATCTTCATATATCACTGTTGGAATATATGTGGCAGAATTTAAGTTGCATGTGCTCTGAATGTGATGGATAAGTGAGATTAACCATGTACATTCTCTACTTGCTTCATGTAGTGCGAGTATCTCTGAGTGATTGGATGAGGTAGCAACAAAAGACTGTTATGTAGATTGCCATGAAATTATTGTATTATTATAGGTAAAATCATACCTTGTTTGTGAACGTGCCTTATGAGGGTCAGAGAGATATCCTGCATCAGCATAACCAACAATGCCTGATTTTTACGTTAGCTCATTTGAATAAAACAATCACAAGTCTTTAGTACCGTGAAGATAACGAAAGATATGTTTGACACCATTCCAATGTATTCGAGTTGGTGCAGAACTAAATCTTACCAAAAAATTAACAGGAAATGCAATATATGGTCTGGTGCATTGAGCTAAATACAGCAATGCACCAATTTCATTAAGATAGGGTACTTTTGGACCAAGTATCTATTCATTATCTTCTTTAGGATGAAATTGATCCTTTTTAGGATCGAGAGATCGGACTACCATGAGAGTACTTAATGCATGAGCATCATCCATGTTGAAAAGTTTGAGCATTTTTTTTTTCATATATGCAGACTGATGGATAAATACTCCGTTAGTTTTATGCTCGATCTGCAAGCCAATACAATATTTTGTTTTTCCCAAGTCTTTCATCTCAATTCTCTTTTTCAAATATTCAGATGTTTTTACAAGTTATTCAGGAGTTCCAATTAAGTTCATATCATTGACATATACTGCTATAATGACAAATCCAATTTCGGACTTTCTAATAAATACGCATGGGCAGATATGATCATTTATATATCATTCTTTCATCAAATATTCACTCAAACGATTATACCAAATGCGTCCATATTGTTTCAATCCGTATAAAGATCGTTGTAACTTGATTGAACACAGTTTACGATCAATTGATTTATATGCTTCATGCATTTTCAATCCTTCGGGGGACTTTCATGTAAATATCAGTGTCACATGACCCATATAAATATGTTGTCACTACGTCCATAAGACGCATGTCTAGACTTTCAGAGACTGCCAAACTAATTAAAAATCAAAACGTAATGGTATCAATCACAGGAGAATATGTATTCTCATAGTCAATATCCGGTCTCTGCGAGAAACCTTGTGCAATTAGTCGCACTTTATATCTAATGATTTCATTATGTTCATTACGTTTTCGTACAAACACCCATTTGTAACCAACAGGTTTGACATCTTTAGGTGTCTGGACTACGGGTCCAAATACTTCACGTTTGGCTAAAGAAGTTAATTTTACTTGAATTGCTTCTTTCCATTTAGGCCAATCGTGTCTTAGTCTACATTCATCGACAGTTTGAAGTTCAAAATCATTTGTAATTTCAGTAGCTACTGTATATGCAAACGCATTGTCGATGATTATTTCATTTCGATCCCACACTTCTCTTGAGTAAGTATAGTTTGTAGACTTTTCATCATTTTTGGATTTTGAGCCTCTTCAGGGGCTAGTATCTCTTCAGGGACTATCAGTTCTTCTAGAACTAATGATTATAAGAATATGGGTGTATTTCTAGCTCGAGCATTATTAATAACAAGATCATGATCTCTTATTTTCCTCTTTCGGGGAATAATATCTTTTGAACCAAGTGGTCTGCCACGCTTCTGACGTGGAACAAATAATCCATTAGATGTTTTTACACTAGATTGTTCAACATGAACAATCACTAGGGTTAGTGTATTAACAACTAGTATATGTGACTTGGTAACTTTTGATGCATATATAAATACATCACGTAATTGATTTACAATTTGCTGCAAATGAACTATCATTCGCACTTCATTTTCACAATGACTGGAGTGAAAATCTAAATGAGACATAATAAACTAATTCTAAGAAAATGTGTGGATTACTTCAGGAAGCTTCATTTCTTTTAAATAGAGGCAAATTGTCTCATTTAAATGACAATATGTAAAATATAATTTGTTGGTTATATCCATTTTTATCATTATGAGAATTCGTGATTATTATCAGGACATTAATCATGTCATTCTTTTACATTTACATATCCATTATGATATGTATTTTACCTTCACTTCAAGGAATAATAAATATCGTATTTCCAATCAAAAAAAAAATCAATTCAGAATTTCAGCTGTGAAGTAATATTAGATAAAGTTTGAGTTAAACTCAATAATAGTAGACCAAATATGTTCTACTATAGTAGACGCAACTTCAAGCTCTCTTGTAAAATATGTCAGAGGAAAATATACATCCTTCAGAGATATTTATTTTCCTTAGTGGTACATTCCAAGTATATAGCTTGGATTCAAATTTCAATATCTATAGCCCATGAAATAAAATGGTATAATAAGACATTCAGAACAAAAATTTCAAATTCATATATAGAACTCCATGATCATATATATGATACAGTCAACTTTAGAATTTTAGGTTCTAAATGTATAAAGTTGTAACTTATAATTTCAAATTTTATTTTGTTCCTTAAAATTTCGAATTCTCTTTTAGAATTCGTAACTCTAATCTTCAGGTTTAGATTTAAAAATTATGATAGAACTTCCAGTTCTAATTTATATGATTAATTTTCCAAACTTCAGGTTCATATATGAAAATGATAGATGTATAAATTTTGGTTTTAAGAGTTACAAATAAGAACTTCAAGTTCTAATTTATTTGTAATTGCCAATAGTAAATATATACTTGTGTCTTGATAATCATTTCAGCGGATATCTTTGAATTTCAGGTTCTATATGATTTCTAAAAATCTTCATAAAAGTTGATCAATGATATATACAAATAAGATACAAATTTTATGTATATCAAGTACATAATCATTGTATCTTTGTATCAGTCGAAGTAATATCTTCAAGATATTTGAAAGTACTAAATATCTTCTGGATATTTGAAAAATCTAACATTTTATCATAAACAAATGGATATAAAGAGAGTAATGCAAAATTATAAATTGTATTCACAAGTGTGTTATGATTTCACTTACCAGAGCCTTATTCCTTTACTGCATTGGAGTTTCTCTATTATATCTACACGTAGTTGGAATTAACATTCACTACTCGGAATATTAAGAAACTGATTTTCGTGTTCTATGAGAACATCACGTCTGATATTAAAAGTTAATTTGAACTTCAGATCTGATTAGCTCTTTATTATTGCAAACTTCTGGCAACAACAATAATAATATATATAATATAACTTAAAAGAATAAAGATATAATAGAAAATAAAACATAATAGAAAAAAAAATCACATAAATATGTATGAACCAAAAATTACACACACGTATTTGGAACTTCAGGTTCTCTTAAAAAAATAATCCGTTGACCTATAACTTCAAGTTCTAATCTTACATTATTATTTAGAACATCATATCCTAAAAGGGAATTATATTTCAATTTTTTTATTTCCGATTTATAATATTAATATTTAGAACTTCAAGTTCATAAATATGATTTTATAAATTCAGAACTTCAGGTTCTATGGTAAATTTAAAACTGCAGGTTTTATTCTAAAGTCTAATTAATTGAGGTTAGAACTTTAGGTTCTTTAATTGTAGTGTAATTATGGAATTTCGGGTTATATAATTATTTTATAGATCTATAACTGTAGGTTCTAATTTAACACTTAATTAATGAGTTTATAACTTCAGGTTCTAATTTTCTCTTATAGTTAATCAGATTTATGAAAGAAATTAAAATAAACTATAAAAAATAAAATAAAAATTCGATTTTTATTTTCTGATGTGGAGGATCCAAATTAATGGCAATCACATAACATACTCATAAAAACAATTAATTTGTTAAACTAATAATAAATAAAAGAATAACATAGTGAATTATAACTACGAGTTATAATTTTAAGATTAAAATTTAGAACTTCAGGTTCTGAATTAGAACTACGGGTTCTAATTTTAATATTGAGATTCATAACTTCAGGTTGTGAATTAGAACTACGGGTTCTAATTTTAATATTGAGATTCAGAACTTCAGGTTCTGAATCAGAACTACATGTTCTGAATCAGAAATACATGTTCTAATATTGAGATTTAAGAACTTCAGGTTCTCAATCAGAAATACAAGTTCTAATTTTAAGATTTAAATTTAGAACTTTAAGTTCTGATTTATTTACACCGAAAACTTCAAGTTGCAACTAAAAAAAATTAGATCGACCAACCAAATTTTTTTTTTTTCAAAACATGCCTTATTACATGTTTGAAGTCAATAATTGAATGACGCCATTGGATCATCATCATCAAATGCAATTGAAGTAGATTAAAAAAAAACCCAATTGATGTCACTGGATCTTCATAATTGAAGCCCCTTGATCATCAAAATTTTGAAGCTTTTGGCTTCAGGCACTTTAAGTGCATTCGGCTTCTTTTTCTCTTTTTTTTTTTTTTGTAAACAGATTTAAATAGAAGCTGATCGTGCTGATAACGTGTTATAAAAGTAAAGAGAAATTGAAGAATAATGATACCTTAAAAGCTGCAATATTTTCTTATTGATTCTAAATGAATAATTTTTTATACCAAAATACAAAGAGTGTTCCTCTATATTTATAAATAAGAGTTGTGGAGGGATAAATTACAAAATAATAAAATAATATTAATTACAAGATAAATAAGTAGTTGGAATCATCACAAATTACAACATAGTAGCATTTCATTTGGGGATAAAAATATGAAGATTATAACAATCTTGATTAGTTGTTTAAAAGTCATTCTAATGTAATTTTATTACTAGAAAAAAGTTAAGTAAAAATATTATCAATATATAGATCCACTTGAATTCTTAAATAGGTTATTATTTGAGAATCTACCCCACAATTATGTTCGAATTATCAAATTATTTGAAATAATTTTTTAGTTAAATTGAGAATAAAATTAGTAAATTCAATTCTTATTAAATGTAATTTTGAGATTGCATTAAGTTTTTTATTATCGAATAAATTATATGATCTATTATAATAAAAAAACATAATATCCTATTAAAATAAGTAACATATTAATTTAATACGCGGACATAATCTATACAATTAATTTTTTATTATTAAATTATAAAATTAAAATATTTCTATTTTTTTATTATAAAATTATACAAATTAAAATAAGAAATCTATTACAATTAAAAAACATAATCTCCTATTAAAAGAATAAACCTATTAATTTTATTAATTAAATTTGTAGTTTAATATTTTTAAAATTATAATATAATAAGAAATTTATTACAATATAAAAACATAATCTCCTATTAATATGAAAAACTAAATCATTTAAGTAATTAATATTTTAATTTATTATTTTTAAATTACAAAATTAAAATGATAAACTATTAAAATAATAAACCTATTACAATACGAAAACATATTATAATTTAAAAAAAAACATATGTGGTACCTAAACTATATAATTAATTTTTTATTATTAAATTAGAAATTATTAAATAATAACCTTATTACATATAAAAATAGAATTCTCTATTTATTATTAAATTGTAAAATTAAAATAGTTCTACAATTATTTTTATTATTAAACTATAAAATTAAAATAAGAAACCTATTATAATAATTAATAAATTATCAAATATTAAAATAAGAAACCTATTACAATAAAAAAAAACATATTATAACTCTTATGAAAAAAATTACAGCACATAATCTCTATAATTAATTTTTTTATTACCTATTAGAATAAGAAAACATATTATAATCTTATATTAAAATTAAAAAAAAAAAACTCATATATGGTACCTATATTCTACAATTAAATTTTTATTATGAAATTATAAAATAAAAATAAAAAAACCGTTACAATATTAAAATATAATTTTCTATTAAAATAAGAGACATAGGTAGCAGCCGCCCACAAAACTAAGACAAATTTTGGATTATGGTTCTTTGTTTTTTATTATTTAACTTTAAATTATTTTTTATAAGTTTTTTTTTTATGAACCTTTTATTATTTGTTGTGTTTCAATATGTAAATTTTGATTATTAATTCTTGCATACAAACGGTAAAAATTTAAAGTTCGATTAGAAAATTTAAGTTTAAATTTAATAAATTATATTAAATTTTTTATAAGATAAATATGTAAAATTATATTGTGATTTTTATTATGAAGTAAAATTCTAATTAATAAAGTATTAATCCATATAAAGTGCGGGTTCTATGCTAATTATGATAAGAGCACTTAACGTCGAAGTCTTTTTTTTTTTTTTTTTTTGGAAACGATGGAAATCCCGCCACCAAACCACCTATTCTGGGCCGCGGCGCAGGTAAAACCCCGGCTGTCCCAGACTCTTACAAGAAGTGCACCCACTGGATTTGAACCCAGAACCTCAAGGTGTGATCCTGGATCCTACACCACCAAGCCACACCCCTTGGGGACCTTAACGTCGAAGTTGTAGAAACAAATTTCACTAATTTCCGAACCCGTTTGCTATATTTTCTTAATTTTTGAAAAATCAAATCTCCAGACTGGGTTAAGAAAACGCAACATATGCTCCTGGATTTTAAATTGTAACTTTTTTTTTGTGGGTCACGTATATATCATAGAAAGTTCGATTAGGTTAAAATTGATATTGATATATCAATTTTATGTTTCAACTGATGATTCATTTCCTAGAACAATAACATTCAATATTATATGTATAATTCTTAATTTTCATAAAACTTTATTACTTTTTTGACATCCCATAAGAACTCGATCATCTCATATAGTCATATATAAAATAACCACTTTTTGGTTAAAATGTTCACATAAAAAAAAAAAAAAAAAAAAAAAACGTTGTGCCCAAATGACATGTTTTGTTGGTGTAAGATTAAGGATTTCATTGAGATCCTAAGTTCGAATTCAGGAAATGCGTTTATTGTAAGAGTCTGGGACAACCATGCGTTTTACCTATTATATTTAAATTCGAATAGATGATTGACGACATGATTTCCAACGATTTAAAAAAAAAAAAAACGTATATATATATAAATTTTATAAACTCCCTCTAATAATTAGATTATGCATGGGTTTTGTTGAAGTTCATTTATTCGACCCAAAGACAATAATATTATTTATTTATTTTTAAATTTGCCTATAATTCGTTGAGAGAGACACCAAAATTATTGTAATTAGTGGAAGATATAGTTGGTGAATTTATTAATGTAATACTTTCAAGAAGAGTGGGTGGTCAGGTGGGTATGAAATGATCCCAAATCTCAATGTGCCTAGAAGAAATAATAAATAGTGGATTTTGAAGATTTATCATGTGCCACGAGAGTTACTATTATGTCTCTCCCTCTCTTGATTAATCAACTTAGATATATATATATATTTTTGAAAAATTGAAAATTTTACAGTCAAATCACGTGATCAAAATTTAAATAAAATAGATAAAATTTTGATTATCTCATATTTTTATAAAAAATGAACTCATAAATTCCAACTTAAAATTTGAGAATTAAATCTTGAGTTAAAAAAAAAAAAAACACATTTAAAACTTGGCATATTTTTAAGTCTAATACAGTCAACCACGTGTTTTTTTCTTGCCATCCATGGGATCAATACAGCAAAACGATCGGAAAATGTTTCCTGTGATGAAGCCACGTAGACATTAAAAATCAACGGTTCCAGAGTACCCTCACAGAGGACACGTGTAATCACAGGACTCCTCCACAAAGCGGGTGAGGGGTTTTATCCAGATTCTTCTAGCTATACTGAATCTTTCCCGAACTTTCCCAATTCTGCTTTTTATATATCTGAGATTTTCTCTTCAACCAAGCAGGCTCAGAGATCATTTTCAAACATACTCGTGGATTCCGTTAACTAATTTTCTCCCAATTTCGCGCGCAAATTCATCGTATTACTGCAAATTAAGGTAAGAAATTACCTAATACAGTGACTCATATCCTCTTATTCTTCTATGAATTTTTATTTTATTTTCAATGAACGATATAACTTTTCTATTTTTATCAAATGGGTCCTTGACCTTGACTCTTAATAGCTTACATTGTTGGTTGTGTAGTAGTTGAAATAAAAGCATTTAGCGTTTTTTGAACTCACTGCAGAGAGGATTGGAAATGAGTCCAGTAGCTGATGATGTTGCAGCAGCAGTGAACCATTTGTTTGGTATTCCTGAGACAGTTGAAAAGTTCATGGTGCCTTCTCCAAGGTCTCAAGATCGGGAGACAAATGAAAGCAAAGGAGTGAGTAGCATTCCTGTTGATATTTTGGATTCTCCCAAGGAATACATTTTCTTCATGGATGTTCCGGGTCTCTCCAAATCTGATATTCAGGTATTTTTTTCAAAGAAAATCACTTTTTTCCTTATGTTTTATGCTCAAGTTGTGATAATTTTATGTTGACTCAAAAATTCGGTCAACAACAAATTTGTATTTTGTGGGGAATGAAGCAATTTCACTATTTATTTATGTAAGATTACAATGAGATATTTTGTGACTCTATGCCCTATAGTGTTCTACTGAAACAGGGGATTACAATCAAATTCTATTGCTTATCCAAATTAATTATCCTGCCTGCTTCTGGATACTCTTGCTTCTAGAAGATTTATAACAATTTGAATCATTGAATGTTAATGCTGATTGGATTGCAGGTCATGGTTGAGGATGAGAAAACAGTGGTGATTCGGAGCAATGGAAAAAGGAAACGCGAAGATGGGGAAGAAGAAGGGTGTAAGTACATCAGGCTTGAGAGGAGGGCACGCCAGAAGCTGTTGAGGAAGTTCAGATTGCCGGAAAATGCCAATGTGTCGGCCATCTCAGCCAAATGTGAAAATGGGGTTTTGACAATAGTTGTTGAGAAGCTACCTCCACCACCAAAGCCAAAGACTGTTGAAGTTGCCATTTCTTGAAGTAGATTGGAAAGGGAATTTCTGAGAGAGATGTAGAAGAAGTTCATGTGTAACAGTTTCTTTAGATTTTGTATCTCTGTGTAAGTTTGGATTGTTGAATGAAAGACTGTATCGTGTACTCCCTAGTAATGCAAGATTGTTTCCAAACTTCAAAGTTGAGTTGGCTTCTTGTTGTTCTCAGAAAGTATTGGAAGACATGAAGTTACTTGGGAAGTTCTTGAAAGTTTCTACAAGTAATAGCGACAAAGCAATCTCTATACCCAAGAGGGGTGAATTGGGTTATCGCTACAAATGCGGAATTATAAAATCTTTACCGATTTTTAGCTCTTATTACCAAGTGGGGACTTAGGGCAATTTTCTCTATTCCAATTAATAGCCTATATGCAAGTTTTCTATTCAATATGTATAAGCATAAATAAACTTGCTATAAACAAAAGTATAGGGAAAGAGAAATACGACACCGAGATTTATAATGGTTCGGCCAAGCGTGCCTACGTCCACTCCCTCAAGCCTTGCTTGAAGATTTCCACTAGAATCGAGTTTTTCGTGGTTCACTCGTAACCAAGAGTTTTCCGCAAAGGCGCACTCCGAACCCTTTTATAATTTTGAGTTTTGTTCGTATGTGCACTCACAACCTTTACAATTTACCCAAACAATGGGATTTCACAAACCACAAGTGTTTTGATAAAGAAGAATTAAAACACACTTGGACACTCACAAATAAGAAGAAGATTGTGTGAGTTGCAAACCCAAGTGATCTAAGCTCACTAAACGTAATGAAGATGTGTTTGAGCTTGTATGAGTGTTTAAGTGTATGAAGGTTTAAGACACTCTTGTATTTGCCTTAGAGAATGTATGAAGGTTCTGTATTAAGTCTCTAACCTAAGACAAATTAGTCGGGGTCCTATTTATAACAAAATGGACAGTTTTCCCCAACTTACAGCGAGACCGGTATGGAAATCGGTATGAGATCGGTATGTCGGTCTAGGGTTCCAACGGCTATATTACCGTTGAGAAAGTGTCTGTTAGACCGGTATGGAAACTGGTATGAGGACCGATATGGTATGTGCCGGTTCCAGTAGATTGCACAATGAAGAGCTTGACCGGTATGGTGACCGGTTTATGTCGTGCCGGTTCCAGTAAGGGAACTAGCCGTTGGGAAGACCGGTATGGTGACCGGTAAGGTCTATGCCGGTTCCAGTGAGCATGTGTAACAGAGCATCTCACCGGTATGGAGACCGGTAAGAGACCGGTATGCCGGTCTCAGACCAAAATGCACAGTAATGAAGGTTTTAAAAAGCATTTTGTCATGATCCTAATGCATCTAAGTGAATATGCATGATCCATATGAGCTTAGGCACTTGAATATTACAATTCACATTACAAATTAAATCCTAAGCTAAGACTCTGTGATATATCTTCGATACGCGATATATCTTCGATTTGCCGCAAGTCTTCACATTCTCGCTCTTCACCCTATATGCTTCGACACTTTTTGTATTGCTTCGTGTTCGTACGTCAAATACTTCTTTCATGTTGACGTCATCAAAATCCATTTATGCAACCAAGTCGCCAACAATCTCCCATTTTTTGATGATGACAACCCCTTAAAACTTGTTGATACTTGTGAGCTTCTTGGAGTCCAAATTTGACAATTTTGCTCCCCCTCAACATAAGCTCTCCCTCAATGTGTGATTGTCTTCAAAATAGCTCTATAAGACTTAGACAAACACATTAGAACATTTACTCCCCCTTAATCCAAGGGTGAGGATAAAACAAGTTTTAATCTCATTTCTAATGATTTCTCCCCCTTTGACATTATCAAAAAGTGGAGAAGCAAAATTAAGTTCTAAAATGAGATACCAATAGATGTGTGCAAAAATGATAACAAATTAAAAAAATATGCACATTTGGCATTTCCCCCATTTTTGCCATAAAAAAAATCAAAATTCATTCATAAAATAGCATTTTTCAAAAGATAAATACTTATGAATACCATTTAAAATCTAAGATCATCTTAAGCATGATTTCTCCCCAAATTTGATACCAATTAAAAATATATCAATACATTCCATCATACCAATTAAATAATTATCAAAGTCCATGCATTTCATGATGCCAATTATATTCTAATACATATATTTCATGATATTCATATAAGATTATGCTAATTTACATGCATTTCATTTTCAACCAATTAATTCATATGGCAATGCATATTCAATCAAGTGATCACATATATCGCATTTAACTCAATAAATTTCATGTGATACCAATTAAAATAAAGAAGGGGTTTAAGTATATGATTAAGGCATTTAATGATATCAAATGAACAATTGATACCAATAGAAGTTTGAATATTTGGCTAATCATTTAGTATGCAAAATTTTTTTTACCAATATGAAATATGCATACAAAAATAATTGAGAGGAAACGGTACCAATGTTTCCGTGAATACGAATTTTACCTTTACCGTTGCGATTCCTCATCTCCTTGAGCCTTTGGGATCAATTTTGTAATTCTCTTTAAGGATCCATTCCCAAAGCTCCCCCTACAAATTTATCAATTACACTTTGGGACCCAAACTTTCTTGGGTCTATTGGGGTTAAATTTGATTCCTTGAGGAATCCATGCATTCTTCATCACACTCTTGTTTATGCATTCAAAAATTTTATGTCCATTTTCATTACATGCATGACATGTGATATTTTTATTTATTTCATTCTTAGCATGAGAATATGATGCCTTAATAAAATAGTTCTTTAAAAATTTTCTTTTGATGTAAGACCTATATCCTAATCCTTCTATTTTAAATGCACATTTTTGGGATCCAATAAGCATATTAAAATTTTTATGTCCCAATGTGAATTTGCTAAGTATTTTGCAAATCTACAATCTTAGTATTTAATAAGACATTTTCATTCAATATAGATTCGCAATCGCATGTCTTAGAGTTAGATGGCATATTTGATATGGCATTTTCAAGTTCTAGCTTTTTAATCTTTAAACATGCATTTTCATCATTTAAGCATGCAATTTCTTTTTCATCTTTAGCCTTTAAGCATATAATCTCATTCTCTACAACATGAATTTTATTCATACA
Source organism: Zanthoxylum bungeanum (assembly GCA_019454045.1). NCBI lineage: Eukaryota > Viridiplantae > Streptophyta > Magnoliopsida > Sapindales > Rutaceae > Zanthoxylum > Zanthoxylum bungeanum. The sequence continues at coordinate 144,047 of SKCR01017149.1, forward strand.
ACATGCATTATCATTTTTAAGTGTAGCATGCTCATTTTTAACTAATTTCAATTTCTTTTTAAGCATATCACACAATTCTTTTAAGCCATTAAAAGCATTAAGTAAATCATTATATTCTTGAGAATTGTGTACCTATTCTTCTTCGCTTTCTTCTTCAATTTCAAAGCGGATGTCTTCATCCGTGATAGCCATGAATGCTATTGATTTATCGTTGACTTCTACCTCTTCCTCCTCGGATGAGCTTGAATCGCTATCACTCCAAGTTGAAGTAGCTTTCATTGCATTTTTCTTTGATTTTCCTTTCATTATTATTAATGAGCAATCAGTGGCTATATGACCGGTTTGTTGCATTCATAACAAATAATTTTCTTATTCTTCCGCGGCCATTTTTCTTCTTTCTTTTCATCCGTCTTTGATTTTCCCTTTTGATTTACGGACTTAAGAAGCTTCTTCAAGTTCTTGTTTATTTGAGCTAACTCATCATCACTATCTTCTTCTTCACTTGAACTTGACTCATCTTTTCTTCTTGCTTTTAAGGCCAATGATTTCCTTGTCCTTTTCCCATCTTCCTCCTTTTTGTCCATTTTGATTTCCATTTCGTACTCAAGCAATTTTCCAACTAAATCATCCATCTTTAATGTGTTTATGTCATTTGCTTCTTTAATGGAGGAGGTGTAGCTTCTATATTCCTTTGTGAGTGATTTCAAAATTTTCTTCACTTGATCGGATGTCTTGATGGCTTTTCCCAAAGAACCCAAATGATTAATGATGATAGTGAACCTTGAAATCATATGATCAATTTCTTCCCCGGATTCCATCTTGAAATTATCCAATTCGCACATGAACCGATTGATTTTTGATTCCTTCACTTGGCTTGTGCCCATATTGACCATTTCCAAAGACTTCCATAAATCATAAGCATTTTCACACTCCGGAAGTTTACTTATTTGATCTCGATCAATGGCACATAGGAGTTGGTTGAGTGCCTTAGCATTTTTTGAGACTAGTTTTACATCATCACTATCCCATTCTAGGCTTGGTTTTGGAATATTAACTCCATTGCTATCATTCTTCATTGGTACTTGTACACCCCGTGTAATCACCAAATAGGATTGTGAATCACTTGCAAGCAGATAAGTCAACATTCTCTTCTTCCAATAATTGTAGTTCGTTCCGGTGTAAAACGGAGGTCTAGTCGTTGAATATCCCTCGGCAAGATTTGACGATTTGCTTGTAGAGGCCATGATCTATTCTCGGACGGTTAAGTCTTGTGGAGAATACCCCGCTCTGATACCAACTGAAAGTTCCTACAAGCAATAGCGACAAAGCAATCTCTATACCCAAGAGGGGGTGAATTGGGTTATCGCTACAAATGCGGAATTATAAAATCTTTACCGATTTTTAGCTCTTATTACCAAGTGAGGACTTATGGCAATTTTCTCTATTCCAATTAATAGCCTATATGCAAGTTTTCTAAAAGTATAGAGAAGAGAAAAACGACACCGAGATTTATAGTGGTTCGGCCAAACGTGCCTACGTCCACTCCCTCAAGCCTTGCTTGAAGATTTCCACTAGAATCGAGTTTTCCGTGGTTCACTCGTAACCAAGAGTTTTCCGCAAAGGCGCACTCCGAACCCTTTTACAATTTTGAGTTTTGTTCGTATGTGCACTCACAACCTTTACAATTTACCCAAACAATGGGATTTCACAAACCACAAGTGTTTTGATAAAGAAGAATTAAAACACACTTGGGCACTCACAAATAATAAAAAGATTGTGTGAATTGCAAACCCAAGTGATCTAAGCTCACTAAACGTAATGAAGATGTGTGTGAGCTTGTATGAGTGTTTAAGTGTATGAAGGTTTAAGACACTCTTGTATTTGCCTTAGAGAATGTATGAAGGTTGTGTATTAAGTCTCTAACCTAAGGCAAATGAGTTGGGGTCATATTTATAACAAAATTGACAGTTTTCTCCAACTTACAGCGAGACCGGTATGGAAACCGGTATGGGACCGGTATGCCGGTCTAGGGTTCCAACGGCTCTATTACCGTTGAGAAAGTGTCCGTTAGACCGGTATGGAAACCGGTATGAGGACCGATATGGTCTGTGCCGGTTCCAGTAGGTTGCACAATGAAGAGCTTGACCGGTATGGTCACCGGTATGGTCACCGGTTTATGTCGTGCCGGTTCCAGTAAGGGAACTAGCCGTTGGGAAGACCGGTATGGTGACCGGTAAGGTCTATGCCGGTTCCAGTGAGCATGCGTAACAGAGCATCTCACCGGTATGGAGACCGGTATGCCGGTCTCAGACCAAAATGCACAGTAATGAAGGTTTTAAAGCATTTTGTCATGATCCTAATGCATCTAAGTGAATATGCATGATCTCTATGAGCTTAGGCACTTGAATATTACAATTCACATTACAAATTAAATCTTAAGCTAAGACTCCGCGATATATCTTCGATACGCGATATATCTTCGATTTGCCGCAAGTCTTCGCATTCTCGCTCTTCACCCTATATGTTTCGACACTTTTTGTATTGCTTCGTGTTCGTACGTCGAAGACTTCTTTCATGTTGACGTCATCAAAATCCATTTATGCGACCAAGTCGCCAATAGTTCTGAATTATGTTAGTGGTGGTGTTGAATTTATATCTTAGATATATATTCAACAAAGAATGGTTGATAAATGTTATAATATATATATTTATTTATGAAGGGTATTAGACATATTTTGGTTTGGTTATCGTTCTTTCGTTGATGTATTGGGGTTGGGTCGAGAGAGTAGCATCTTTCTTGGGATTTGGTAGTAACATCCTCGAAAGAAAAATAAAATTGACATTTCAATTTTTATTGTCGTGATAATAGATATTTATTAGTGTTACAATGAAACCTTAATATATTAATATTGTCACGATCATGATGTAAAAAAATATTTTGATTTATATTATTGTCGTGATAATGGATCTTTTGGAGATAATTTTTAATTATCTATATATAAATTCATATAATATAAATATTTTCTTTCAAAATTTTTAAATTGTGTTACATTTCTAAAAGTTTTGTTATATCTTATAGCGAATTTGCTTGTAATATTTATTTATCTAAGACAATATAACACACGTTTTAAAATTAGATTTTCCACCGCTATTCCCAATAAATGGGATACAAATTTGTGTGAAATGGAATTTGAACTTGACAAGTGATTTTTAATGTGTGATCCATGTTTTTTTTTTTTAGGATGAAAAACTCTTTACGTGTAGAACGAGATGTATATATCATTTCTTTCACAACATCATATGGACTTCAATTCTTATTCCGCAAAATAGATTCACAGCTAATATAATCTTGTTGGCATATCTAATAAATAAGGTTATCTAATAAGTAAGCTTCTACAATTATGTTAATCATTCCGTGGTTATATTCACAAATTTGAAACAAAAATAACCAGCTAGATAAGTTGAATTTAGGGTTACAACTTACAACAATCAAATTAATGAACTTACAAATTTTTAATTGAAATTTAATCGTAAGACGTGTAAAAAGAAATTTTAAACTATGGTCACTTTTTTTTTTTTTTTTTTGAAGGCGTTAGAAATTCCATCGCAAAATCACCCGAGCAGGTAAAATCTCCGATGTCTCATGCTCTTATAAGAAACGCATTTCCTCGATTCGAACTCAGAATCTCAAGATAAGATCATGAGTTATACACCACCAAATCACGTTCATTGAGACTTAAACTAATGGTCACACTCACAAGTTAAACAACAGTAAAAAAAAAAATCCAAATGTTACTATGTTAGTAGTTCTTTCTGAATTGGGTCGGGTAAATTGGTTTAACAAGCCCACTCAATTAATCATCAAAACTCATACGGAGCCCACTTAATCAATTTGGGTTGGTTTTTTGTACCCGCCCGATTGCAATAGAAACTAGGGTTTTCTTGGCCCCCGAGACTATATAATAAACGAGTGTCTTCATTTTGCCGCCTCATCACAGCGAGATCGAGCAGAGTTGGATAAAAACACTTCACCATTCTCAGCTCTTGAATTTCTCTGGCAGAGGTCAAGAAACAAACATGGCGACTGGAACAGCAACGGTACCGAGGCAGCTCTCACAGAAAGAGGCCGACATTCAGATGATGCTGGCTGCTGAGGTCCATCTCGGTACGAAAAATTGTAACTTTCAAATGGAACGTTACGTTTTCCAGCGCAGAAACGACGGTAGGTTTACTCAGTAACTCATTAATCTTATTTTGTAATTTGGGATGCGTTTGTTTTGATCTGTTTTAATTAAGTTTCATGCGATAAAGAAGATTAAGTTGTTTGTCCTTTGTATGCTATTCTGTGATCTGATGAAATTTTAGTGGTGATCTGTATGTATGTGTGTGTGAACTTTGTGAAGTTTTTTGTTTGGGTTTGGTAGGGTTTTGGATTTGTTGTGTGTTATACATGTAGTACATAAAGATTCTTTATTAACATGAGATTATTGTGTGTCTGTATTTGATTAGGGTTTAAATTTTGCTCTCTTTCTTTGCGACTTTTTTGGGTAATGGAAGGAGTATGTTGTGTGTGAATTGATGGAATATCCATGATGGTATTGTCTTCTTTTGATTTTGATAATGTAGAAATTAAGGAATGAAAATGAAAATGATGGTAAAAAACATGGTGATAAATATACTGTTGAGTTTCTAACTTAGTACCATGTTTGATTATATGAAATTGACAACTATAATGATTTCTGTATCCGAATGCTTTGATTTTACATTAGTTGAAAACTTGAAGTTGGTTCAGTGATTTGTTGTGCTATATGATTAATTATCCAAGTCATAGGGATGGAAAGGACATTGGCTTTTAGGTTGGAATTGATTGGGTAGAATATTCTTGATCTGCCACTGTGATAGGATTTATATTATCATAGTTCCATTCTCATTTTCAATATTTTGGTGCCTAGGTATCTACATTATCAACCTTGGCAAGACCTGGGAGAAGCTACAGATGGCAGCCAGGGTTATTGTAGCCATTGAGAACCCCCAAGATATTATTGTCCAGTCTGCTAGACCCTATGGTCAGCGAGCTGTGTTAAAGTTTGCACAGTACACTGGTGCTCATGCCATTGCTGGCAGGCACACTCCTGGTACATTTACCAATCAAATGCAAACATCATTCAATGAGCCGCGTCTTCTCATCCTCACAGATCCACGAACTGACCACCAGGTAAGCATTGTTCTCTTTGTTTTTAGTTCTTTTGTTTTTATTATGCAGTTCTCTCTGTGCTAATTGGTTGTCTATTTGTGCTGATGTTGAGTTATACAATAATCTTTATGCAGCCCATTAAGGAAGCTGCTCTTGGGAACATTCCCACCATTGCTTTTTGTGACACTGACTCACCTATGCGTTACGTTGATATTGGCATTCCTGCCAATAACAAGGGCAAACACAGCATTGGGTGTCTCTTTTGGCTTTTGGCTAGGATGGTTCTGCAAATGCGTGGCACCATTCGTCCTAGCCACAAGTGGGATGTCATGGTAAATAAATGTGAAATGACAATTGTGAATCATGTTTTATCATTCATCTTGTGTCTACTTTTGTCATTTGATTTATGTCTTCTTTGTGCAGGTGGATCTGTTCTTCTACAGGGAGCCAGAAGAAGCGAAGCAGGCTGAAGAAGAAGAGGCTCCTGCTATTGATTACGCAAATGTGGCTCCTGAGTATAACATGAATCTAACCAGTGATCAATGGCCTACCCAAATTTCTGATGCGCAGTGGCCTGGTGAAGTTCAGAAGCCCATTGCTGCCGCTCCCTATTTCCCAGAGGGTTAGATATTTACCCTTGCTGTTTACATGGAATCAGATGTTATCTGGATCTAATTCTGAATTATTTAGTACTTGGTTGCTGTTATTGTATATGTACAAATGCAATATGCTTATGAATTCTCACTTTGCAGCAGATTCAGTTCCCGTGGCTGGTGATGGATGGGATGCAGTGCCGGCACCACAAGTGGCTGCAGTCGCAGCTCCTGATGTTCCTGCGCCACAACCGACTGGCTGGGACTGATCATGTTTTGAGAGTTTTTGTTTCCACCAATCCAAACCTTTTCTTCTAGTTTTGAACTTCTTTATGTTGGCAAAGAACCTTTATTTTGGGCACAGTTTAGTTTGCGGATGATGATATGGTATCTTGGAGTACCAATGTTTTGTTATGTTATAATTGTCAAGTTACCGAAGTTTTTCTATCAACTATATGCTGTTGTCATTGCCAATCAAGTTTGCTTGTCATGTAAGTTTTACAAATCATAATCAACGACTATTGGAATTCAATTGATGAGCAAAGTTTTTTATAACAAAATGTACCTTATTTATATAATTGGTTAAAGCACAAATTTATGTATGCAAATTTCCAGTGATGGAGATTGAGAGCATGATACAAATTCAAAATCTACCAAGCAACGAGCATAATAAAAACATTTAGCAAAGCTGCTGGATCATTTCTGTATGTTTTGATCGATAATTTCTAGAGAATTTTATGAAGCAAAATTATAGAAGAAAGAGAGTAAAGTCAGTGTCTTGTCTTCTCTTGAATGGCATATTGCAAGTAATTATTTATTGAACAAACATCATGGCGTACAAGTATTTAAAGCCTATGACCTGAAACTGTTAATTGGAGCTCCAATTGTAGAATGTTAAATTTAAAACTATTTACATGGTTGGAAACTAAAGATGAGAGCTCAAAAATGAATCAGTTATTTACCCTTTGTGCTTTGCTTCGAATATTCCATCATGGTTAAATGCTGCTAGGGGTCACCGATGATCCCAATAATTAAAGCCAAAATTGTTCCCAGATTGACTTCTTTCGTTTTATTTCCTGTAGGCAATCACCATCCTTCGGATGGGGTTGTTGACTCAGATGGAAAGCAAGATATATAGAGAACTTGCAGCATTCAACTTCAGTGAAACAGCAACTCGCCATCAGTTATCCATTGCACAAACTTTTGATCATATTCCAACACACTGTTTCTGGGAAGCTCAGTCCCGGTTGGTTCCCTTCCCTGGAGAAGAAAACAAGTAGATTAACATCGGGAATTCACTTTTATCATCTAGCATAGTTGTAAAATACTGACCTTTAGACTGGATCCAGAATCACTTGCAACTGATCTGTAGCCGATAAATCAAGTAGTAGATCATTAGACATTGAATGATACATGTTTAGCTTATATGAAAAGCATTATCTGAGTAACTAGATGTTTTTATGTGGATCCAAGGGACCTACCTGTCACATATATCTTCTTCACAAGAATTTCCTGATGAAGAAAGCCAATCTAAATCAAGAAAGTTTGTAAAGTTACACGCATCCCCGTGTCCATCAAAACAGCTGTGATCGAACTCAAGGTATTGGTCATCATCTATATGATCAAAAAGCTTCTGGCAAGGCATTGAGGGTGTATACCTAACCGGACAGGCAACATTTAGTCAGTCCAAAGGGAAAAGAAATATTGCATTCCAAGCATTTTTTTGATTTTAGAATTTTGGTAGGAGTGTTATTTAAGCAGACCTGGAAAAAGATACATCACTTTCACAAGTTGAGATATCCGGAGTAGACTCCGAAAGACCCTTGGCACCTCCATGCTCTTTTCCAGACAAAGGTTGATTGTGTCCGACAATTGAAGCCATCAGACTTGAGTCGCTTTCACCGATAATATTACCATCTGAAAGAGACCTCTTGAAAAATGACCTACACATAATTTAAAGCGGCCATGAGAATCATTTGTGGGAATAAACCTAGATTAGATCTCAAAACACAATGTTTGGATTCAAAGTGATGACAGTACTTTGCTCTTTCAACAGCATTAGGATCATTAATCCCAATATTGTGATGTTGATCCGAGTCCAATTCCCACAAGGCCGGTTTACCCTGTTGTGGCTGAAAGTGACCAAGGAACCTGCTCAAATATCAAACCAAACAGTACATAAGATTAGAGGTTACATGACACCCATGCCTAAGCAGATAATGTTAAGAGATGCAAATGTAAGACTTGCATTCAGTTATAAAGAAACTAATACTGATGTTGAAAAGAATGCTTTCATTTAACGTACACATTGATTGCATTCTGCTTCTCAGCATCAATATAGGTGTTACTGTAGTAACGTTGTATAGTTCTAAAAAACTCCTGAGACTGAGTTGCTGCTCTCCATCGACCTCTTTTTTCACAAAATATCTATTTAGAATCATCAATGAGAAATGAGAAACAGATGAATTTTGTTAGAATCTTGACAAGATACACAAAAGCAATGATTAAGCAATATTATCCCAAGCTAACCTAACATTAACAAGATTTACCTTGTTATGTGCTGCAGATCCACCATATTGAAGTGCAAGAGTGTCACCCATTGTCTCATAGATACCCATTAAATCTTTAGCCAAAGGGTTATCTAGACCAATATTTGGGGATTTTACAATACCTAAAGTTTGTAGCTGAAGTCCAAGAGCGACCACCCCATAGGCATATTGGGCCACATTTGTGCGATCTAAACAATCTATACAATTTGTCCTTAACACACCTTTTTGCAGCATTGGGGTCTTGATACAGAAATTTGCACTCGGTACATTGCTGCCACTGCTAACTTCTGCGTCTACAATCTTAGCATCCTCATTTTTACGGGGAGGATTCTGGAGCGGGCAGCCATCATCACTTCTCCTGCATTGCATTTGTGATGCCACAGCATTACAAAGTTAGAAAGAATGTTAAGCAGAAAAACACAATGAAGCTTATAAAGTTAGGAAATGAATAGGCTGTTATTCCCAAAGAAATCGCATCAAACATTTTGATTCAAAAAACAAGATGGCAGAAACAGCAATTTTGGGATGCAACGAGCCAAAATAGGCACAAAAGATAATATACGAGGACGACACAAGATAAAGTATTAAAATTATCATTCAAGGTTGAAATTGAAATATCACGTCAAGTGTAAACACAGGAAGTTGAGATCATTACTCTCCAGTGCATGAAGAAGTTAAAAAAAAAACCATTACATGTAAAAGAGGGATGGCAATAGTATCAAATTAAATGCATGGCATTCTGATTTGAACTTACTCAACACAAGAAAAATTCAACGATCCATCAGGCCTTCCTTTTGGTGTCACTTGACAATAGAAAATGCCGGTTAAGCTTAATGCATATGCGCCAGCTCTGCCTAGAATAGCCAGTGCATTTGTGCTCTGATAAAAAAAAAAACAATTAACATCTATTTATGCAAGTAACCAATCAAAATAATTGGAAATGGAAAATATTGTGTGAAGCAAGAGGAAGCATGGTACTTTTTAGAGTGTTTCTGGAGATCATAGTTAAGGAATTTTAGACGATTCTCCTTCACCAAATCGTTATTGATGGATCGAATAGCATTTGAAAACTCGGCACGAAGAATGGTTTCTCGAGGCTTTTTCTCATTGGTCTGTAAGTCACCCATCACAGCAGCCAGATGAAAACGATGAAGAAAAAGCACGTAAGAACTGAGGTAAGACAGAAGAATGCTGCAACAGTATGCCCATTGGAAATGGGTCCCACAATAACTGGAGAAAACCTACCTTAATCAAATTCAGAACTATTATGGGATTGCCATATCTCCTTACAAGATTTTCGAAATGAAGTCTTGTGGCCTCGTAATTTTGATCCTTCTTTGATACTGTAAACAACAAAGAAAGCAAAATCTCCATGGAATTTACCATTTGAGGGTAGTGAGATTATCATTATGTGACAAAAGCTTACATATAATGTCAGGTTTAATATTCATCCATGATGTCTCCTGGGACCAGAAAAGTGGGATTGATCCACGGATCTGTACAACAGAACTTATTTGCATCAGGCATCCTTCAGGAACATCTTCAATCACAATCTGTTCCGTCTCAACATCATTAGCTACTCTACCCTTCTCATTGACACCACGTTTCAAATATCTGTATTATAAGAGAGAATCAAAATGGGAATCATATTGGCCATGAGATCAGTCAGAAGCAGGGAAAAGATAAATATAACAAATACAAGAAGAATCTGCATCTTAAATATAAATGCAGTATAGAAATTAAGGTCTTCCAGGATGATCAAATACAAATGAAAATATCGAATCAACCGTTTAACTGATCCTTAAAAAGTTATCTGTCAGCATAAAATCAGGAAGAGTAGATTTGATCCAACAGATATTATTTGGTAACAATAAAATATCACACCTTGTGCCAGCATAATGCCGCGAGCGTCTTGCAATGAGAGTAAACTTGAAGTCCCTCCCAGCTACTGAAAAGTTTTTCTGGATAATGAAGCATGAAACTGTAAATCTTGCAGCTAAATGAAAAGGCATTAATTGAAAAGAAAAAGGAATGCAAGCCAAGCATAATTTATTGAACTGTTCAATCTGTCTTCAGAGCAAGGTTGTTCAACTGTTACTGACCGAAAAGCATCCTGTTAATAGCCCGACTCCTACAAACACTTAACAAACGAAATTCCATTGACAAACAACATACAACCCAACCTAACTTCAATGGCTCTAAAGCGTAACGTATAACAGTAAGTATGAGGATAGAGACAAAAAGCAATATCTAATACCCAAAAATAACACTTAACAGCAGCTAAAATGATTACCCAAATTAACCTTAAGGAAGAAATAAAACAAACTAGGAACACTGAACCTGCATGAGAACCTGACTCCATACTCCATACACAAAATCACAGCATAGAAAAATTAAGAAACAATAACCTTCAGAAAATAATCAGTTACTAATTTTTTTGCTTATAGCATTTATTTGCTTCATTGAAAAAACAACACCATTCAAGCATACCATACCTGCTTAAAGAAGCCATATATTAATGCAACAGTCCACTGATTATTCTTGAGAGTATTCCGAATTCCACGAGTCAAGAATTCATTCCAAACAAACATTGTTTCATACTGCGATTGTCCTGTCCCATTATTAGATAAGTTCTTTTGAAGACTATTCATGATATTGTATGAGTAGCTGAAAAAGAAGTGCTTCGTAAGATCCACAGAGCAGAGGAGCTTCTTGTATCTATGCACAAGGAAAAAAACGAATGGAAAGAAAAGTAAATCACGTTAAAACATGTATAATACATCGAGCAAAGTGGAAAGAATGCGAAAACAACAGCTAAAAAATTGAAATTAAAAGGAAAGAAAATGTCGCCCCCAAAACCCCAATGATACCTTGTCTCAATCAACAATCTATATCATTATCACTACTGCAATGTTGTTTGTTCCTGTACATATGCAGGACATGAAAAGGAAATAGGCTCTACAAATGATATTAAGTATTAACTAAGAAGAATGCAACAACAACAAATAAAGTAATCTGAAATTTTAAAGGAGACGTTCTCTGTGTCTCATATAAAAAATAGACGAACTGCAATTACCAGAGAGCAGAAGCTCACACCAATAATTAAACAATTATGGTGCACTAATGAAAACAGAAACGGAGATTACCTCCACCGCTGTGGAACCCATCTACTTAAGAATTCTGAAACACAGACTATTTGTCTGAGAGAGTTTATTGACCCAAAAAAAAAAACAGACAAGAACACAAATTCTCATCTAAATACAATGAATAATGTACGACACTCGACGCTAAGTTCACATGTCTCTTCATAAGTACCAAGTACATATTACATTTACATGCAGAATTGACTAAAGACCTTTTCTCATTTCTAGAATAAGCCAAATCGCTCAGCACAGACGAATGAGGAATTGGAATCATCTCGCTCTTAGTTATGGCATATACTGCGTGACCACAAATGACACCAATCTTCTTCCTCCCGGTGATCAGCAACATGTAATAAGGTTCCAAAAATTTAATAAACCCTGAATCAGTCACAAAAAAAAAAAAACACCATGAATACAACAAAACGAAACGAAATACAATCATTAACTCGGACACATTCCAAATATAACATACCAACTATCCCAAAACATTTGGTAACTAATTTAAGTCCACCAGTCGATCTGTTCCCTTCATGTATCCGTCTCAGCAAGTCAAAGTATTCAAAATCTGAATATGTTGCAGAATCTTCAAAAATGTTTAGTTCCGATGGCTCTAATCGATTAACCTTTAACACCCTCCACAGATTTGTTTTCTTGTACCTTCCACATAAATAAAAATTCTGCTTCCAACACACAAAAATTCCCATCAATACTATCCAATAATTGAACACAAAAAAAAAAACTAAATTACAAGTCTCTGAACTGAATGAAAAATCAAAGTCGAAATTTATATCCGGCATCATGTTCAATACAAACCAATGCAAACTCATCAAAATAAAAACATAAAAAGAAAATCCCATATCATATTTTCTCATTAACAACAATATTAACAACATAATAGCAATAAAAACAAGAATCATAACAATATCAAATTTTGCAACAAAGAGTACATCATCTTATCATACAAATCGAGTCAAAGGAAGATAAAAGAATAATCAAAAAGAAGAAGAATTTACCGAGCGAGTTTCATAAAGTGTGAACTTTTGAAGAAAACAAGAATTCTGTAGGTGGGTTTGATCAATCCATTTCTCTGTAGCCATTGCCACTGGGATCCCGAGCTGAAGCTCGGGCTATCTCTCTCTTAACCGATATAACGAAAACAAAACAAAACAAAAAAAAAACAGCAAAAACGAACAAAAAAAGGAAGAAAAAAAAAAGCTAATCTTTCTTCTTTACTGAATCTACAAATATTATTATTATCATTAACAGACAGCAGCTGCAGCCAGCAATCATATAAAGTTACAATGAGACTCGCTGACTTGGACGTAAATTATAAAATATTAATCTATGACGTTTGTACGACGGGAAAGTGGAAGTTTAAAGAACTGAAACGCTGCGTTTTCGAGAGAGATCGGAAATTTTGATTAAGGAGGAGGAGGAGGAGGAGACCAGAGGCACAGAACTGGTCTACTTTTGTGTTTGTGTTGGCGTTGCTCTTCTTTTTTTGTTTTGTTGAGTTTTTTTTTTTTTTTTGTGGTATTTATATTTATATTTTTTGTTTTTTTTTATTATGATTAATGATTAGTTAATTACTTAATTAATAATGTTTGTAATTATCGAATTTGTAGCTGTTATGAAATTATTTTGGATTTGTGTTCCTTGTTATACAGGTATGTGAGTTCTGACTCGGAGGAGTTTTTTTTTTTTTTTTGTATTTGGGTAATAACATAAAGATCCTTATACTTCAGAAAACTCAAATTAAACATAATTTACATATTTGTTTTCATCCGCCGTCAGATTATGTCACTAATTTTTAACGATTTTATTATTATGATTTTTAAAATTTTGAGTAATACTTCAAGATTTTTCACCTCAAATGATGCTGAATTAAGATTTTTTTCATTTCAAAATTAAGTTATTTAATTTAAATAAATAGATTTATTTGAATATTATTGGGCTCGAATTAAATTCTATTTCGAATTGAAATTTTGAATATTGTTGGGCTCCAATTAAATTCAGTATTCAAACAAATTAGAGTTTTGATAAATTTCTAATTATTTTGGTATTGGACAACAATTCTTAGTTCAATTATTGACATAATTTAATGTGTATTGATGATATCGGCAATGAATTAAATGTACATGGGCCTGTTAGAAATTGGAGTGACTGAGTTCATCCGAGTCAACTAGGAAATTTAATGCACAAATAAAATACACAATCATGGCTTCGCTGTCCTTACCTCATCAACACAAGTAAAATTTCAATTTTGTGGGATTTTGGATATTTTAAATGATAATATATTTCCACACAAAATTATATATTAAAATAAAATAAAAAATAAAAAATAAAAAAAATAATTGAGTCGATCTCATAGTGATTGGCGAATATACTATTGTTCCATTCTCTTATCAACTTGCTCCATAATCTTTTTTAAATTGATAAAATACATAAATTTCTACTCTTGGAATTCTGATTTTCATTTTCTTTTGTCAAACATATAAAATTTTAATGCAAGTTCAAATTTCATTGGGCCACTTGCGTACATTAATTGGATTTTTGGTTTTTATGGTTGTTATAATTCTATTTATATTTATAATTTGAAATTTATTGGACAACTAGATAAATATACTTATGGTGTGTTTACGTACTCGTAATCAGAATGAGATGGAATCGGAATGAGCTGGAATGTGAATGGTAAATCGGAATCAGAATAAGTTGTTTACTTAACTGTAGGAATCGGAATCGGAATGAAGCAGTATTACCATTGATGTGTTTACTTTGTCCAGTAATCGAAATGAATTGTTAAAAAGTTACAAAAATATCCTTAGTTATAATTATATTTTAATTTTTTATTTATTAATTATTATTAATTTTTTATGTTTTAAATTACTCAATGTTAAATTATTCTTTATTAAAATAGTAAAGTATTGTTTTATTATAATTATTGATTAATAGTTTTTATTGATTATTTATTATTTAAGTATTAATTAAATATTAAGTATTTAAATTACTAAATATTAAAATTATTTTAGGAAAAGGGGAAAGATTAGTTGATTATTATTTTATTTATTATTTATAAATTAAGTAGTATTAATTAAGTATTACTGGATGATTAATTATTAATGTATTAAATTACTAAATATTAATATATTATTTTATTAATTATTATTTTATTAAAATAGTAAATATTAGGTGTTAATAATTAATAATTAATAATTATTATACATTTTATTTATTATTTATAAATTAATATTAATTAATTATCTTAGGATAATATTGTAATTTCTCATCAATAATGGGAATGAAAATCTCATTCCCATGGGGGTGGTGGGAATGAGATTTCATTCCCCATTCCTCATTCCCAAATTTGTGGGCCCACTCCCATTCTCATTCCCACTTTTATTCAATTTTATGAAGTAAACAATCTTAATGGAAATGATTCTCATTCCTCCATTCTCATTGCCCTTAAGTAAACACATCATTTATATTGTTATTATACGACTTCAATATAACCACTACTCATCACATTGATATAGAATAATTTGAAATTTTATTGGACAATTCTATATATACTGGTAGATAACTCGCACGATACGAGACTCATTTTATTATAGACAATATGATAGATATCAAATGTAAAAAATAAAATTAATTAATATCGTACATTTAATTATAATTGTTCATGCAATGCAATATCTTTAATATTCTTTCAAATTAATAAATATGACATCTAACTTATTCCATTTTATAATTTTTTATTAATATATGATAAATCTCGTAGTGAGAGTATATATTTGGTTAGCCTATAAACAATTTTATAGTTAACTTAATATAACTTATGACTTTTGAAATTTTACTCATAAATAAGTGAGAGTTAATGAAGAATATGAAAATTTTAATATTAATAATTCAATTGAAATAAATACACACATTTAATTAAAAAAAAATCAATCATTAACAATATAATAAAACAAATAGTTTGAATGAGTTGATAAAATGAAATATTTGAGATTGAAAAATATGAAAAGTTGAAACAATAATTACTCATTTGAAATGATATATATTTAATTAACGAATTTTCAATAATTAATAATTTTAGAAAACAAAAAAAAAAAAAAATTGGAGGATTTGGAAAAACAAAATATTAGTGGTGGAATAATGAGAAGAGTTATACATTAATAATTTATTTTAAAAATTAATAATTTATTTTAAATATTAATGATTCATACGCCTACGTGGATAGCCTAAAAGATGAAAACGCCTGTGTAGATAGTCATTTCTCAGCTTTTAAATAGTATATAGACAGATAGATCTATATTTTGAAATTTTGTGATTTTATGATTTTGTTTTTATTATTGTAATAATTTGAAATTTGAAATTTTTAATGTTGTTTTAGTACACCTATAGAATATGGTAAATTAATGTTGCTTTCTTGGACGGCAATGGCATTGATATAGAATGTTCTATGATTATAAGTAAAAAGCGCATTGAAACTTTGACAAATGATAGCTATTTTTTGTGGAAATTTTTTTTTTTGCAATGCAATTTCACTTTAATGTAAACTTTTAATTCAATTCATTTTTAAGTTACTTTGTTAATCATAGCTTTGCTTAGTTAATTAATATTTTGATTATATAAGTCTAACTCAAGGACAATATTGAATTGTCTTGGATTTTAGGGTTTTGAACGAGTTCTTAATATGAGATATAGAGTTTCTGTAGATATAAAATTAAAAAATATAAAAATTATTTTGAGCCGAATTTTGAGACGTGATTTATCTATCTATTTGAACTATCCCTAAGGCCCAATGATTGATCCTTTTGCTTCCATTTTCTTTTCTTTTTTTTTCTTTTTTTTTTTGCCATGGTCTATTATAGTGAAAATGAAGCCATGAAAAGTGATTGAAGAAGCTTATTAGTTGACTCATGAAAAATATAATTAATTATTTAATTATTTTACAATGTGACCACTTAGTGGAGTGTAATTTTGCATCTCATAAAAGTCATTGGTGGGGTATCAATATTGCCCATTTTCACAATTTTGTTTTCAAAGGGTGGTGAGCTACCGAATAATTTTACTAAAAGCCTAGCATTACTATGAACAAAATATTTGTAGGAAAGTGATGGAAGCATTTTCCCTTTTTTTTTTTTTTTTTGTTTGATTTGAAAGCTAATTGCCACCTTCACAACTATTAATATTATTGTCTATTCATATTTATGTTGTTGCATGCAATCACTTTGTTTTATATAGCCCTTGTGGGTTTTCTTTCCTTTCTTTTTGGGTTATTAGTATTTTATTTTTATTGTCAAAAACCACTTTACATATATAATACCCTTTGATTTTTTCTTAAGACATAGCAAAAAACTTAAAACTTCATTTAAGGGATATATTTTTTTGTAAGAATATTGGACAGTCATGAATTTTACATGTTTCATTTAAACCGGGGTCTGATGATTTGGCAACAAAAATTTTAACGTTTTTTTTTAAAGGAAAAAAAAAACCATGATTTTATTTCGATAAGATCCGTATCGTGTCTATAAAAACAATAACTCTAATAGGTTCATAAGATTAAAGGGGAAAAGAAAAGGTAAATCCAATATTTCAAGATGGCTAAATTTTCATTTTCATATTCATATATTAATTAATCTCACCAATTATTAAAATGTAACAACAACAACACACATGAATTACATGGGTGTTAATAAATTATTAATAACTAGTAGAGGGCTCGCATTTTATGCGGGTTGATCATATATTTTAGGTATTGATTTTATAACTGTTATGAATATTGTTAGTTTTATAGTGTAAATGAGACAATTGATTTACTTACACATAATATTTATGTCTTATTCGTTTCTCTCATTTCTTAAATAATATTTACAATTCACTATGTAAGAGCTAATAGTCATAGTTTACATCATGAAGCATAATAAATAATAAAAATTTCATGAAATAAACTAACTTATAGAAATAATTCAAAAAATTAAAAAAATTACAGTCGACCCGAAATTCAAAAAATTGGATAGATTTTGTGAGCGGCTATTATTTAAGTTTCTTATTTTAATATGAGATTATATTTTTATATTGTAATATGTTTTTTTATTTTAATTTTATAATTTGATAATAAAAACATTAATTGTAGAGATTAGATACCACATATATTATTTTTATTTTAATAGAAGACTATAATATATCTTCTTATTATAATAGATAAAAATAATAATTGTACAGATTAAGTGTCATGTGACGCGATGAGAAACCTTAAAAATGTTTAACTTACATATATATATATATTATTATTTGTTCGATTATCTGTGATATTATTTAAAAATTAATCGGATAATATTATATATTTTCTTGTTATAATATGGTTCTTATTTAATAGATTTATTAATTTAATTTTATAATTTAATAGTGTTTTGTAATTGTAACATGATAGTAAAATTTATTTTCTTATTATAAAAGTATTCTTATAAAATTATAATATGTATTTTTATTATAATATGTTTTTTATAATAAAAAATCAATTGTAAATATTTTTTAATTTTATGATTCAATAATAAAAAATTAATTATAAATATTAAGTGTCACATATGTTATATTTTGAATGATAGGTTATAGCATGTTTTCTTATTATAATAGATTTCTTTATTTTAATTTTATAATTTAAAAATATAAATTAAGTAAATTAATATGTTTATTACTTTAATAGTATATTATGTTTTTATATTATAATAGTGTCTTATGTTAATGATTTATTATTTTATTTTTATAATTTAATAAAAAATAATTATATAGAAATTTTAATTATATAATTTAATAACAAAAAATTTAATTATAGAGATTAGGTTAATTGTATACAATTTAATAGTGTTTTTATTTTATTTTAATAAGATACTATAATATATTTTCTAGTTATAATAGAATTCTTATAAAAGTATTATATGTATTTTTATTGTAATATATATTTTTATTTAATAGATTTATTAATTTAATTTTATAAATTTAATATGAAGTCACCATATGGCGCGATGAGAAATTATAATAAAAATATAATATATATTTTTATTATAATATGATTTTTATTTAATATATTTATTAATTTAATTTTTTAATTTTAATATGAAACCGTTACGTGGCGTGATGATGATGTTTAAAAATATTAAAATTATATATATATAAATTATTTTAATTTTATAATTAGTAAAAAATTAACTATAGAGTATGTGCCATATACGTTTTTTTAAAAAAAATTTAATGGGATATTATATATATATATTTTTTATAATAGGTTTCTTATTTTAATAGTTGATCGTTATAATTTTATAATTTAAAAATAATAAATTATAATATTAATTACTTAAATTAATAGGTTTCTTGTTATAATAAGGTTCTTATTAATTAAAATGAGAAATACTATTAAGTTATAAAATTATATGTAATATTATTCAAAAAATTATCAAATAATATAATATATTTTATTGTTATAATAAAGTTTTTATTTTTAGATTTATTAATTTAATTTATAATTTAGTAGTATTTCTTATTTAATAGGATAATATGATATGTTTTCTTATTATAATATAGTTCTTATCAATTTATAATAAACATTTATATCGTAATATTTTTTTTTATTTAATGAATTTATTAATTTAATTTTATAATTTAATAGTATTTCATATTTTAATATGATAGTATAATATGTTTTCTTATTTTAATAATGTTCTTAATTTAGATTTATTTATTTAATTTTATAATTTAATAGTATTTCTTATTTTAACAATATGTTTTATTATTACAATATATTTCTCATAAAATTATAATATGTATTTTTATTGTAATATGTATTTTATTTAATAGATTTATTAATTTAATTTTATAATTTAATAGTTAGTCGTCACGTGACGCAATGAGGATGCTTAAAAATTAACACACATACACGCACACATGTGAGTGATTTAGTACCTAAAACTAATTTCCATGTGTCAAATAAAGAGCTGATCAAAGAAAAAGATTTGAGTTGGACAAAGTATTTAATAATATTTGATATATATATATATATATATATACTTGGTTAAGGTTCTGGTTCGGAATCGGAACCGAACCGGTTCGGTTAGGGTTCCTACCCTAGCCGAATCGGTTTAAATTTATATAATATATATATATATATATATATATTATATATATATTATATATATATATATATATATATATAATTTTTTAGATAAGAATTTTATTTGTAATTTAATGTAATTATGTAATGTAATAAATTCAAATTCATAATTTTAAATTATATTGATTTATCAATCTCAATTTTTTATTTTAAAAAAAAAAAAAAAACTGTTGGAACCGGAACCGAACCGCCGGCCGGGTCTATATATATCTATATTATAAAGCACAATGGTGTGAGAGGAAATAGAGTGTAACGAATGGCTATGATTAAGAGAGATAATGTATCCAAATGCTATCTTTATGTGGCTTAATTGACGTCTCATATCATTTCATTATAATCTAATGGCTGATAAATAATCTTTTCATTATAGAATCTCCATAACAATGTAAAATGAAAACTACCAAATTAATTAAAGAATAAAATCAGTTATTAATGGAAAATGAAAACTACCAAATTAATTAAAGAATAAAATCATTTATTAATGGAAAATGAAAACTACCAAATAAATTAAAGAATAAAATCATTTAATTAAAAAATAAAAGCATTTCATTATAAATAAATTAAATAACAGAATCTCAATCTATCTGTAAATTATGTAACACCGTACCGTAGGTACGGGCACACACTAGTATATATATATATATATAAAAATTAAAATTAACCAAAAGATAAAATTTATAATTAACCGTTGTTCTATATTTTATTAGATAAGTTATAAGTCCATTAATAATGTCTCATAATTTATTTTTTTCCACATCGAATACTTTAAAAATAGACCAATTAACACCCAACCCGCCAATAACGATGAATGATGAATGATGTGCCGAAATTAAAGGCCTCTAATGTCGTTTTACCTGACAAAAGGGGAAGAAAAAATTGCATCGCTGCCGTTGAATCATGATCCGACGGTTGGAATCAAGACAGGCATCAAAGGGCGATAAGACTGTCAAACGGGGCATTAGATTATATAGGCAAGCTGGGGACAGCTGGTTGGGTGACGTGTCAAAACGTAGACGTTTCATTAACAGGGCATTCAACCACGTGAAATGTGCCACGGTATCTATTTCTTTTATTGTGCCGACAGCGACGCCACGTGTCCTGTCTGTAATAGGTCAAAAACAGTAGGTCCAAATTGTGTCCATAGAGGACCCCTGAGAGAGAGAGTTTATTCAGCGGACTCGCAGTTGTTGGAGGCCGCGCGTATACTCGCTGTGTCGTGGGAACTGTGAAGGTGCATATGCTGAGCTAAGATGCTTAATTAAATTTAAATCTATACATCAACTTCGATTTAAATTAATTTAACTCTAATAATAGATAATCATGGATAAATTTATATCATTAAATATTACTTTAATTATGAATTTACATCCCTATAATTATAGATATAATTTGGGAGAGAATCGACATAGACGGTTAGTTGATGCCTCAAAAATTGACATAAAATTAAAATATTGTCATTCAACAAAATTTCAAATTTTTGTGTGTATAATATAATTTATCTCATTTAAAGAATTTATTTAAATCTAATACCTGTAATTATGAAATTATATATATATATATATATAATATATATATATATATATATATATAATATATATATATATAATTTGAGTTTGAGTTTTATAAATGTTAACATCATCAATATTTGTCAAGGGTTATAAAATGCAAGAAGAAAGTGGCTCTCTTATTTAATTTGTTTTGTGCATCGTGTGATTTATTATGGTTAAACTAAATTATGTAAAATAACTTAATTGAATCAGTCTAATACACAATTAGACCAAAATTATTTTTCTCATTAAAAAAATGCTAATAGTTTTATTTAATCATTCTATTGACTCCAATTGAATAGTTATAAAGTTAACATTACCAGTTCTTGTTAGAATTCGATTGAGAGTATTTATACTATATTAAAAGTATAATTTTAATATTTCTATACGAAGACTTGTGATAATGAAAGTAGCTCCAATTAATCGCAAGCACGTAGTAAACTTTATATTGTCTTTTAGACATTTGTTAGTATATTTGTAAAACGTGAATATATAAAATTTTGATAGTTTTAAAATTCAACTAATATCTTCTTTGGTAAGAAATCGACAAATACAACATTCAAATTAATCACTTTGACCAGCCGTTTATACGTATATTATATTATAAACCAAAAAAAAAAATAGAAACTATAATGAATAGTGAAATAGCAATAAATTTATCGCTTAAATATTATACCAAACACATAATTGATATTAGTTTATAAACTATACTATTTGTAGGGTGAAGGTCCGGTTCTAGAGCCCGTTTTTGATCCAACGGTCCAGATATGACCTCTCTATTTTTCAAATCGTTTAGGTATTATATATTTATAGGAGATGACAAAATAGAAACTGTACGTGTCTGATGTCTTCTGGAAGCTAGTAGTAGTTATAATTTACTTTTTGCGAGTCTTTGAGTTTCTGACTTATGAGGAGTTCAGGTTTGTGATTTGTCTTCAAATGAAGACTTTGGTAAGCCTTGACAGATAAATAAATAAAACATCAATAATTGAGAACGTGGGTTCACACTGTAAATTTAGAAATTTGTCAAAAGAAAGTCATTTTCTATTATTTATTATATGTTCAGATTTTTTTTTTAGAAACATTAAAAATTCCGTCAAATTAATCAATTCAGATTTATGCAGAAGATATGAAATCTTCAATTACTCTCAATTGTTACAATAAACACATCATTTGATGTTAGGTAACCTTCTTGGTATTGGATTCTCCCATCAGCTATGTAGATTAGACCGGACCGGCGGTTCGGTTCGGTTCCGGTTCCACACTAAAATGGAACCGGAACCTTCTGGTTCCGGTTCCATTCGGTTTTTTTAATTTTTTTTTTTTTACTTTTTTGAAAATAAAACTCAAATTACAAATAATTACATTAAATTATTATTTTTGAAAATAATTACAAATAAAATTACATAATTACACTATATTACAAATAAAAATCTTAATTAAAAAATTAAAAAATATATTATTATATATATGCAAACCGGTTCCAACCGGTTCGGCTAGGGGAGGAACCATAACCGAACCGGAACCTTGGCCGGGTCTAATGTAGATATCATATTCCCATAATATTACCGAAAAAGACGATAAAACCTCTTTTTGGAGAATTATGTACGGATGAATTATATTTTGATTTTTAATAGTCAAATTGTATAATTGTCTAAAAAAAAAAAAAAGTCTAGGTGACCATTACCAAAAAACAGAGGGTCTCATTCGCCAAAATCATAGGAGTGTCGTTGTAATTTTCCCATTACGTGGTGTAAACACACGAGGGAAAAAATGATTAATATTGTCAAACATGACTTCTTGAGATAGATTTTGGTCAATTTCCCCTGTACAAATATGAATATTTGGTTTTATTATTATTATTATTATTATTCGGAAAATTATCATACATCCATTCGATCTTTAGTTGAATTTATCACCAGTCCACCATAAATTTTAAAATTATTATTTTCACTCAAAATTAATAGTTGTGAATATTTTGCACCGAAAAAAATAATTAGGAAAAGGACATTTCCGCCCCTAAAAATATCAATTTGGGTGGAAAAAATATCATTTTTAACAAAATCAGATAGACTGCTTATGAATTTAAAAAATTATGTGTTTTTTTAAAATCATTGTTAATTTTCCTTTTTATTATTATTATAACAATTTTTCTGGACATATAAATTGCTACTTCATTTGCCCTTTCTACATCTTATTATAAGATTTAAAAAAATATATATTGTTTGATGACAAATGCAAGAAGAAAGCGACTCTCTTATTTAATTTGTTTCGTGTATCATGTGATTTAATTAGGGTTCAACTAAATTGTTAATAAATTTTGTTGTCTAAATATATAATATACTATTAGACCAAACAAATTAATACAATTAATTATTTCCATAGTAAAAAAATTGTTTAAGCTATAAATTTTATTTAATCATGCTATTGACTCCAATTTATTAATTCTAAAGCTAAAATTACCGACTCTTCTTATAGAATGATTAAAATAAAATTTTAGAATTATTAAATTGGAGTCAATAGAATGATTATTAATAATACTGTATAATAATTTTCCAAGTCAATTTAATATTTATTTAAAAAATATAAAATTTATTTATAATTTTAATATTTCCATGAAGACTTGTGATAATGAAAGAAGCCCAATTAATCTCAAGCACGTAATTTTTATTTTGTCTTGTTGACATTTGTTTGCATTTTTGAAAACCGCAAAATATATAAAATTTTGATGGTTTTTAAATTCAACTAACATCTTCATTAGTAAAAATTGATAAATTGTAAATATCAACATTACTTGAGTCAATTTTAATATTCGACAAAAAATACAAGAGATCAGAAATATGAATTCTATATTTATCGCCTACCTTATTCAGATTTTGTTTTTTTGGGGATATTTCGGGATTTTTTAAGTATAGATTTATTACTTAACTTAATTCTATATTCTTTTTTCATCTTCAATAAAATTTATCATTCATAAAAAAAAAATCTATATTTATGTGGAAACTCATGATAATGAAAGCGACTCCAATCGATCATATAAGCATGTACATAATAAAGTTTTGCAAATGAAAATTTTAGGTAAATTATTAAATGTGGGCATCCAAAATTTTTATTCCTTTTCAAAATTGAAGAAAAGGGGGTGTAAATTATTTTATGTCCATCCCAATGTATGCAAAAAAAAAAAAAAAAAACATATTTTACAACAAAAAAAAATAGTATTTTCGAACATTTACAATAAAAAAATAAGTTATGAAAAATATATTTTAACCTAAAAACTAAGTTTGAATGTAAAATATGCATTTTCTATAATTTAAGGTGGACATATGATTGGGATGACATAAATTCTCAAGGTAACGGGGAGCTTCCCTAATTGGAGAGTGGATTATGGATGGAAAATTAAAAAATTAGTGTCGGGGACGTAGACGGGGAATATTTAATACTCATTTCCTATTCGGGGAATGGACGAATATTATATAAAATCTTCATCCCGTCCCCATTACTTATTTAAGTTTCAATTTATTTATTTTTAGTTTTTAATAAATATGTTCAAATTTCTATTTATAATTTTATATAGATGTAAATAATAAATATCTTAATATTTATAAAAAAAATATAAAATATAAATAGTATAAGAGCACAAATAAAATAATTATATATATAATCAATTTTTGAGATCCATCATTTTATTAAGATACAGACCAAACAAAAAGACAGAAAATACGAATTTCAATCTTTTATATAAATTATGATTTGTGTAATGATGTTGATCCCTTGCCCTTTGCCATGGTTATTTTTTGAAAAAAAAAACTAATGGTATTTTTAACTTTTAACTTAATTTTAGATGGATGAATGATAATTTCTTTAAAAAAAAAATCTCAGGTAGAAGTTGTTGCCATGAGTTAATAAGTTGTTGGCTTTGCAATGGGTTTTTGTGACACCACCCATCACAAGTATTGCTAATGTCGTAAATTTATTGTCGCAAATGTCCCATGAACCCATCGCAAAACAAGTGTATGATTTTAAGTTCGACTCTTGTAACGTTTGCGACAATAAATTTGCAACATATAGACATTTTTCGACGATGTCGTAAAAACCCATTGCAAAAAAAGGCATCAGCTTGTGGATGTGGTCCTTTTATAGAAAAATGAATCTTTTGAGGGAAAAAAACTTATGTCTTAAGGAAGAATAACATTTTTTTTCTTCAAAATTATGAATCTGTCCATTTGTTAAAAGAAAATTTTGGAATGTCCAAATTTAATATTTTGAACTTCAAAATGTCAAAATTTGATAATTTCACAATTTTATCTTATTTTTGTTGATATTTATGTTAGCTGATATTTATTTTAGCTGATCAAATATAATGATAAAAAGTTTTTATTTGATTTGGTTTATTAACTTTTATTTGTATTTTATACTTTTTGTATTATTTACTGGAGAAAACATGTTTGAAAGCTAGTCATTAGAATTATTCATTGTGAGTCAAAAAAAAAAAAAAAACACGGCCCCTAGTGGTGTGATTTGATGGTGTAGAACTCAATATATGATATTAAGGTCCTGGATTCTAATTCATGTAGTGTGTTTTTTGTAAGAGTATGAGACATACAAAGATTTTATCTGCTCTACTTAAGTATGAAATAAGTGATTTGACGGCGGAATTTCCAACGATTCAAAAAAAAAATTGTGAGTCCAATTATATATTAGTTGCACTCTAAATATCATCTCTCCATCGATTTTTTAATTTTTTAATTTTTTAATTTAAAATAACAAATTTAAACAAATAAATTTTAAATCTCTAAAATTATTTTACCTCTTAAAATATAAAAAAATAAAAATAAAAAATCGATACCACTTTAGATATATCTATATATATAAAAAAGAAATGAAAATCGATACAGGGGGCGTGTGAGTCTGAGTTTCTGACTTAGAATCCAGGTTTGTGATTTGTCTTAAAAAGAGGCATTGACAGATAAACAAATCATCAATAATTGAGAACGTGGAATAATAATAAGTGAATAAGAATTTTGTCAAAAGAAACCAAATGCTTACATATGTTAAAGCCAACTTTCCTGTTATTTGATTCTTCCCAATTTTTTCATATCAACTCTTTTCTCCATAATGTTATAAAATCTTATTAATTTAATTTAAAATTGGCGCTGAAGTTCATTCAAATTTCAGATTTATTTATTATAAAAAGAAGAAATTATTCTCTAAAAAATTTATGGAGTTGTTTAACATTGTAACCTTAGGAGTTTTGACAACACCACCCTGTGGTTTGTGTAATATGAAATATAATTTAGTCATGATAGTCAAAATAGCATAATTGTCCCAAAAAAAAACTCTAGATGATCATTACTAAAAATAAGGGGGTCTCCATAATTATTTCGCCAAATCATGAGGGTATCGAAATTACATCCCCATTAACATGAGAAGAAAATAAAATTTTTTTTTTCAAACAAGAGGGAGATTTTGGTCAAATTTCCCTATGAATATTATTATGATTATACCAATATTTGGGCACAAAAATTGCTACTTCATTTGCCCTTTCTAACATCTTATAATAAGATAAAAACTTTATTTTCATATGCATGCCAAGAAAATTGGTCTATCATTGTATCAATTAAAGCCCATCATAAATGTAGTGCAATAATTGCTTGAAATACTTGTCCTTTGTTCATAGCCTTTTCATCCATTGTTTGTGGTTAGCAAATTAACTCATGTTTTATGAGGTTTTTGCTCAAACTTACTTGTTGCTTTCACTTTCCTCCTTTCATGGTTATTGTTTTGTCTAGTATCATTTTGACATTTATATAAAGAAGATAATATTTTCTTATATGATAAAATCTTTCACACTTATCCATATACTAGATATGAGCGAACTCAGGACTCAGGAGGTTATTCAAGGAGAGAAGATAGGGGATGGTAATTTTTCACTAAAAAAATTACATAGATAAATTTAAGAGCTTAAGGCACATTCACAAAGAAAGAGAGGATCATAAGAGTATTTGTTTTCTTCAATTTTAAGGATTTAATTTATAAATTCAGGATTATATATATATATATATTATTTACTTAATAGTTATAATTGTTGGGAAAAAAATTGAGAGGAATCGGCTAAATCCCTGAATTACAAGAGGTTTCGCCCATGTGACTAGGAGCCATCCATGCTCAAAAGATTTTAGCCCTTAATTTTATTTTGGCATATATATAATCATACTATTAACTAGGCTTAGATTTTAGTTTTAAAAAACTAGAAGCTAATGTTATTATGTGGTAGGTATATAGTTATTTTGTAACGAAAAGAATATTATTTTAATAAAATGAGAATCATATTAAAGGACATAAACAATATAAAATGCACAAAAAAAAATCGTATTCTTAATTTCTTTAGAATTGTATGGCTGAAGCGCACTTGTGGTTAAAGTGACAGGCTTTGATACCAATGTTTTGGCTGCTTCATCACCTAATTTTGCTTCAGTTTTACGAGTAATTCTTTGATGTAACGGAAATATAGGCGACGTATTATCATCATCAAAATTAGTAAATAACATGTATGATTTAAACTTAAATTGTATACATATATACTCGCTACTTAAAAACTTGTTTGCCTTGTTGCATTTTGAGTTGGTTTTTAAATCTTGTAATAAAACTTGCTCCTTTCAAGTCTTGCGAGATATAAATAATTAAAAATGTATTTGGGTTTGTCCACCTAGTTATTATTATTATTTTTAAAAAATAGAAAGTCTAGATGGCTTGATTGAGTGGTTTTCAAGTAACTTTATTTAGTTGGTCACCCGAATTCAAATCGTAAAGGGAAAGATTGATTTGAGGTTTATCAATCCTCGTATCTTTTAAAAAATAGCACAATGGACCAGATCAAGAGAAATTGGAATTATTATTATTATTATTATTATTATTATTATTATTATTATTAATATTTTAATGGATTTAGCTTCTTCCAATCAAATGGTACAAAAATACATGAATATAGCAATTGAATATATAAAGGGTACGTTTGATATAGAGTAATTATAGTGAGGGTATAACTTAACTTATATAAGTTATGGCAAAAAAAAAAAAAAGCAGCTAAAGAATAAGCTAACTTATAAGTTCTTTATGTGTTTAGTTGAACACAAGTACAAGCTATAGGTTCGTAAGGGACGTGACTTGGTGGTGTAGAGCTCAGAATCTCACATTGAAGTCCTGAATTCGAATTAAGGAAGTGCGTTTCTTGTAAGAGCCTAGGACAATTATGGGTTTTACGTGCTCCACTCCGAAATGGGTGGTTTGACGGCAATGTTTCAAATGATTCCAAAAAAAAGTATAAGCTATAACAAATTAATAAATTACAAATAAGGACATAGAGAAAAAAAAATTAAACACATGAAACCATGTGTAGGAAGGCTATATTTTGTATCTCATGCATGGTATGCATGGCAATTAGATTCTACACTTAGGAATGGCTTAAAAATTTAATATATATAGATAGATAACTCTAAACAACTAGCCATTCAACAGGTAAATATATTTACCACTCATCACGTACCGATCCTTGATGAGTTTCAGCCAGAGCACTAGCTTCACCCGAGGTGTAAATTCTTGGTTTGTAATTGGAATCAATGGTAAACTTTGCCTACTCGGCTGGAATTTACATATATATAGTAATAAAATAAACAATTAATTAGTCAAAATTATTTATTTGATTACCATTTGTCTACTTTGGGATCTAGTGAATCTAATTATCCGATCGAACTCACATGATTTTGTTCTCTAATTCAACATGTGTGTATATTTTTCTCAGGTGACGAAAGTTTTTGTGCTCAAACAGGTGATACTACATGTACTATCTTGTGTTTTTTTCACAATATATATACTATATCGTGCGGACACCTACCAGATATGATGACTATATATACACACATACATACATTTTGTTTTAGGCATATCTAGAATCCGAGAGATATTTGAAGAAGGTTTCAACATAAGGCAAGAAATTTATCTGATGTTTTTCCGAGTGACTGTGTGGTCGCCAATGTGAAGACATGCATGAGAAAATAATCACCAAGAAACCGATCCTAAAGAGCTTTAAATCTTGTCATATTGCTACTATTGCTTTCTCCTCTACTTCATTTTCACTGTTATTTAAGGAGGAGGAGGAAGAAGAAGAAGAACTTTCTATAGTCTGTGAAATCCAGCCTTCGAGTGGACAAAAATGGCTGCAGGTTGACTTATATAATGCTGTATGAGATTTTTACATTACAAGTTACAATCTGCATTCCATATGCGTTGGGTTATAAACTTGATGCATCGTTGTGGGGAAAATTATAGATTGCAAGTAAATTTCTAATTTCAGATTACTTTTTTTTTTTTTTTTTTTTCAGATTATATACATTTTATATTTTCCACATTTTATGTTTTTTTTTTTGGAACTTAAATTGTATACATATATACTCTCTACTTAAAAACTTGTTTGCGTTGTTGCATTTTGAGTTGGTTTTTAAACCTTATAATAAAATTTGTTCCGTTCAAGTCTTGCCAGATAAAAAAAAAAAATATAAAGGACTTAGATTGAGTGATTTTCAATTAATTTTATTTACCGAGTTCAAATTATGAAGAGAAAGATTGATATGGGATTTATCTATCCTCTTATCTTTCAAAAAATAACACAATGGACAAGACAAAGGGAAGCTATAATTAATAATAATAATAATAATAATAATATTATTATTATTATTATTTTAATTTTAATGGATTTAGCTTATTCCAATCAAATGGTACAAAATTACATGAATATAGCAATTGAATATATAAAGGGTACGTTTGATATAGAGTAATTATACTGAGGGTATAACTTAACTTATATAAGTTATGGAAAAAAAAAAGAAGCTAAAGTATAAGCTAGCTTATAAGTTCTTTATGTGTTTAGTTGAACACAAGTACAAGTTAGAGGTCCCTAAGGGACGTGACTTGGTGGTGTAGGGTTCAGAATCTCACATCGAAGTCCTGAATTCGAATTAAGGAAGTGCGTTTCTTGTAAGAGCCTAGGACAGTTGTGGGTTTTACGTGCTCCGCTCCGAAATGGGTGGTTTGGCAGCAAGATTTACAACGATTCCAAAAAAGAAGAAGTATAAGCTAGAATAAATTAAGAAATTACAAATAAGAACATATAGAAAAAAAAAATAAACCCATGAAACGATGTGTAGGAGGGCAAAATTATAAATTCCTCATGGGCGTTTGAAAATAATCTTCATTTACTAGCGTTGAATTATGCTAGTGTTAACGCGCATTTGACGACGAACGTTAACATGCGTTTGATGAAGAGCGTTAAAGCTAACGTTTACACTCTTTACCGCCCAACCAAACGCAGCTTCAAGTCTTCATACAAGAGTTACTCATGGTAAGCAATAAAAATGGTATTGAAGTTTCAGAAAATGAATTCAGTCAACATCCAAAAGATATTAAAGAAACATCAGCTTCAATTGAAATTGATTCTATATACTTAAAGAATTTGGAATAATTTCTTGAGATTAAAAGGGGCAAGAACATGAGAATTGCTTGCTCCATTCCACATATCCTTAGACAATTGTTTGTTAGTCATATCAGTGAAATGAATGGAGTCCCAAAAGACATAATCATTTGGATTATCACAGAGCTCAAATTCCTTCACTGGCCTCTTCCCTCCACAGCTAAGCACTCCTCTAAATGGTCCTGTCCCACAGCATCCTGCCTTCCCTTCCTTGTATCCTTCATTTTTTTGAAAATCTTCTAATTAATTTATTCATATGTAATATTTTCAAAAAAAAAAAAAAACAGAAATGAAAAGAACAAACACATACCATATTTGGAGGGATGATTGATTCTTTTTCTTAGACTGCTATTCAAGTCAAAAAGAGAAAATTTGAACCCTTTCAATTGATTTTGTAAATCAAATAATTGATTGGATAGAGCTTTGTTATGCAATTTTGATAGAATTGTTGCCTTTCCTAAGCAGCTACCATTCAACTTTCTTAGTGTTGGAAGACAACCCAAGTCAGGCAAATTCATGAATGCAAATTTCCTGCCACCAATCTTATAAATTTCCTGGAAACAAAGTCATATTTACCCTTTTATTTTATGTGACTGTTTTGACACTTGAGGAGTCATTTTTTGTCAAAAGCATGCAGAATAATATAATACTTACTTTAATGACTGTTGTTAGGTTGCCAATAACCATGGAAACAAATGTGGAGTGAGAGAAAGAGTTAAGCATATTGAAATCATTGGTCAAGAAAGGACTTGTGTAATCATTGCTTCCAATGCTAAACAAATACACACCCCTTGATATTCTCATCTTCCCTTCATCATTGCCTAATTTTTCTCTCAACCAACTCTCTACTTTCTTATAGTTGTTAAGTTGAGATTTGAGACTAATCACCTGGTCAAAATTAAAAAAAAAAAAAGTAAAATCAGAAAACATTACTTAATGCCATTAATGACCAAAGAGCTTAAAAAAGGATTAATTAGGATGCCATTAAGAATTTGGGTCAGCACAATTGCCACACACATTATAAAAGTCATACCCTTTTATGTTACTTTTTCTTTACTATTGAAGATTTTTCCTTTGAGATTCACTGGTGTTCACATTTGTATTATCACCTAAAAGTGAGTCTTTTGAAGGAATAATTAAGTTATTTCCTTGTATCTTTAACTTAAAAACTGATAGTTTTTGGAGCACATTGTCTTGTACCATCCTAAATATAAACTTGTTCACTCCATTTTAGAATAAGAGTTCAAAATTCTTATTTCATAATAGGTTAGAATTTATGAATTCAATATAATTTTTTTGATTTTAGCTCTTTTAAATTACATATCTAATAATAATAACATACAATTGAAATTTAATTATTGTTATATTTTTATTTATTAACCATCAATTGCCCACGTTAATTTTAGCGAACCAAAGTTTAGTATTTCTCGCCCCATATTAATTTAGAATTTCTCTCAATACATGCATAAAAAAAAAAAAAAAAAATCAATAAATGAGAGATATACACCCTGTGAGCACCCAAGTATTTTTTTTTCCGGAATGTTAATAAACAAATAGTATATATGCATGAAATCTCACATCATCCCCCAGCAAGATGCCCTCAAGTATCAAGTATATATGCAACCAATGGAGTACATATATTTATGCAAGTGAGTAGTGAATGTAACAGAAGCAAATATTTCATTTGTAAAATGTAAAGTAAGTAAATATATATAAAAACTTACATCTCCTTGAAATGTCTCGAGAAGAGCACCTGCTCCAGCTGATGCAAAATTCACACCACTACTGTAATATCCACGACCACGAATGCCCGGTTCAAGAAATGGTGGGATCAATGGCAACTTTGCATATTCAGCTGTTCATATATTTTATATATTTTTCCAAAATGAGATCACAAGACAAACAAGATGTTACACCAAAAGAAAGATTACATTACATTATATTCATCATTAATTAATTTATTAGCAGACGGAATATTAGTTAGTTAACCAAACCTCACCTATAAAGTCCGATACCAAACGGCCGTCCGAAAATCTTCCGGTGGGGTACTTAAAGAATGTTTCTCCATATGGCCAAAAGTTTGCTTGGTCCAGAGTTGTTGTGTTTATGTAATTGTTGTTGCCTGCATCCAATATTGAGTCACCGAATATGAAAAAGGGGGCGGCATGTTTCTTCTTCTTTAGTAGCAGCTGCTTGGATTCAGCTTTGCAAGTTGCTGGAATGAGAATCACATTAAGAAATATGAAGATGAAGATGAAGAAGGACACAGAGCTTGGCCTTGCCATGGTTGCTGCTGGTTTAATTTATTTCTTCAGCAATTATTTTTTTCACACTACACACAACGTGGAGTACACAAATGGCCCCATATTATGTGTTAACTTTGTCTCCATTTGCTTTGAATATGACTGAACTATATATGTAATTCAAAGCTTTTTTATATGCAATATTGAATTGTTAAAATTAAGTATGACCACAGAAGATGAAAGATCCTGGAAAATGTGCTGGCAAATTATTAAAACTATATTGCTTATAATTGAGACATGCAAATATTTATCCAATCACATGAAGTTTTCAGGTTAAAATGAATTTTTTGGAAGATTTTTCATTTATCAATATTTGGCTATAAAAGTATAATTGAATATTAAAGTAGCTGATTGATGGAAAGTTCGTACAAGATTAAAGTCTATGAATGACTTTTCATTTTTTTCCCTTTTTGTATCCTCAGGGAAGGCATCAGAATTTGAACATACAATAATTGTTTCAGTGATTTATTCGAAAGGGTTTTAATTTCTCATATAAAATAACCCAAATTGGGGATTGACTTAGATTTAAGTTCCCACATGGCCCTAATCAAAATAAATTCAACTATATTAATATGTATATAATTTATTTGAAGACTTTGATCTAGGTGTCTCATTTCTAAACTAAACATGACAAAAAAACCCGGTCAGATCCGGCTCGGAAGTAAACAAATCTTGAACGGATTTTATAATGGTAGGTCCGGCTCAGGTTCGGGCTTCAAAATAAAAAAAAATTATTAATTCATAAATTTTTTTATTCTTAGGTTGATATATATGTCTTTTAGGAATTGATAATTTATTCTTGACTTCTTGTTGATATGTTTTAGTACATAAGAGTTGAATTATTACTGATTTTGGTTATATATATATAAAAAAAAAGGACCAGAAAAAGCCCGAGCTCCAGATAACATCTCGGGCCGAATTTTTCCCGGACTTGAGCTTTTTCTTTGATTGTTGGGCTTCTCAAAGCCCGAGCCCCGCCCATTGCCACACTTATTCTAAACTTGCAGATACTATCATATATGAAGATGCCAATCATGGCATATAGTGGAAAGAAAATAATTATTGTTGACAGATAATTTTCATCTCATGGGCAGTTTCGAGATAATCCACCGAGACAGCCTTCTCTCAACCTTGAATTTGTTTGGTTATGGGGAGACCAAAAATAAATTTGGCAAAAGATAAGATACACACAAGAAATCGAAAAGAAAATGTTTAACGTGATTCGGCGGAGCTTAACCAGCCTACATCCACGGTCACAAAGTGGGGTGTGGGGTTCTTTTTATTACCTAACACGAGCTCGGCCGACCTGTTTTAGTGAAGGTCTAAAGAAACCAAACATGTTGTTCTCTTACAATATTTCTTACGAATGGTTCTCAAATGGAAAATTCTGCAACCCTTACAAATGTGATCAACCATCCCTTATATACTAATGGATATCCAACACTGTTGCCATATCTTTGTGAAGCCAGTCATGCAGGTTTGCAGATTTTCGGTGATTTGACAGGTTCTCTTCCTCAAACTGTCATCGCCGAAAGTAAAACTTACCCTCTGAATTCCTGTCACATCACGCAGTAAAAGTACATTGTCAGACCCTTTCATTAATGATGACAGCTTTCCAAATTTCAAATGTGAGAGTTTTGGAGGGAAAAAATCTAACTGCTCTGATCCCACGTCAGTTTTCAAGAGGTCGGTCAGACAACGAGCTGAACTGCCCCAGCTATTCCGACTTGACCAAAAATACCCGAGCTCACTACCCCGATCCTGGGAGAAGGTAGAAATGAACCGAGCTACTGGACTATTGTGGTCGGTCTCGGCTCTGATGTTGTCGGCTTTTAAGAACTGAATTATGATGTGTCCTCTGGTCGGTCAAATCTAGGGGACTGTGTCCGGACTCCATGTCGGATTGAAGAACGACACCTATCTTATGACCCCTGGTCCTCCGGATGAGTGGAACTTCCTTCTTTGCCCTTATCGAACTGCTCAGAAACTTTAGCCGCAGAAATCCCCATCAACATCTGTCCCCTAGTTCTCGGTTCCAACGAGCATATGAGTTGGTGCCGGGAACTACAAAAATCAGAAGTGTGTTGATCGACTGTAAGGTGGCTGATCCTCGGAATTGTGCAAAAAATTGCCATGGTGCCAACCCTGGTCATCCTCAGTGTCTTCGCACGGTCTGTCCTCAAGACAAAATCAAGCACTCAGTGGGGCGTAACCCGACCCCGAGGTTAGAGAGATCTGTAGTTTCGGCGGAATGAGTCCAGCCCCGAGCTGATGGAACAATGCAGACTCGATGGAACGAATCCAGCCCCGAGCTGGTGGAACAGAACGAATCCAGCCTCGCGCTGGTATAGCATTACAGACTCGGCGGAACGAATCCAGCCCCGAGCTGGTGGGTATTACAGACTCGGCGGAACGAATCCAGCCCTGAGCTGGTGGAACAAAACAGACTCGGCGGAACGAATCTAGCCCTGAGTTGGTGGAGCATTACAGACTCGGCGGAACGAATCTAGCCCCGAGCTGGTGGAACAAAACAAACTCGGCGGATTGAATCCAGCCCCGAGCTGGTGGAACAAAACAGACTCGGCGGAACGAATCCAGCCCCGAGTTGGTGGAGCAATGCAGACTCTACGGAACGAATCCATCCCCGAGCTGGTGGAGCATTTGAGACTTACACGAGAGAAGATTTTCAACCTCTGAGGCTCTACGGATTCTGGCGCGGGCGGGAAATGCCAGACATCAGCGAAAAATAGAAATTGGAACAAAGCAAAGTTAACAAAAGTGGAGGTGACTTAACACATACTCCATGCAAATTTAAGAGAAAAACAACAACTCGGGTACTCCGAGGCAACGTCCATCCCGAGGCCTCCCAAAACACAATTCTGAACCTTACAATTCAGTGTCCCGGCTAACCAGACTACGAATACGCCAATCCGGGGCAGTCAGGCAAATCCCCACGGGGGAGGAAGACACCCCATGTGTGCCTTCCATGAGTGGTTCTCAATGGGACTCACCAGCCGACTCGCAGGGGAAAAAACCTCCATGGGTCCGGTTTACCCGAGACTCCTACAATCAAGGGCGCCATTCGGCCATACCCAATCCAGGTGGTCTGATGGTACTCAACGGGACTCACCAGCCGACTCGCAGGAGAAGAAACCTCTCTGGGTCCATTTTAGCCGAGAATCCTGCAATCAAGGGCGCCATTCGACCATACCCAAGCCAGTTGGTCTGATGGTACTCAGCGAGACTCACCAGCCGACTCGCAAGGGAAGAAACCTCCATGGGTCCGGTTTACCCGGGAGCATGATGGTCATAGAGGCAATTAAGACATCCCCATGCCATACTCTCCAATAGTCTTCAGCGGGACTCACCAGCCGACCTGCAGGGGAAGAAACGTCCATGGGTCCTGTTTACCCGAGCTATTCCTCAAAGATGTGAGTCATGGGTAATAACGCTCCGGCCTCGGGGGTTTGATAATGACACCCGGGATTGGCGTGCCACGAGAGGTTCACACGTTTCCCACATGTGATCTATCCCTTGATGCGTTTTGGATCCTCAAAAGTGAAAGGAGCCAGGTCGGAACACTTCCACCCGAGGGTTTGATAATTACACCCGGGATTGGCGTGTCACGGGCTTGGTGTCCTTCCCGGTTACCGATCACCCCTTCGCATCGAGTACGTCCCAAGAATATTGAACACGATTTTCGGACTCAATTAAACAACAAGTAAAGTGGACGAGCTTTTTAATTCAGAGAGAGAAGACAATGTTCATATTCATGGGATCTACTGTCATTCTTACAACTCTTAATGAGTCATTTCAAGAGAGATTTTACAAAGGTTTTCTGATTCTGGCTATTACAACTTATCTATACACTTTGTGGTTCAAAGAAGAAAGGCTATTGGAAATACCTCCTCAGCATCTCGGCGTTCCAAGGCTTTTTAAGCCGGGTACCGTTCAGTTGCTCTAAAAGATAGGCATCCGGTCTTACTATCTCCACCACTCTATATGGTCATTCCCACTTGGCGCCCAATGAACATTCCTTAGGTTTTCTGGTATTCAAAGTGACCATCCTTAAAACCAAATCTACAGGG
The DNA here is from genome assembly GCA_019454045.1 of Zanthoxylum bungeanum. Lineage (NCBI taxonomy): Eukaryota > Viridiplantae > Streptophyta > Magnoliopsida > Sapindales > Rutaceae > Zanthoxylum > Zanthoxylum bungeanum. Next base: position 181,157 of record SKCR01017149.1, read on the forward strand.
AGGAAAGATCGAATCTGAATCTTCTTATTGTAGAAGCGGGTCATCCTATGTTGACAGATAGCCGCTTTCATAGCCGACTTCTCCCGTTTTTCTTCAACCAGATCAAGATGATTTCTGATAAGCTCGTCATTCTGTTCGGTCTCAAAATGCCGGACCCGGTGGGTGATCATCCATATCTCTGTTGGAATTACCGCCTCGCACCTGTAAGCCAAAGAAAATGAGGTTTCTCCCGTGGAGTCCTTGTGGGTTGAACGGTGCGCCCACAATACATCGGGTAATTCTTTGACCCACAGCCCTTTACAAGATCCGAGCCGGGCCTTCAAATTTGCCTTGATCGTTTTGTTGGTAACCTCGACCTACCGTTGTACTTGGAATGAGCAGGTGAAGTAAATCTCAATGCGATTTGAAGATCTTCACATAGCTTCCTGAAACCTTTACTGTCAAACTGTTTCCCATTTTCGGTGATGATGGCCCGAGGAATTTCGAACCGACAGATAATACTATTCTTTACAAATTCTGTTGCCCTCTTCTATGTGATTGTAGACAGAAGTTTGGCCTCTACCCACTTGGTGAAATAGTCAATGGCAATAATGGCGTACTTGGCTTGTCCCCGCCCCGCTGGCATCGTCCCGATGATATCCAGCCCTCACTGGGCGAACGGCCAGTGGCTAATAGTGAAGTCAGATGCTCTACCGGCTGATGATGAAAGTTCGCATTCTTCTGGCATCCCTCACACTTTCGTGCCACCTTCATCCAATCCTGGTGCATGGTCGGCCAATAGAATCCATGTCTCAACGCCTTATACACAATGGATTGCCCCCCGGCGTGACTTCCACAAATGCCTCCGTGAATTTCTCTGAGCACGTAATCGGCCTCCTCTGCTGCGAGGCATCTCAAAAGCGGCACAGTATACCCCATCCGGTATAATACTCCTTCTATCAGATAAAATTTGGAGCTTCGGTATCTCAGCTTTCTTGCTTCATTCCTGTCTTTAGATGTTTCCCCAGTCTCCAAGTATTTCTTGATTGGGTCCATCTATGAGGCCTCCTCTCATACCTCTGCTTCCATTACCTCTGATTTACCAATACTTCTTTCCTGCAGACAAATCAAAGGGATGGTTCTAGGCTTCTCTGATTTAATGGAGGATGTCAGCCGTGCTATCGAGTCTGCCTGGTGGTTACTTTCTCGACCGACCTGCTCGAACTGCACATTATCCATTTCTCCGGCCAAATTCTTTACCTTGGCCATATAGGCCGCCATGTTAGGCTCTCTAGCCTGAAATTCACCCATCAGCTGCTGGATGGCCAGCTGTGAGTCGCTCTTCACGATCACATCTCGGACGCCCACTGCCGTGCACAACCTCAATCCGGCCAAAATTGCCTCATACTCTGCTTCATTATTGGTGGACTTGAAAGCAAATCTCAAGGCATATACCACTTCTTCGGCTTCACTACTCCGTAAAACGACCCCGGCCCCAAAATCTTGCGAACTAACAGAACCGTCCACAGACACTCCCACATGGTCTCCGAAATTTCTAAAATCTGGGGCCCAGTAAACTCGGCCATGAAATCTGCTAGAGTCTGCCCTATTACCGCTACTCTCGGTAAATAAGAAATGTCTTGCTCACTCAACTCCACATACCACTTTACTAATCGGCCCGAGACCTCTGGCTTATGTAGGATCTACCTTAAGGGGTGGTCAATATATACACCGATAAGATGAGCTTGAAAGTAAGGTCGCAGCTTTCTGGCAGTCGCGACTAAGGACAGTGACACCAGTTCATGAACCAGATATATTGTCTCTGCATCCAGCAAGGCTTTGCTAATGTAATACACCGATCTTTTGATCTTATCGGCCTCCTGAACTAGGACTGAGCTCACAACACATTTAGAAACAACTAAATACAAGAACAAAGTCTCACTTGAGATCGGTTTTGCCAAAAGCGGGGGTTTGACTAAGTATTGCTTGAGCTGCATGAAGGATTCCTCGCATTCTGCCGTCCAGCTGACATATTTCTTAATCTTCTTGACCAACTTGAAAAATGGGTGACATTTATCGGTTGCACGGGATATGAACCGGTTTAGTGCAGCCACTCGGCCCGTTAACCTCTGCATCTCTTTGATTGTCCTGAGAGATTTCAAATCCAGAATTGCTTGGATTTTTTGCGGGTTAGCCTCTATTCCTCGCGCACTTACCATGTACCCTAGAAACTTTCCGGATGCTACACCGAACGCACACTTCTCTGGGTTCAGCCACATGCCATGCTTTCTAACCAGCTCAAAAGTTTTCGAGAGGTCGACAAAATATCCATCTGTTTCCATGGTCATCGTTATCATGTCATCAACATACACTTGCATGGTTTTACCGATGAGGGGATTAAAGAATTTGTTTACCAACCTTTGAAATGTGGCCCGTGCATTCTTCAAGCCGAAAGACATCACCTTATAACAATACAGCCCCCGATCTGTGATGAAAGTCGTCTTCTCTTCGTCCTCGGGATGTATTTTTACCTAGTTATATCCCGAAAAGGCATACATGAAACTGAACAGTCCATGACATACAGTTGAATCCACCATTTGATCTACTTTCGGGAGTGGGAAATTATCTTTTGGGCAAGCCTTATTAAGGTTGGAGAAATCCGCACACATTATCCACTTCCCACTAGGTTTCTTTACTAAAACCACATTCGAGACCCACTCCGGGTATTTTAGCTCTCTGATGAATCCAGTCTTTAACAATCCCTCTACCTCGGCCGCTGCCGCCTCGCAGCGCTCCTGGTTGAATATTCTTCTTTTTTGCTTGACCGGCTTGTGAGTCGGATCCACTACTAAATGGTGGCTAATGAACTTGGGGTCTATCCCGAGCATGTCATTATACCCCCAAGCAAAAATATCTGCATACTGCCCTAAAAGCTTTAGGAGATCCTGCTTCAGGTTTTCTTCCAAACCCGCTCCTACCTTAATGACTTTCCCTGGGCCAAAGAGTTCCACTGACTCCAGCTCTTCGGCTGCCCCCAATCGGGCAAACTTCTTGGATCGTGCATCTGGAGATTCGTCTGATTCCTTCTCTTCCTCCTCCTCCATTCTTCTCTTCTTCCGACTACCCTTCTCGATACAGAGAGTCTATTTTGAAACAGTTGCAAAGCAACTCCGGGCTACCTTCTGATTTCCACATACAATTCTGATCCCAGACTGGGTGGGAAAATTTAGCTTCAAGTAATAACACGACATGGCGGCCTTCGTCTTCATCATGAAAGGCCGGCCCACAATAACCTGGTAACTACTCATGCAGTCTACCACTGTAAAGTCTATCATAACTGTCCGGGTGCGTAGGGAAGTTCCGACTGTCATGACCAACTGTATTCTGCCCAGAGGGACGACTGTTACTCCCCCAAACCCGTACAAGGGTGTCTCGTCCTGGGTCATTGCAGCATATTCTATCTCCAATCCTTCCATGGCTTCCTTGGAGATTATGTCGACTGCTCTCCCTGGATCCACCAAGATCATATCCACTTCAACTCCTCATATCACCGCCTTAATTATCAGTGCATCGTCATGCGAAAAACTCACCTCATGTGCGTCCTCGTCGGTGAACATTATAGGGACCGACCGATCTCTATGCATGCTCTTGGCCTGCCCCACCGACATTACCTCTGATCCTCGGATCCTGCAGTAATTATTTCTTGACCGATTTGAGTCTCCAGCCAGTGTCCTTCCACCAGCGATAATATACATCTGTCTATGCCATTGCCGCTGTCGGGCCGCCATGGCCCCATGGTCAATGTACTCATTTAGATAGATGTTCTGTGTTAGATTTTCCATATGCTCTCGCAGGTCCCTACAACCTTCCGCCGAGTTTCCCCTCATGTTATGATGCACACAATAATGCTTCTCATTCTTCTTTTCCATCAGATATTTTCTCAGCTCGGGCTCCATCAAGAGGCCCATACCTTGAATTTCCTTCATGATCTGAGCCATCGGCTTGTTCAAAGGTGTATACCCTGCTCCTCCGGCCACATGATTTACTTGTACCCGAGCTCTCATCTCTTGTGGCACATTATTGGGGGGCACCGGCCTGAACTCCCTTTATCTGGGAGGATGATTCCTCAACTCTCTATCCGGCCTCCGCGACATCTCTGACCTCTGTATTTTTTCCTTCTGAGCCCCTCCATTCCGGGTGGTCTTCTATTCTTCCTCCATCAAAACAAACTTTCTAACCAACTCCAGAGCAGTGGCGTAGTCTGGTACGTCTTGGACCCTCAAGTGAGTCCACAATCTCTCGACCTTTAGGGCCCCCTTTAGACTTTCAAGAGCCTCTGTTGACTCATAGGCCCCGACCTCAAGCACCATGTTGTGGTATCTTTCAATAAAGCTCTTCAGGGGCTCATCATCCCCTCGTTTCATTAGTCTCAACTCTCACACCGTCTTCTTTGGGACACACGCTTCTTTGAAGTGCCGGATAAAAGACTTCCTAAGTTGAGAGAAACTGCTAACGCTTCCCGGGGTTAGAATTCTAAACCACAAGATCGCAGGCCCGCCCAGGGTTAGAGGGAACACCCTGCAAATGGCCTCTCCCACCACTCCATGTAATTCCATTAACAGGAGAAAACTCTCAATGTGAGACTTATGATAGATGTGACCCCTGTATAAATTTATAGACGGCATCGTGAACCGCCTAGGAAATTCTGTCAACAAGATTTCTTCCGTAAAAGGAGAAGCCATCTCCCCGACCTAACCATCCCATTTATCCACCTTCAAGTTTTCCTCACACTTTTTCATTTCCTTTCTAAACCAGACTTTCATATGGTTATCAGTATCATCATGTTGCTTCCCCCGAACATCCTCACGTCTGCTGCCCCAAACATGACGTGCGCCATGGCTAGATACCTCTCGCTTTCCTCTTTCGTATCTCTTATCTTCTTCTTTCTTTGAGCGTGGGCTATTACTCGAAGTTTCCGGTGTTCGTCTCTCTTCTTCTTCCCCCCACATTCTTTCCGCTGGCGGGGCTCTTGCTATCACCACTGACCTCACCCTCTGTGGCTCATTTCTACCGGATTCATCGTCACCGCTTAGGTTTACCACTATTTTCCCTTCCGCTATCTCATTTCTCCTCCGACTTGGACCAGCCTCCAACCTTTCATTATTCGCTTTTTCCAGCCTTTCCAGCTTCTCCAGCATGACCTTCATGAGTGTCTGGTTTTCCACTTTATCCTTTCGCATGCTCTCCTCCATTTGCCCCATCCACTCTGTTATTGAATTCTCCGACGACCTATGGTTCCCATCTTCTGCCATCGTCTTACCACGCTAGTTGCTTTTTGCTCTCTCCCCACAGACGACGCCAACTGTAACCAGCCATATAGGCGGTGTCACATTATGTTACATAATAAAAACCAGCCATTAAGGCGGAATCAACTTTTAATTCATATTATTAAATCACAATTTCCATATTATAATTGAAGTGAGATTAATTTACCTTTACTATTTCTAATTTAGAAATCTCCATTATTATAATATATAAATCTTTGTGATATTTACCAACCAGCCATATAGGCGGTATCCTGATTAAGTCAAATTAATAATTAATTACCAACCGACCAACCAAGCGGTATCCTCATTAAGTCAGGTTAAAACCAGTTTAAAAATAATTACCAACCGATCAATATAGCGGTATCCTTATTAAGTCAGGTTTTAAATAATTTATATATTATAATTAAGAGAGATTAATCTAAATTATAAAACTAAAAAGTTTCACCTTTACCGCAGCAGTAAATTAACTACTGATCATAAAAGAAGAAAAAGAAAATAAAATAAAATTTTATTACAAAAAGTAAAAGTGCATAATTAAAAATACTAAAAGTAAAAATGCTAAATTAAATTACAAAAACTTAAAAACACAAGATGCAATCCATAAAGTCCTTACAAAACTCAAGGAATGCATGCTTTGAATTCTGAAATCGAGCTGAATTTATAGGCGTCAGTAGGGGTCGGCGTCGCGACGCGGGTGATTGTCGACGTAGCAGCTTCTGGTTCGTCGGCTTCAGATTCTAGATAAGGTGATAATGTGACACATGGTAAGATGGTTGGAGCTCAATTATTGCGACACGTGGCGGTTTCTGATTGGCTGATTTCAGATTCTTATCTGCCACGTGTCATTCGGATAATTGAGTCAATAATTGGTGCTGACGTGGCGACACGTGGCGAAAGTGACTATCGGCACCATAGAATGATGACACGTGGCACTCTGTGATTGGTTGATGATGACGTGGCGATGATGTGGCACTTTGACTCAGTCAATCGGTGATGTGGATGATGACGTGGCAGACACGTGGAGTGACACATGGCGATGGTGACACGTGGCACGACGCACGTTAGCAGATCGGGGTGTGATGGTGACACGTGGCACGTCGCACGTTAGCAAAGTCAAATTTTCTCAGATTCTGACTTGTGGACTCGGCGCACGTTAGCACTATTCGGCGCACGTTAGTCGTCGCGACGCCAAAGGCTTTCGCGTCGCGACGCGCTAAATGACGAAAATGCCATTTTGTCCAATTTTCACTGTTTTGGGCCCAAATCACCTCCAGAGAGTCCTGAAACTTTATTTATCTACAAAATAACACAAAACACATCAAAATATTCACAAAACTCAAGAAACTATACAAAATATTAGGTTAAATGAGTGGGAAATAGTGATATAATTACCACTCATCACACCCCCAAACCTAACATTTTGCTAGTCCTCGAGCAAAACATAGAATAAAATAATATAAACATCTTTAAAATAAAAATTAACAAAGCCACTTTTGTAGGGATGACAGATGCATTTAGCGTATGCAACAAGCCTTTAAACCCCTAGGTGTCCATAATGGACGAGTTGTAGTCTCGTGAGTGTTTACAGCAATGATACCCACAAATATTTTACCAAAGTAAAATGTAGTGAAACTAATGCACACAAAAGCAAAAAGACAAGCGAAAATAGAATAAAGTAGTTAGTGACTAATCATGTGAAACTTCTACTCCAAGTTACTAATTGTTTTCTTTCTTTCTAAATTACTGAATAAGTAAATTCTCCTATTATATTTACCATTCTTCATATACACAGCCAACAAAATATTAAACAACTCATTTTTTGCCCACAACTGTCATAAGTGTAGTTGATAAGAAAGTAATATTTTTATCCTAAAGTTTTATTAGAATTCACACCTTTTTGTAGAATGAAATAATTTTTCTGATTTTTTCATGATTTTTGATTTTTGATTTATTTATATACAATATCTTTCATCTATGTAGCGAGTGTTGGGTCGGTGGCTCCCAAACCAGTTGACTTTAGAGCACCAGGTGTTAAGACACCCCTACGGACTTAATTACTCAGACTTCAGATATATATATTTTTGCAGCATCTTTGATCCGTGTAGCGAGCTTTGGGCCAGTGACTCCCAAACCAGTTGGCTTTAGGGCACTAGGTGTTAAAACACCCTTACAGACTTAATAACTCGGATCTCATATGTTTTTTTTACTCCATCACTTTTTGAGATGCTTCCTCTAATTAAACTAGAGCACTGAATATTACAAACTTTTCAATTTTAGCTCATGTCCGTATGTTACAATGCATGTTGATAATATCTGCTAACTGAGCATATGAAGATCCATTTTAGTCAGTATTATGGAGAATTCACAAATTAAATAATTTAAAATGAAATAAACAAAAATTAACTTGTTCCGAATTAGGTTTGAAATACGTCTAAGGAGTGGAAATTCCTTACTCAGCTATCTCTTACCAATTTCACATTTTTAGTCAAAATAAAAACACAAAATATTTTTGTAATTTTTGAAAAAATTTCAATTTTTTTTTGTATTTTTTGAAAAATTTTGGACTAAAAATAAAAACAACACAAACTAAAAATAAGGTACTGATCAACTAATTCCCTCCCCCAAACCTAAATGAGACATTGTCCCCAATGTCTTAAACAGTAGAAGAAGAGTTTGGAAGATAGTACCTGGTTAGCTGAAATTCTACACGAAAAGTTAAAGGTTAAGATCCAGATTAATCCGATGACTTTTACCACGATCGTCCTCGGACCAATTTATCTTTGAAAGGATAGGGTCAACTTGTGGTTCGTATGCTAAGAGTTGGTCTATTAGATCCGAAGCAGTTCTGGCAGAGAAGATGAGTTCTTTTAAAGGTTTTGACACGAACCCATTTCTCCGAGCATCATCAAGAAACACACAAAGAAAATCATAAAATCCATCAACGTTGTACAGTCCAAGCGGTTTCTGGTGTATGTTCAGGTTCGTCCAAGATATCACTATAAAAATTTACCCAATGTGCCCAAGCCACCTGGCAAAGTAATAAAAGCATCAGCATGATTAATCATTTCTACCAATCGTTCAGACATACCTGGCACGATCAGTTCCTCTCCGTTTGATGATCCAATAAGATTTGCATCTGCCAAGGGTTTTGGGATGATTCCCAAAACATAACTGCCTCCCTCCTGTACGGCCTTTGAAACGATCCCCATTAGTCCAAATTGCCTCCGCCATATACTAAGTGCATATTCCTTACAGCTAAGACTCGACCCAATTCCTGTGCTGCTTCTACGTATTGTGGCTTAGTACCAACACTAGTACCGCAAAACACACAGATGTTTTCAACTCGTATTCTTGAAGTGGCTTCCATGTTTTACTCTGGATGTCTTTAAAAGTGCAATGATGAGTTGAATTTATAACACCTGAAAAAGGTGAGTAATAATAGCACTAGTATATTCCAAAGGATGATTGTTAGATAAACAATAAAAGAAATCGTGAAAGGTTAAAAAGTCTGGATTCTGTCTACGAAAATAAAGATAATTACAACAGAAAAGTAAATCAAAGCAATAATTAAGGCAACAGAATTGTGTACACAATACGCCACTCGTTTGGTATATAAATCCATTAGGATGCGTCTCAAGATTTCATTCATTACTCAGCCATCGCTAATGAATTGGCTCTCATCTTTGTGATTGCCAAACACCATTCATTCTGTCTTAAAATGCTCCGTTTCTGCTTTTCCCTAAAAAAATAACACACAAAATTAAAAAATTTACAACATGTATACACAAAATATAAAAACAGAAATTACAACAAATTGCATGGGTTGGCTCTCTGCTAGCTCTAAATTTTTTATCTTCAGCCAGACGTGACTGAAATCCATCTGTCAATGAGGTTTCAGCGTCGTTTTGGATGTCCGATTAAAGACATTCCCATGTGCGTTACTTTTGAAGGGTCTCTTCCAACGGTAAAGGAGCAAAAAGAATTTTGTCTCATTCAGTGCTTGTGCCACCTTTTTAACCTTTGTTGCTCCAGTGGTTCCTGAAAAGAAAGAAAGAAAATCAGGAGGTCTCGTATGGTGCTTGAATTGGAATGGGAGTTCTATTCTGTCAAGCTTCTGGGTGATATCTTTGATCAGTGCTCCCCAAAACAGTGATGTTTCGCCTGAATGTTCTGGCTCTTTAATAAGTTCAGACATTTGCTCCTCCATTTGCTCTGCTTCTTGTTCCATCTTTTCTTCACAGATGAATTTTAAAATTTTTGTATTCAGTTCTTCATCTGTCATCTGTGAAATGCATGCTCCAGAAGTATCAACGTGAGGATGTAAAGTTTTGTCTGTTTTTAGGTCTTCATCCTCTGATCTGAGTGAAATGATTGGCTCATGTAGATCTTCTTCAAACATTTGTGCAATGGAAGCTCCAAGATCTTCATTTTGAGGATACAGAATTCATCCTCATTTGTTGGTGCAGTTGGTACAAACAGCTCAACTTCTTCATCCTCGTCAGAGTCTGAATAATAGAAATTAAACATAGACTTTGTTGGTTTGGGTTCCTGAACTGATACCTCAGATTCTTGTACTGCTCAGCCTCGTCCTCTGTTATGATGTCATGATGAAATGCTTGGTACTCGAAGGCTCCGTCAGTTTCATCTGAAAATGCTCATTGAGGTATGTAGCTCTGATTTTCTGTTAATTGTCTCGTTTGTTCTGTCAGTCTCTGAATGGATGCTGATTGTCTCTGAATACTTTCGAATTGATTTTGGACTGATTCAAGCATTGTATCAAACTTTTCGTCTTGTTTCTTGAACCAATCTTTGAGTATATAAACCATCTGATCTTCCTCTGATGGTTCTGGTTCTTGTTGAAGATAGTAGGTGGGTGGTGGATAAGATGGAAAATGTGGTTTTGTGAAATGTGATGGTTCTTCATACCATGAAGGATTTTGATAGCTCTGCCACCCTGGATTGTAGTTGTACTCGCAATGATCTCTCGGGTGGTTACTGTAGGCACTACATTTTTGCATGTTAGTCCCTATAATGAGTCTCATTCTGAGACACTACCTTTTAATTCACGAAAGTCGCGGGAAACGAATGTCGGAAGGGGAGATTCAGAACAGGTATGTCATCAGATTCATTTCATAAGTTCACTGTTTTCGTTCGTGCTGCGTTCGTGACCACGTTCGAACGTCAGGCAGATTGCGGGCGTTCGTGTAGCGTTCGAAACGGCGTTCGAACGGTGTCGGTATTTCTGGTTTTGCTGCTAGCCTCACACCCAAGCCCAATTAGCCCACCAAAGCCCATAAAACGTATCCAAATTAATAAAATGCATATTTAACACATGGGGAATTAAATAAAATCTAAAAATCATATACCAAATTAAAATAAATATCAAATAAAATCATGCCTAATTAAAATCAATCAAGTATTATATTCCTAACTAAACAAATATCATGCCTAAACAAAACAAATTAAATATATGAACTTCCTAATTAAGCATAATCTTGTCTCCAATCAATCTTTGGTTTTCCTTGTTTAACACTAAATCAAATCCTCCTTTAATGCACAAATCCATTCCTTGTCAAGCAAGGATTCACCCATCCTATTTGCCTATAAAAACAAAGCTATTCCAACCCTTGAACGCTCCTAGCTCATTCACACATAATTCACACAAGAAATACCCTTGCATTGCCGCCCAACAAGAAGCAAAAGAACCTCTCCATTGCTGTGAGCCATCTCCCTATACACTACCCCATTCACGTACCAAACATCTAGTCCATCATCAGCGCATAAACCTCCATTCACAGCCCAGAAAACACCCAAAAATAGTAACAAGAACTGCACTCTAAAACCCCTAAAAGAAACCCCAAAACAGCAGCCCCTAACCCCTTTAAAAAACCGCAAAAACAGCCCATGATACACAAAAACAGTGACTAAAAAAACGGCAGCAAAACAGAGTGAAAACAGTAGCTTGAGCAGCAAAACAGCGAGGAAAAACGTGGACCAGTGAACCAGAAAAGTTATGGAGTTTTAGCCATTCCGACCACCGTATAATGCACGTCTGAGAGTCGACATAAAAGGTTAGACCTGAGGGCACCATCTTTTATTTATCTTTATTCTTATTTTAATCATTTATCGAATTTTCTTCTCATGAGAGTCGTTGATTGATGTGTGTTGTGGCCCTTGAATGAATGGAAAATGTGTCGTCTCTCGTGGTATATAGGATAGAAACCCAGATGTAAAGTCCGTAGCCGAATCCGAATGGACGGTAGTGCGGTTTGTACTTGGGATACAACTCCACGTACCACTTGAGCAAACAGCACATATTTCGATATGTTTTATCTTGTTCGTTTGTTATCCGCATTTTATATTCCGCCATTTTACTTTCTGTATGTCGTTTGTTTGTGTGTTGATATAATGCGCATGGGCTTAGTATGTTGGTCTAAAGGTTTTCCATTTGAGGGAAGAAAATGCCAAAAGGCTACATTTACGCCAATACTTTGCCGCGCCGGACAAAGTATGTTTGGTTGGATGTGAGATATGTTCAACCGAGCATACGAAGTTCTATATTGTTGTCTTTACTTTCTATGCATTGTGATGTGATGGGCATGGGCTAACTAGGGTGGATTAAAGGTCATCTATTCGAGGGAAAATGCCTGAAGGCTACCTTACCACGATGTTTTGCCGCGCCTTTTGTTATGTCATTGACTTTATGCAAATCATTGTTCTATTTATGCATGTATTGCATTCTAATGCGCATGGGCTTAATATGTTGGTCTAAAGGTTTTCCATTTGAGGGAAGAAAAGGCCAAAATGCTACCTTTACGCCAATACTTTGCCGCGCCGGACAAAGTATATTTTGTTGGAGGTGAGATATGTTCAACCGAGCATACGAAGTTCTATATTGTTGTCTTTACTTTCTATGCATTGTGATGTGATGCGCATGGGCTAACTAGGGTGGATTAAAGGTCCTATATTCGAGGGAAAATGCTTGAAGGCTACCTTACCATGATGTTTTACCGCGCCTTTTGTTATGTCATTGACTTTATGCATATCATTGTTCTATTTATGCATGTATTGCATTCTAATGCGGATGGGCTAACTAGGGTGGATTAAAGGTCCTCTATTCGAGGGAAAATGCCCGAAGGCTACCTTTACCACGATGTTTTGCCGCACCGGATGAGGTATGCTCGATTGAATGGGAATGAGTTCAATCGGGCACACGGGGTCCTACATTGTGCATCTGTGTATGCATTTGTGTCGTCTATCATGTATCAGGTCATGTCCCGTTCGAACGCGTTCTCGAACGCTACACGAACGTGAACCTTTTATTTCCCGTTCGAACACGTTTACAAACACTACTCGAACGCGCATGTATTTCCTTTGTTTTATCATGCATCAGGTCTGGTCCCGTTCGAACGCGTTCTCAAACGCTACACGAACGCGAACCTTCTGTTTATCGTTCGAACGCGTTTACGAACGCTACTCAAACGCGCATGGGTTTTGTTTCATCAGGTCTTGTTCCGTTCGAACGCGTTATCAAACGCCATACGAACGAGAACTTTCTGTTTATCGTTCGAACACGTTTTCGAACGCTACATAAACGCGCATACACTGAACTGAGTCTTTTTCATCACATGTCATATATAATTATTTCTTAGGTGATTTCTCTTGTATCATGTAATCAATCATACTATTTGTATTCCTGTATTTATCTATTTGATGTGTTAATGAGATGGTATTCAAGCATGATTAGGCCGTTAGTATGTTACTTGATTCTTAAGCATGATTTAGCCTATTTAGTTGTTCCTTTTTAAGCATGAATAGTCAATTATTTTGCGTTTGGAATTTGCATTATGTTTAGGTTGTTCTTTGTTTTCCGCATTATATGATCGAAATATGTTCATGAGATTGCCATGTGCTATTGCATGTTTGTCGTTATGATAATTACTTCCATGCATGTGAACTTAAAAGTAGAATACTCTTGGAAATATGTTGCGTAGATTCGATTAAATTATTGCACAAATCATTTCATTACAAGTGGCATAAGTAAGGGACCATTTCGAACCCAACGGTTTGAGGTCTTCCATTGCGAGGGGTGAGTGCGGCCTTAAATCATTTTTCCCGGTTCACACCGAGTGGCGACTCCATTATTCTACGGTTTAGTCCCCCTCGGGCTACTCCGTACTCCCTACCGGGCCGCGAGCCCGGAACAGCATGCGTCGCCCCGTTTCTGTGTCCTACAGTTACCATTACATATGTCACATCTCCCCATTGCGTTCTGTTGAGCAAATGTGGTATTGCTTGGTTCTGGCATCTAGTGATAATAGTTGAGCTGGTCAACAGGCCTTAGAAAGCCGGAATGTTCCTCTCAGATTTGGGGTGTATCTTCTAGCAAAGCTCGTGATCTTTCAATCTCCCAATAATGTTCCATTTTTCAATCACCTGAAAACAAAAGAAATGAATAAAAATTACAGATAAAAATAAAGAAAATTAGATACAAGTAAATTAGATAGCTTCAAAATCAATAACTCAAGAAAAATAAGTCCCCGGCAACGGCGCCAAAAACTTGACCGGCGTAAACACAGACGTATAACGCAAGCGCACGTATCGTTCAAGTAGTATAAAAATATCGATCCCACGAGGACTTAATTCCTACTGTTGTTATTAATTATTGATACTATTTATTTACAGGTATCTAATTATAGGGAGAAGGGAATTGATTGCTCTTGGTTGGTTGAATGTGGATTTGCAAATTAAAATAAAAACAGACTCAAAAGAAAATACTAAGAAAAATAAAAGAAAAGACTCAAAGATCTAGGTTCGTGATTCCACACAATATTATTATAAAGATGAATTGATTCTCTTATAGATGTGTAATAAATTAGTTTGCTAACCTGAAACACGAAAATATGCAAAAGCCTATGTCGATGGTCAGACACAAATACTCAATATAATCCAATTGAACCATATGTCTATGTCAACCAAATTACCTGTATTCATTAAGATTAAGTTCCAATTATGGCTACCCCCGTCCGACAGGTATATGTCTATCCTATAAGGAAATCTATTAAAGGGTTATTTATCCTCAAGGAAGATCGTGAGCTATTGAATCTAAGGCTGAAACCTAAAATCCCTATGTCTAGTTAATTTTAAGTTTACCATATCAATCTTATTGGTGATCAGACAACAAGAAGCATTAAGCTTAAGACTCAATAAACAAATTAAAGAATTATCCATAAAAAGAAAATCAATTATTAAGTGTGGATATTGTGTTTCATCACTTCCCTAGAATAAAATAAAATGCTGGGGTTAGAGGATCCACATTTAATATTTCTTATCTAGGAATCTCACTTATTATAATATATAAATTATTTTATGTTCTGCTTTCTCAGGAATTAATAATGTTAAACATTTAAAACCAGCCATATAAGCGGTAATTCATTTAGTCCAATTACACCAGCCATATAGGCGGTAATTATCTGCCACATAAAGACCAGCCATATAGGCGGTAAATTAATTTATATTTAGACCGACCATATAGGCGGTAATAAAGTCTGCCATTAATTAATCTGGTTAAATTATAATTTATAAATTATAATTAAGTGAGATTAAACTAGATAATTATATTAAATGTTTCACCTTTTACCCCAGCGGTAAATTAACTACTGAACATAAAAAAAAAAAAAAATTTATTACAAAAAGTAAAATTGCATAATTAAAAATACTAAAAGTAAAAATGCTAAATTTAAATTACAAAAACTTAAACACACAAGATGCAATCCTTAAAGTCCTTAATAACTCAAGGAAGACATGCTTTGAATTCTGAAATCGAGCTGAATTTATAGGCGTCAGTAGGGGGTCGGCGTCGCGACGCCACGATGTGGCAGCTTCTAGTTCGTCGGCTTCAGATTCTGGATAAGGTGACACGTGGCAATGTGGTTGAAGCTCAATTATTGCGACACGTGGCAGCTTCTGATTGGCTGATTTCAGATTCTTATCCGCCACGTGTCATTCGGACAATTGAGTCAATAATTGGTGCTGACGTGGCGACACGTGGCGAAAGTGACTGTCGGCACCATATAATGATGACACGTGGCACGCTGCGATTGGTTGATGATGACGTGGCGATGATGTGGCACTTTGACTCGGTCAACCGGTGATGTGGATGATGACGTGGCAGACACGTGGAGTGACACATGGCAACACGTGGCGATGGTGACTGTCGGCACCGTAGGATGATGACACGTGGCACGGCGCACGTTAGCAGATCGGGGTGTGATGGTGACACGTGGCACGGCGCACGTTAGCAAAGTCAAATTTTCTCAGATTCTGACTTGTGGACTCGGCGCATGTTAGCACTGTTCGGCGCACGTTAGGCGTCGCGACGCCAAAGGCTTTCGCGTCGCGACACGCTAAATGACGAAAATGCCATTTTGTCCAATTTTCACTGTTTTGGGCCCAAATCACATCCAGAGACTCATAAAAATTTATTTATCTACAAAATAACACAAAACACATCAAATATTCACAAAACTCAAGAAAAACAGTGAAAATTGGACAAAATGACATTTTCGTAATTTTATGAGTCGCACCGCGCAAGCCTTTGCCGTCGTGACGCCTAAAGTGCGCCGAACAGTGCTAACGCGCGCCGGGTCCACAAGTCAGAATCTGAGAAATTTGACTTTACTAACATGCGACGTGCCACGTGTCACCATCACAGTCGATCTGCTAACGTGCGCCATGCCACATGTCATCATCCTTCGGTGCCGACACTCACCATCACCACGTGTCTGCCATGTCATCATCCACATCACCGGTTGACCGAGTCAAAGTGCCACATCATCATCAACCAATCACAGAGTGCCACGTGTCATCATTCTATGGTGCCGACAGTCACTTTCGCCACGTGTCGCCACGTCAGGACCAATTATTGACTCAATTATCCGAATGACATGTGGCGGATAAGAATCTGAAATCAGCCAATCAGAAACAGGCCACGTGTCGCAATAATTGAGCTCCAACCACCTTGCCACGTGTCACATTATCACCTTATCCAGAATCTGAAGCTGACGAACCAGAAGTTGCCACGTCGACAATCACCCGCGTCGCGACGCCGACCCCCTACTGACGCCTTTAAATTCAGCTCGATTTCAGAATTCAAAGCATACATTCCTTGAGTTTTGTAAGGACTTTAAGGATTGCATCTTGTGTGTTTAAGTTTTTGTAATTTAAATTTAGCATTTTTACTTTTAGTATTTTTAATTATGCACTTTTACTTTCTGTAATAAAATTTTATTTTATTTTATTTTTCTTCTTTTATGATCAGTAGTTAATTTACTGCTGGGGTAAATGTGAAACTTTTTAGTTTTATAATTTAGATTAATCTCCCTTAATTATAATATATAAATTATTTAAAACTTGACTTAATAAGGATACCGCTATATTGGTCGGTTGGTAATTATTTTTAAACTGGTTTTAACCTGACTTAATAAGGATACCGCCTGGTTGGTCGGTTGGTAATTAATTATTAATTTGACTTAATCAGGATACCGCTTATATGGCTGGTTGGTAAATATCACACAGATTTATATATTATAATAAGGGAGATTTCTAAATTAGAAATAGTAAATGTAGATTAATCTCACTTCAATTATAATATGGAAATTGTGATTTAATAATATGAATTAAAAGTTGATTATGCCTTAATGGCTGGTTTTTATTATGTAACATAATGTGACACCGCCTATATGGCTGGTCTTTAGGTGACAGATAATTACCGCCTATATGGCTGGTTTATGGATAAATAATAACACCGCCTTTATGGCTGATTCAACTTAATTGGATAATACTGGCAATTTCCATATTATAATAATTTGAGATTTCTAAAAGTGGATCCTCTAACCCCCCAACATTTTATTTTATTATAGGGAAGTAATGAAACACAATATTCACATTTAATAATTGATTTTCTTTTTATTGGATAATTCTTTAGTTTGTTTATTGAGTCTTAAGCTTAATGCTTCTTGTTGTCTGATCACCAATAAGATTGATATGGTAAACTTAAAATGAACTAGACATAGAGATTTTAGGTTTCAGCGTTAGATTCAATAGCCCACGATCTTCCTTGAGGATAGATAACCCTTTAATAGATTTCCTTACAGGA
This sequence comes from Zanthoxylum bungeanum, assembly GCA_019454045.1. Lineage (NCBI taxonomy): Eukaryota > Viridiplantae > Streptophyta > Magnoliopsida > Sapindales > Rutaceae > Zanthoxylum > Zanthoxylum bungeanum. The sequence goes on from SKCR01017149.1 coordinate 198,620, forward strand.
TAGACATAAATCTGTCGGGCGGCGGTAGCCATAATTGGAACTTAATCTTAATGAATCCAGGTAATTTGGTTGACATAGACATATGGTTCAATTGGGTTATACTGGGTATTTGCGTCTGACCATCGACATAGGCTTTTGTATATTTTCGTGTTCCAGGTTAGCAATCTGATTTATTACACATATATAAGAGAATTAATTCATCTTTATAATAATATTGTGTGGAGTCACGACCATAGATCTTTGAGTCTTTTCTTTTATTTTCCTTAGTATTTTCTTTTGAGTCTGTTTTTATTTTAATTAGCAAATCCACATTCAACCACCAAGAGCAATCAATTCCCTTCTCCCTATAATTAGATACATGTAAATAAATAGTATCAATAATTAATAACAACAGTATGAATTAAGTCCTCGTGGGATCGATATTTTTACACTACTTGAACGATACGTGCACTTGCGTTATACGTCTATGTTTACACCGGTCAAGTTTTTTACGCCGTTGCCGGTGACTTATTTTTCTTGAGTTATTAATTTTGAAGCTATCTAATTTACTTGTATTTAATTTTCTTTATTTTTATCTGTAATTTTTATTTCTTTCTTTTGTTTTCAGGTGATTGAAAAATGGAACATTATTGGGAGATTGAGAGATCATGAGCTTTACTAGAAGATACACCCCAAATCTGGGAGCAACAGTCCGGTTTTCTGAGGCCTGTTGTCCAGCCCAACAACTATCACTGGATGTCATAATCAAGCAATATTACATTTGCTCATCAGAACAAAATGGGGAGATGTGTAATTTGTGATGGTAACCACTCGAGCGATCAATGTATATACCTTTCAGAGTGGCAGAATTATTAGAATCATTCACGGTACGAAGAACCATCATACTTTCCATCTTATCCACCATCCATCTACGATCTTCATCAAGAACCAGAACCATCAGAGGAAGATAGTTGATTCACATGCTCAAAGATTTGTTCGAGGAACGGGAAGCTCAATTTGATGCACAAATTCAGATTCAAGCGGCGTCTATACAGAGGATGACATATCAATTTAGACAATTAACAGATAACCTGAATCACATATCTCACGGAGCAAATTCAAATAATACTGAAGAAGCCTTCGAATATCCTGAGATTCATCATGACATCATAACAGAGGACGAGGCTGAGCAGTATCAAGAATCTGAGGTATCAGTTCAGGAACCCAAACCAACAAAGTCTCTGTTTAATTTATATTATTCAGACTCTGATTCTGATGAAGAAGTTGAGCTCTTTGTACCAACTGCACCAACAAGGGAGGATGAAACTTTTCAACCTAAAAAAGAAGATCTTGGAGAATGCTTTGCACAAATGTTTGAAGAAGATCTATCTGAGTCAATCACATCAGCCTCAGAGGATGAAGACCTAATGTCAGACACATCTTTACATCCTCACGTTGATACTTTTGGAGCATGCATTTCACATATGACAAATGAAGAATTGAATGCGGAAATCCAAAAATACATATGTGAAGAAAAGGTGAAGCAAGAAGCAGAGCAAATGGAGGAGCAAATGTCTGAACTTATTAAAGATCCAGTGATTTCAGGCGAAACATCACTGTTTTGGGGAGTACATATCAAAAACATCACCCAGAAGCTTGACAGAATGGAACTCTCATTCCAAGTCAAGCACCATACAAGACCTCATGATTTTATTTCTTTCTTTTCAGGAACCACTGGAGCAATAAAGGTTAAAAAGGTGGCACGAGCATTGAATGTGACAAAATTCTTTTTACCACCTTACCGTTGGAAGAGACCCTTCAAAATCAATGCACATGAGAATGTCTTTAATATGACATCCAAAACGACGCTGAAACCTCCTTGATGGATGGATTTCAGTCACGTCTGGCTGAAGACGAAAAATTTAGCTCTAGCAGGGAGGCAACCCATGCACTTTGTTGTAATTTCTGTTTTTATATTTTGTGTATACATGTTGTAGAGTTTTTAATTTTGTGTGTTATTTTTGTAGGGAAAAGCTCAACCAAAGCATAAGACAGAAGGAATGATGTTTGGCAAAGATAAGAGATAATTCATTAACGATGGCTGAGTAAAGAATGGATTCTTGAGACGCATCCTAATGAATTTATACTAAGCGAATAGCGTATTGCGTACACAATTCTGTTGCCTTAATTATTGCTTTGATTTGCTTTTCTGTTGTAATTATCTTTATTTTCGTAGACAGAATCCAGACTTTTTGACCTTTCACGATTTCTTTTATTGTTTAGCTAACAATCGTCCTTTGGAAGATACTAGTGCTATTTTTACTCACCCTTTTCAGGTGTTATAAATTCAAATCATCATTGTACTTTTGAAGACATCCAGAGTAAACATGGAAGCCACTTCAAGAAGACGAGTTGAAAACATCTGTGTGTTTTGTGGTACTAGGGTTGGTACTAAGCCACAATACGTAGAAGTAGTACATGAATTGGGTCGAGTCTTAGCTGCAAGGAATATGCACTTAGTATATGGCTGAGGCAATCTTGGACTAATGGGGACCGTTTCAAAGGCCGTACAGGAGGGAGGCAGTCACGTTTTGGGAATCATCCCAAAACCCTTGGCAGAGGCAAATCTTATTGGATCATCAAACGGAGAGGAACTGATCGTGCCAGGTATGTCTGAACGATTGGTAGAAATGATTAATCGTGCTGATGCTTTTATTACTTTGCCAGGTGGCTTGGGCACATTGGAGTAAATTTTTATAGTGCTATCTTGGGCGAACCTGAACATACACCAGAAACCGCTTGGACTGTACAACGTTGATGGATTTTATGATTTTCTTTGTGTGTTTCTTGATGATGCTCGGAGAAATGGGTTCGTGTCAAAACCTTTAAAAGAACTCATCTTCACTGCCAGAACTGCTCCGGATCTAATAGACCAACTCTTAGCCTATGAACCACAAGTTGACCCTATCCTTTCAAAGATAAATTGGTCCGAGGACGATCGTGGTAAAAGGCGTCGGATTAATCTGGATCTTAACCTTTAACTTTTCGTGTAGAATTTCAGCTAACCAGGTACTATCTTCCAAACTCTTCTTCTATTTTTAAGACATTGAGGACAATGTCTCATTTAGGTTTGGGGGGAGAATTAGTTGATCAGTACCTTGTTTTTAGTTTGTGTGTTGTTTTTATTTTTAGTCCAAAATTTTTCGAAAAATACAAAAAAATTGAAATTTTTTCAAAAATTACAAAAATATTTTATGTTTTTATTTTGACTAAAAAGGTGAAATTGGTAAGAGATAGCTGAGTAAAGAGTTTCCACTCCTGAGACGTATTTCAAACCTTATTCGGAACAAGTTAATTTTTATTTATTTCATTTTAAATTATTTAATTTGTGAATTCTCCATAATACTGACTAAAATGGATATTCATATGCTCAGTTAGCAGATATTATCAACATGCATTGTAACATACGGACATGAGCTAAAATTGAAAAGTTTGTAATATTCAATGCTCTAATTTAATTGGAGGAAGCATCTCAAAAAGTGATGGAGTAAAAAAAAAAACATCTGAGATCCGAGTTATTAAGTCTGTAAGGGTGTTTTAACACCTAGTGCCCTAAAGCCAACTGGTTTGGGAGTCACTGGCCCAAAGCTCGCTACACAGATCAAAGATGCTGCAAAAATATATTATATGAAGTCTGAGTAATTAAGTCCGTAGGGGTGTCTTAACACCTGGTGCCCTAAAGCCAACTGGTTTGGGAGCCACCGACTCAACACTCGCTACATAGATGGAAGATATTGTATATAAAAAAAAAATCAAAAATCAAAAAAAAAAAAATCAGAAAAATTATTCAATTGCTACAAAAAGGTGTGAATTCTAATAAAACTTTAGGACAAAATTATTACTCTCTTATCAACTGCACTTATGACTGTTGTGGGCAAAAAATGAGTTGTTTAATATTTTGTTGGCTGTGTATATGAAGAATGGTAAATATAATAGGAGAATTTACTTATTCAGTAATTTAGAAAGAAAGAAAACAATTAGTAACTTGGAGTAGAAGTTTCACCTGATTAGTCACTAACTACTTTATTCTATTTTCGCTTGTCTTTTTGCTTTTGTGTGCATTAGTTTCACTACCTTTTTACTTTTGTAAAATATTTGTGGGTATCATTGCTGTAAACCCTCACGAGACTACAACTCGTCCACTAGGGACACCTAGGGATTTAAAGTCTTGTTGTATACGCTAAATGCATCTGTCATCCCTACAAAAGTGGCTTAGTTAATTTTTATTTTAAAGATGTTTATGTTATTTTATTCTATGTTTTGCTCGAGGACTAGCAAAATGTTAGGTTTGGGGGTGTGATGAGTGGTAATTATATCACTATTTCCCACTCATTTAACCTAATATTTTATTTTATTAGTTTCTGATTTTTGTGAATATTTTGATGTGTTTTGTGTTATTTTGTAGATAAATAAAGTTTCAGGACTCTCTAGAGGTGATTTGGGCCCAAAACAGTGAAAATTGGACAAAATGGCATTTTCGTCATTTAGCGTGTCGCAACGCGAAAGCCTTTGGGGTCACGACGCCTAACGTGCGCCGAACAGTGCTAACGTGCGTCGAGTCCACAAGTCAGAATCTGAGAAAATTAGACTTTGCTAACGTGCGCCGTGCCACGTGTCACTATCACAGCCGATCTGTTAACGTGCGTCATGCCACATGTCATCATCCTACGGTACCGACAGTCACCATCGCCACGTGTCGCCACGTGTCACTCCACGTGTCTGTCACATCATCATCCACATCACCGGTTGACCGAGTCAAAGTGCCACATCATCGCCACGTCATCATCAACCAATCACAGCGTGCCACGTGTCATCATTCTATGGTGCCGACAATCACTTTTGCCACTTGTCGCCACGTCAGCGCCACTTATTGACTCAATTATCCGAATGACACGTGGCAGATAAGAATCTAAAATCAGCCAATCAGAAGCTCGCCACGTGTCGCAATAATTGAGCTCCAACCACCTTGCCACGTGTCACCTTATCACCTTATCCAGAATCTGAAGCCGACAAACTAGAAGTTGCCACATTGACAATCACCACCGTCGCGACGCTAGCTTGGCGTCGCGACGCCGACCCCCTACTGACGCCTATAATTTAGCTCGATTTCATAATTCAAAACATGTCTTCCTTGAGTTCTGTAAGGACTTTAAGGATTGCATCTTTTGTGTTTATGTTTTTGTAATTTAAATTTAGCATTTTTACTTTTAGTATTTTTAATTATGCACTTTTACTTTTTGTAATAATTTTTTTTTATGTTCAGTAGTTAATTTACCGCTGGGGTAAAAGGTGAAACATTTAATATAATTATCTAGTTTAATCTCACTTAATTATAATTTATAAATTATAATTTAACCAGATTAATTAATGGCAGACTTTATTACCGCCTATATGGTCGGTCTAAATATAAATTACTTTACCGCATATATGGTTGGTCTTTATGTGACAGATAATTACCGCCTATATGGCTGGTGTAATTGGACTAAATGGATTACCGCCTATATGGCTGGTTTTAAATGTTTAACATTATTAATTCCTGAGAAAACAGAACATAAAATAATTTATATATTATAATAAGTGAGATTCCTAGATAAGAAATATTAAATGTGGATCCTCTAACCCCAGCATTTTATTTTATTCCAGGGAAGTGATGAAACACAATATCCACACTTAATAATTGATTTTCTTTTTATGGATAATTCTTTAGTTTGTTTATTGAGTCTTAAGCTTAATTCTTCTTGTTGTCTGATCACCAATAAGATTGATATGGTAAACTTAAAATTAACTAGACATAGGGATTTTAGGTTTCAGCCTTAGATTCAATAGCCGACGATCTTCCTTGAGGATAGATAACCCTTTAATAGATTTCCTTACATGATAGACATATACCTGTCGGGCGGGGGTAGCCATAATTGGAACTTAATCTTAATGAATCCAGGTAATTTGGTTGACAGAGACATATGGTTCAATTGGGTTATACTGGGTATTTGCGTCTGACCATCGACAGAGGCTTTTGCATATTTTCGTGTTCCAAGTTAGCAAACTAATTTATTACACATCTATAAGAGAATCAATTAATCTTTATAATAATATTGTGTGGAATCACGACCCTAGATCTTTGAGTCTTTTCTTTTATTTTCCTTAGTATTTTCTTTTGAGTCTGTTTTTATTTTAATTAGCAAATCCACATTCAACCAACCAAGAGCAATCAATTCCCTTGTCCCTATAATTAGATACCAGTAAATAAATAGTATCAATAATTAATAACAACAGTAGGAATTAAGTCCTCGTGGGATCGATATTTTTATACTACTTGAACGATATGTGCGCTTGCGTTATACGTGTGTGTTTACGCCAGTCAATCACGTAGTAAAAGTACATTGTTAGACCTTTTCATTAATGATGACAGCCTGCCGAATTTCAAACGTGAGAGTTTTGGAGGGAAAAAATCTAACTGCTCTGATCCCACGTCGGTTTTCAAGAGGTCGGTCAGACAACGAGTTGAACTGCCCCAGCCATTCCGACCTGACCTAAAATACCCGAGCTCACTACCCCGATCCTGGGAGAAGGTATAAATGAACCGAGCTACTGGACTATTGTGGTCGGTCTCGGCTCTAATGTTGTCGGCCTTTAAGAACTGAATCATGATGTGTCCTCTGGTCGGTCAAATCTGTGGGGCTGTGTCCGGACTCCATGTTGGATTGAAGAACGACACCTATCTTCTGACCCCTGGTCCTCCGGATGAGTGGAACTTCATTCTTTTCCCTTATCGAACTGTTCAGAAACTTTAGCCGCGGAAATCTCCATCAACAATTATGTTTATGAATTATGATGCATAATGCATCAGAAAAAATACTTAGTTTCAATGCAAAATCTGGCTGCTGATGCTTATCAAAAGCATTAGACATGGTTGCAAAGTCATTGGACGTTATATAAGTGTGTGTATGAAGATATTAATCTTTATGCTTTGGTTGGTAGCAAGCCTAATTAGAGTCAAGATTCTTTTTATGTCGCATTTCAGTTAGGTATGTTCATACCAAAAACCACCATCCTGCTTGTAAAAGATGGGAAAGATAGCCCACAAACTTTAAATAATGATTGATGTGCATCACATTTAGTCATTTTTAGTTCGTACGTTTATCAAATTCTTTGCTATAAAGATTGTTTAAGATCTATTCTTTTACCTATAGCTATGAAAATTTAAGTGTTGGTGAGGATTCTGCTGAGTTGGTTTCCAAATTTACCATTAGGAGCATATATGCTTTATCTAGTGTTGTTCTTATATGGACGTCCGTACGTTATTAACATACGGACAAAGTTAAAAGACAAAAAAAATACAAACTTCAATACGCTAAAAAGGCAAAATGCAGTGCATTGGAGTTCGCATTTTTTTATATTTTAATTCCGTTCTTATCTTAATAACATTTAACGTACTTAATTGAAGATTTTTTATGCTTTATCAATGTACAATATATATTATATGTTCTATAACGTGATCCTCAACTTAATGATTTGAGTATGAGAGCTCTTTTGATGTGAATTATTTTGATTTGAAAGGATGTGACCAGTTCTATTGTCCATATTCATGGAAGTAGAGAGACAGAGGAGGAAGAAGAGAGAGCATTGTGGTGCCATTGTTAGGTGGAATATAAGCATGAAACAAAATTCTAGTGGGGCATAAGGGAAAATGGGATTGTATTCAAATTGATCAAGCCAATGGAAGTGACAAATCAACCACAGCTACTGCCATTGTGAGGAAAGGACCAAAAAAAACAAGTATAATTTGGACCAAAAAAAAAACTATACAACTCATATGTAGACAGCTATGTCACACTTGCTGAAGAGTGAATTTGAAATAATTGGAAGAGATGCCTGCAAAGAAAAGCATTTCAGAGTTATGATATGATCATAGGCTAGAAGTTTAGTAATGCAAGAGGTAAGGAAATGAAATATACTTACATTATGAATTTGAGCAGCACTTATGGTGTTAATTTCATTCATGAATGTAAGCTGTCTGTTATCAAGATTTATGATGCACTCAAGGAAAGCCTACAAATTAAGAATGGTGTAGAATAAGACAAGTAAAGGTATATCTATCTATTGCAATAAGATTGAAGAGTACAGTATGAACCTTGACTTTCGGCATGGTTATATGAAATAGCTGAAGGTTCACTCCAATATCACCAACTAATTTGATTTGAACAACATTTATCTTCGAGTCGTCTTCTGATAAATTCCCAGAAAGGATTTGGTTAACGTTAACGCAATGTATCAAAATGCGTGTTGTCACATTGACATTGTTACTATGAGCCGGTTGATTGAATCCTGATACTCTTAATATTCCTACAGGAAGTTCTCCCATGTAAACATGAAGCCTTGTAGGGCTAAATTTGATGCCGAACTTGTTAGGATTTTGAGCATTTAGGATTAAAGAGACAACAGATGAAACAAATAGGGTTGAATTTGAAGGTGTGTTAAGATCAAATGAAACCACTCTCAAGGTTTCAACAGAGAAATTAGGCTTTTGAGCCTTTACAATGCAAATAACAATGGATGTAGCGAGTACCAGAATGGAGATTACAAACAGAGACAAAATAAAAAGGAACAAACTGCAGCTCTTGATAGAAAATGCATGGCAGATTTTTGGGCAATATAGATTACCAGAATTGTGTATAGTGTCACCCATGAATGGCCTTCATGTTTGAGCTTTATCAATGCTAATTTGAACTATTAATGACATCTTTTAGCTGAAGTAATGGAACTGCTTCAGAAAGAAGCAGGAATAATTTGATGTTTTACTTTGCCCTGTAGCCTCTTTGATTCCTTTCTTAAAGCTGGCAATAGTTCTTCAAAATAGCCTTTGCATTTCAGAATGACCTATTCCACGTGTCAGCTTAATGATACTCGCACGTGGCCAAGAACATCTCAAGGTAACTTCACATGTCCTCAGGATAGTTATTGACACAATTTGACGCGGCCTCCCATGATTGCATAGTTTTTGGTTAAAAATACCAGGCACGTGCAAAGCGCAATTCAAAATTGTATGTTGTAATACAAATATCATCAGAATGAAATGATGAAAAAGCTTGTTCCCTTTCCACTCCATTGCCAAAAGCATTTCTATATTTTAAATACAGGATTGAAGGCAAAAAAAAATAAATATACCCAGAAAGGAAAATCTACACTTCAAGAAGCAGCAACTAAAATTGAATATCAAAGTTGATAAGAAATGGTATGATCCAATATCTATCTTCAAGCTGAATAGCTCAAAAGGCTATCCAAAGAAGAAGGATTGCAATATATTAGAGGACACTGGTTAAACAATCACAAAGATCATGACAGAAACAAAATGAACAAATATGACATTCATCTGGTTTCAGTATTTCATAACAAATCACACATAATCATCCATACATGTCACTAAATTGCGAGATGTTTAAAAGTTTAATGTCTCATAGGTTAAAAAGGAGGAACCTAAATACCTATATACTAAGATTCTACTAAATGCTTCCGGAGAGCACTCTCCACACATGGCTTAAGCATGTCCAACAGTTTTGTACTGCATGCATCTCCAAGGCAGATAGATGATGACACAACCATTCCTGAAAGCAGCAAGAATGAAAAAGCAAGAAACATTAAAAAATATCTCAAAGAACAAAAATCAAACTGCAAGAATCAGAAAGTGAGAAACTCACTAACATGTAGCCTTATTTACAAAACTAGCAAGAGCAGGAAAGTTTGCTCAATAAACTCCCCCAAAGGTAGAAGGGAAGTCATCAAAGCTCCAGAGGTTCATCGGGTTTCCAACATCCTGAGTGTTGTCTCCATTCAGGAAGGCATCAAGGGAAGCTTCCCAGCTTCCATCAAGATACGGCATCTGCAAGAACTTCATCTGATTGTCAAAAGCCAAAAGCTCGTCAGACAGAGACTTTCCATTGTTACCCTGAACAGGCACGGCAGTCTCAGAGTTGGATTTCAGCTTTTTCGTTGGGTTGGCAACCTCGTCCACAAACTGCGATTCATTAACTTCAGGGGTAGCGGCCAAAATAGACGAGATTTCAGGAGTCTTTGGTGCCTGTTCTCCGCAGCCAAAGTCAGAACAATTAAATGAGTTACTTCCTTGGTCAGAATTGAAGTACAGAGGAGTATTATCAGTTGGTACAAAGGGTTTGAATCCGAGGTCTCCATTGGCAGGGAATGAGCCCATATATCCATACTGATTCACTGTTGGTTTCTCGTCCAGAATACTCGCACTGCTGTAGTAGTCCTGGTCGGAGTTGTTCGAGTAATTGAAGTTCTGGTTCAAACATGGCTGAACGGGGCTTAGGCTTGCCTTGGGAAGTGATTTATGAGAGTTTGCCTTAACGGAGCGCTTTGGAGAAACATAAGGAGTTTCATCCGGAAAGTTCACCTTAGCTTTCTTCCCGCGGATCCTACGAGCTTCAGCATCATAAGCTCTAGCAGCTTCTTCAGCGGTATTGAAAGTCCCTAGCCAGACACGAACCCCTTTTCTGGGGTCACGGATCTCAGCAGCCCATTTTCCCCATGGGCGCTGCCTGATTCCCCGATATTGATTCTTCCGCTTTCTTTCCGTGGATTTTTTAACTTGCCCATTGAATTCCACGGGTTTCACTGCTGTAGACCCTTCAATAATTAAAAAACCAAATTAGAAATCTCCTAAGCAAGCACAACCTGTAAATAAAGGCATCATAACAAAGAAACAAATATCATAATGAATTTCTATCATTAATGACAGAATCATGAAACAGTCAGCGACACACAATCAAACCGGGTAAATTTATATACCATCAACTTACAGCCCGCGGGGTAATGCAATTCCATGTAAACCAAGAAATCTGTCGATTACCATCACCGTAAGAGAAAAACTAAATTACCACACGATCCATTACTACACGATACCAAAAAAGGGGTGAGCAACAAAGAGATAGACACGCCAAATGGTTACCTTAAAAATCAATTGACAACTTTATATGAAAATCTCATCCGTCAAGTTTCACGTGAAACAGAGGAAATTTAGGAAGAAAGAAAAAGGAAACCTCAAAGAAATTAAAAAGCTAAGCTTCATTTTGTAAGGCTAAGAACCAGATCCAAAAATAATGATCCTCTTTGATATCAAGTAAACAACTTCGAATCCTTTATATATAGTGGATCATATCAATAGGGGATTGATTTGACTGACCAAGGAAAAAGTAGTGTTAGATCTACATAAATTGGACATCCCAGCTATCCTAACAAAGAAGAACAAACTGAAAGAATGAGGTATCCCTAAATATGATCATCCGAATTATGAATCGAACTTCTGCATCATAAAACCAACCTTTCAATCTGACTTCAACAGCACAAATTTAGAAAGAAAAAGTGAATTCAAGGAAAAAGATACAAAAACTCATTTCAACAAAATGATCCACAAACCAAGATCAAAAGCCAAATATACACAAAATCAGATAAATATAGGTTTGATCAGAAATGGTTTAACCGAAAATTAAGAAATTTATACTCCAATCCAACCAGAAGTTTCATTCAAACCCAAAAAAATTAAATAAAAATAAATAAAACTTTACATGAAAATCACACCACTAAAATGCTAAATCTCCTTTTTTACAATAAAAAATTGAAAAAGATCACTATTTCCCACAAGATCAAATTATTTCCTTTCAATCACATAACTTGTAAAAAAAAATTAAAAAATATTTATTTTAAAACAATCAAGAACAGCATCAATAAAAATCACAGCTCGCAGAAACTTCTTTTTTGATAAAAATAAAATTAAAAAACATATATCCACATACAAAAACACAAGCTAACACATTTTAACATTCAAAGCCTAATAAAAATACAAAAAAAAAAAAAAAAAAAAAAAAAAAAAAACAATCTTTAAAAAATGATGAGCTACAATCATAACAAATACATGTACTGGGTATGTTCAAGAAACAGTTACCATGAGACTTGCGGGCAGCTGAGTAAGTGAAAGGCTTAATATCAGACATCATCAAGTCAGCATCAACGTCCACGTCATCATCTTCATCAATACCAGATTCTACATCGTCGTCCTTGAATCCTTGAAAGTCAGCTTCAAAGTCGTCGTCCGCGATCGGCTTCGAGTGCTTTTTGTTGGATGATTTCTTCAGATCCGGCCAGAGGAAATTCGCCGTCAGCTTCCGTGACCGACCGGTGGTGGTCGGTGGGTCGAAGCCTGAAATGATGGCACCTCCACACATGGTTAAATGTTTTTCTTTTCTTCTGGTTTGTTCAGGGACTCAAGTGAAAATATTTTAGAAAAAGGAGCGAAATGTAAAATTTGTTTTTGTTGGCTTGAGAGTGTTTTTGATTCTTCTTCAGGTTTTTCGAGAATTGGTGGTCAGTGAGGGAGAGGGTTTTATATTGTAGAGAGAGATGATTAGACTGTTTTGCCCTCCTGGGAAGGCGGGAATTACATTATGAGTTTAATGGAAAAAAAGTAAAATAAAATACCTTGTTAAAAAGATTTATTTCCATATATTATTGAATATGAGATTGGCTAAACATCCAATTTCTTAATAAAAAAAAATATTAATTATTGTTAACAATAGATTATTTGGCCGTCTGAGATATGTGGTGAGAAACACACCATAGCAAAATGGCAAAAGTGAAGATAAAATGAGATGAAGATGGTAAAATGGGAATTTTAAATGAAAGTTTTTCTTTTGGACTATTTTGGGCTTCATTTAGGGGAATAACTACAAATGGAGTGTGAGAGTGGCATTATGGGGTTCAATTTTGTGGGGTTACCCTGCTTGCTATCTGCATGGATTACACTTGTACATGTTTTCAGTTTTCATCATCATCATCTTATTATTTATTTCATTTTTTGTCCTTCCGTAGCTGCACCAATGAAAATAACTTATTTATATTATAATTAAAAAGAAAAAGAAAAAGAAAATAATTATCAATTGCCCTCTAAAAAAAAATGGTTTCACAATAATGAGATACTAATCGGGATTTTTTAATAATTTATTTGGCAAATTATGAGCCACACGATTTTTTTTTTTTTTTTTGTTAAAGCTAAGGGGTGGTAAAGTTTAAATTTGTTTATTTTTATCATATTACACCCTCAAGATTCGAACCCAATAACAAATTAAATAGAGTCACTTGAAAGCTAAAAGGTCACGCCCCTTGTAGGGGTGATTCGGGGATAGCATATATAGGTGACTAATTGAGATTATCAAATTTAAGTAAAAATTACGGACTCCGAATTTAAGAAAAATTAATATCTATTATAATAATAAAGTAAAAAAAAACACTCTTTTATCGGTAGGAAACCAAATGTTTTAAAAACTCATTAAAGACCCTCAAAATTAGGACAACTCGTGCTCCGTTGGGGAACCTTCATAAATAATTAAATAAAAGTGGTGAATTTAAAGATAAAGAAACGTTATCAACAAGTGATTATAAAAGTTGGTGGGTCATTACATTTTATTGTCTTGAAGGTTAGGTTTGAAATTAGGGTTTTTTTTCTTAATGCTTGATCACATCTGCTTCTTGATGGTTTCCTAAAAGGCACTTTTTTACAAGTTCTAAGGCAGATGAATTGTATGTGACTGGCTACCTAATATGAGATGGTGAGCTGATTTGAATTGACTGCACCGAAATTCTGCTGAATCACCCAACTTTCTTTCTTAATTGCTTACCGTATTGAATCTTGCATTATGTTCATTTCAAGGTGTTTTTTTTTTTAAGCACATTTGTACGTGTAAAATAGAAACACGATATTGTATAATACTAATAGAAAGTTTTATATATATATATAGACATATACATATAAATCATAGGAGCTTCACATAGGAGCTTTATTATAATCTCTTCTTCTTCAAAATCCATGAACTCTCAAACTTGTGGAATTCAAATCCAAATTCGCAAATATGATTTGGAAGGTCATAGCAGTACAATAATATGTGTTGATGCTGATTTTTTTTATCCTGAAATGTTAGGGTTGGAGTTCGGAGTGTCAATCCGGATCGTATTTATGTCCGATTCATAAATACGAGCAATGTCATTTTCCATAATATTATTAATTTATTGGTAGCACCATTGTCTTTTATACTCTTATTCAATCTAATTACGATTAGATTTCTGATTACGATTAGATCGAAACTAAATCTGATTTAGTGATACGTGTATATTAGACAAAGACCCTAGGATTTACAGTATAATGTGAAGTTACAATGTAGTTTGTAATTAATATTGGGAAGCGCACTATTAGTTGTATATCCTTAAATAAAGTTTCTGGTCAAGATTTGCTAACACGAGTCGGTTAGTAAAATCCACTGAGACCAGTACATGTCATATATCGTGACTTGATCCGATGGTTTATCCCAGTGAACCATGAGTCTCGGGAGACTCGTATAGACATGTAGGTGTTTATTTGATAAGACACTGAACGACTCACTGAATGTTTCCTAATAGATGGTACACCAACGTCAATAGGAACCTTCTCGAGTTGAGCGAGCATAGTGGTCCTTCGACTTGAGATACCACAGTGGGATATATGAGTTATCCTCCACACTTTGATGGCAGTCACGTCAACGATCTATTCATGATCAGACCTCCGCCTGTTCGTTGGGTGTGGACTGATGCTCATGATATCCAGTGCGTATCAAGATAGGATTCGTCAATCCTGTGTACAGGGCATATGCATCCAGCACGTGTTTACGATCTAGTAAATTCATGGCCGTGGTATAACTTCGGAAATCAATTCCGAGTGTTATTTAGAGATCGTAAATTGAAAGTCGACTGTATTATACCGAACAAATTTGATGTTGTTATCTATATCACAGGTATAATACAGATAGCCTGTGACGAAGTGATTATACGTATGCTATGACCTCGACTTGCATAGTTTAACGAGATTATCTATGGTCGTCATATTTCATGAGTGGGTGGATTATGGACACGAAATTGGATTTCGTGACGGATAAACCTAAACTTAGAGAGTCTCATAATATGAAGTGTACTCGTTAAGCACTTGGGCAACTTGATATGAATAATACGGATTATTCATAATACTTCACCGGATTAAGTGAGTTAATTTGGATCGTTTAATCGGTTAAACGATAACACATGTATTAGGGAATTTTGTCTGATCGTAATTATTGTGTATTTGTATTTGATACATAATACGATTAGATACACATTAATTATTCATCAAATGGGATTTTGACAAATGCCATAAATATATGTATTTGTTATTTATTGTAAATAAAAATACATATATAATAATAATTACATTAATTAATTATTTGGATATTTATGTTGGGTTTTTTAGGTCTAACCAAGATCAAATTAAGCAATGAAATGTGCGAATACAACAAAGTAAAGTAGCGTAAATACTCACTTTGATCGTCTTTGCGATGCATTGAACACAAAAATTTCTCCTTGAGACTCTCGGCCAAGCCCTTGGTTGTGCTCCTTGTGTTGATCTTCAAGCTCCAAGCTTTGAATGTAGATTTCATGCTCATATATGGGGTTCCCTATCACCTTTGAATGATCTCTTTAGTGTGCTAGCACTTGGAAAAATTTTCAACAAATTGTTTCCCTAAGCCTTGTGTGACCCTCGGCCAAGCCAAGAGAGGAGAGAAAAAATGGCACTTTGCCGTGAGTGAGGGAGAGAAGAGTTGTGTTGTGTGTTTATTTCCAAAATCAAGTAACCTAATACCATATTTCAAAAATTAGTCAAAGGTCTTTCACACATCATTGAATTAAGCTTGTGTGTTTTACAAGTTTCCAACAACCCAACGACTTCCATAAACCAAAAGTAGATTAAAGTGACTATGTGATGTGACTTGTGTGGGCCCCACTTTAATTCAAAATCCGAGTGGGCTCGCAACACATCCAGGGCTCGGATTCGCTAATTCCCAATTAACGAATTTTCCGTTGCGACGTAATTAAATAATTATGCCTAGCAAAATTACTATTCACGTCGCTAGCGAATTAATTCTAAATTAATTTGTTTGCCCGAATTAAAATCTAATTTTAATTCCGCGTCAAAATCTAATTTCGTATAATATATCGAATATATTATTTTTTTATCGATTAATTCCAAATTAATTGTTCTCTCTTTTCTAATTGAATTTTATCTCAGATAAAATTCTCTGTAATTAATCTCAGATTAATTATGTGCGAGTCATACGTCATCGGTGAATCTTCGGGAAGCGACCCATGAGATCCCTGGATATGTTGGCAGTAAATCTGGTCGTCGGACTATCCGAACACGTACGTACCTAGTACTACGTTTTTACCGATTTACAAAACATGGTTGGATTCTAGCAAAGCACCGTGCCTACCCAATTCTCCAGAAATATTCTTAAAGGAATATATAATCTGTATTAGGCGTAGTATACGTAGTATTGCGTATTGCGATCCAGTATCGAATGTCACATGCAAGGCCTGTGGCTGGAATTGTGTCTGCCCCGTACGAAGCATATGTCGGATATCTGGTAACTAGTCTCTATAATCGGATAAGCATGACATAGTCATATTATCCCGATGACTGCAGTACATAAGAGTACTAGTTCCGTATCCTACGTGACCATCATCTCCATATGACTGGAGTAATACTTTCATCTTGACATCACACCCAATACACTACGATTCTCAATATACCCAGAAAAGGCGTACACAGAACCTGTTAAAGCCCTGGACGACCAAAACCAAAGTATATTGATTGTCGCAAGTATTAGCGATGCAAGTCTCAGGTTAAGACCAAATACATCTACCCTGATTCGGACTTCCATAGACACATAGTCATACTGCCAATGGAATTCTGATGGGTCTATCCAGAGGGAAGCTGTTTCCATACCATCGGTAAACACAACCTCATATCACACTTGCATAAGTATCCAATACTTAAATATATGAGAACTATGTCGTTATGCTCCCACAACGCACACAAGTGCAATACTAGTATATTCCACATTATCGATGTCCAATCTCGATAATACTACGACTAGATATATTTTAATGATTAAACCTTAGTGGATTAATATTGTTTCATATCTTATTAATCCGGAACTAATTATATGGACTTTTATCATTTATATATCCCAGTAATCCAATTACAAATGATAAAAGAGCAATTTCCTTTGTCACATAGTTAATTTGTACAACAACACCATGTATGTACAAATAGTGATGCTATGGGTCATAATTGTCCAACAATCTCCCACTTGGCCTATAGCCAATCACTCAAGTGTCCTACACTTGAACTATGTACGGGTCGCTCAAACTTCTTCTGAGAAATTACTTTCGTTAGCGGATTTGCAATGTTATCATCTGATGCGATTTATTCGATCATCACATCGCCACGATGTATGATCCGACAAATCAGATGAAATAATTGAAGTATATATTTGGATCGTTGATGAGACCTTTAATTCTTTAGCCTGTGTTGTAGCCTAGCTCAACCGCTAACAGAACTACACCTAATCTAATTATGATTATTTTAGATCCAAAACGCTTCTATTGCAGCCTCAGCTGCAGCAATATTCCATTTTTGTTGTTTATTCGGCAACAATATATTGCTTGGAAGATTTCCAGCTCACTGTTCCGTAATTCAAACTATATAGTACCTTTATTATGACTTATAGTCATTTTTTCGGTTAGGAAACTTGCAGCAGTGAACCCAGTCACTTCAAGTTCTCCTTCTCCATAGCTTAAGAAGGCATCCTTAGTTCCTCTAAGATACTTAAGGATGTTCTTAACATCAATCCAGTGAATATCACTTTGATTGGTCTGATTGTGACTTCATATGTTCAAAGTATGAGACATCAGGTCACGTATATTTATTTCAATGTACGAGTTCTCGGAGAGTGCCAACAACCTTTAGATTTATCCCAATAGATCCTTATTCCTAGAATAAAGGTTGTCTCTCTCAAGTTATCTACGGAGAATTTTCATGAAATCCAAGCTTTCACCGATTGTATTATGGGAATGTAATTTCAAAGAAATGATATATCATCATTATTTAGGACAACCACTGTCAGTGCGCTCCCACTATCCTCCTTATATACACAATAATCATTTTCGTTTTGAATTAAATCATATACCATTATGATCACATCAAAACTCTAGTTCCAAGAATGCAATGCTTACTTCAATCCATAAATGGATCGAATTAACTTGCAAACCTTGTTTGCTTGTTTTGGTACGACAAAACCGTCAGGATGTTGTAAACATCCTCCAAAAGGTTTTCGTTTAAGGAAAGCGGTTTTGATGTTCAGCTGCCATATTTCATAAATGAAACATGCATCATTAGCAAGCATTATCCAAATGGATTTAATCATGGCAACAGGTAAAAGGTTTCATCGTAATCGACACAATGTTGATAATGATACATTTTCGCTACAAGCCTAGCTTTGTACGTTTGTATGTTGCCATCCATGTTTGTCTTCCTTGAAGACTCATATAGTACCAATAGGCACAATGTCTTCTGGTACATCAACCAGTGTCTAAACTTGGTTGTTATACATGGAATCCATTTCGGAAATCATGGCACTTTGCCATAATAGGGAGTCGATACCTTGTATCACTTCCTCATACGTAGCCAGTTCGTATTCCTCAATAAGATTGACATCTACATGAGGTGAGATCAGAAACCCATACATCCCAGGTTGTTTTCTGACTCTCTCAAACTTACGCGGTTCTTGTGTATTCGAAGATTATTGGTATAGTTTCATCCCTGATGAACTATTTGTGTTCCATTAAGGACTCGGTGCCTGGAACAGTATTACTCCAATTTTCATCGAGTTTTACTTTCTTCCCACTTTCCACTGCATATAGGTATTCCTCTTAGGAAAACCACATGGCTAGCAACAATTACATTGTTCTCTAGTGAGTTGTATAAGTACTATACTTTGGTTTCCCTAGGATAACCCATAAATTAGGCACTTATCCGATTTGGGTTCTAGTTTGGTATCATCCAAACATATGCCTAGCATTCCCAAATCTTCAAGAATGAGAAAACCCGGTTTCTTTCCTGTTCATATCTAAAATAAAATCTGTCTAACAGATTTTCATGGAACCTTATTCAAAATAAGTATTGCACTGTTTAATGTGTATCCCTTGAAGGAACATGTCTAACAAAATTCGGTTTCTCCGTTCGGACACACCGTCATATTTAAGGTGTTCCAAGAATAGTCCATATTGAAAGAATACTATACTCTTTCAAATAGTCGAGAAACTTATTGCTTAAGTATTTTCCACCATGGTCTTATCGTGACGGTTTTAATACTTTAGCCAATCTGTCTGTCTACTTCGTGTCGAAACTCTTTGAATTTATCAAAAGTTTCCGATTTATGTTTCACAAGAAACACATAAACATAGCGCGATGCCACATCCTTAAAGGTTACGAAGTGTTCATATCCACCTCTAGCCTAGCTAGACATGTGCCCACTTATGTCACTATGAACGAGGGCTAACAGATCGGTGGCACTTGTACTTTTCCCAAGTAAAATGTGTTTTAGGCACTTTTCATAATAAACTAGATTCGTAGACATTATTTAAATTAGAATCAAATCCGTCCTAGTATCCACTTTTCGAAAGTGTGGATATACGAGTTTTGTTAATGTGTCCCAGACAACAATGCCATTTATAAGTCTCATCTGATTAATTTAGTTTGAGCTATTTGTTTGTCATGTCATACGTTTGAGATTCATTTATATTATAAATATAAATTCTGTTATTCACATCTAATGTGTTTATCTCAATATCATCTTTATAAAATAAAACACTTTAGTGTTCTAGAATATAAAGGTATACCCGCAACGGGTTAAACTTAGATATAGAGATAATGTTTCTAGTCAAACTAGTTACATTATAACAGTTTCCTAATTTAAGTACATACCCAAAGGGTAGTTCCTAAACTTAGGTTTCTACGGTTAAAACAGCGACTCTCGTCCCGTTTTCAACTCGCAGATCGATCTCAACTGAAGTCAGTCTCCTACTAATCAGCAGATTCCGTACATCAGTACATATATATGTACAACATCTAGTATCAAAAAATACAATTTTGAAACCAGTAGTGAACTTGTTTATGACAAACATACTTGAAGCCGAAGCCTTGCCCCGCCTTCACTTCCTTCATGTCTGCCTTATTCATACGGCAGTCACGCTTCCAGTGACCCAGTTTGCCACAGTTTAGGCAGACATCTTGGGATATGTCATTTGTCTTCCAAGAAGACTTTGATGATTTTGCCTTTGCCCCTTTAGAAGCTCTGGCTCTGCCTCCTTGAGCATAGCCATCAACTCTCTAAGAGTTTACTCTTGGTTCACAATGAACCTGCCCCAGCTTTCGGGTAGAGACTATAAGATCAAATCTTTGGTAGTCTCGGCCACGTAGGTAATGCCCAGCTAACCCAGCTGATCGATGTCAGCAATCATCTGCGACATCTAGTGCTCGATAGATATACTCTCTGACATACATGAGCGAAAGAGCTTTTTTTGCAATTTGTACTTCTAAGATCTAAGAATAGATCTATGAAGATCTTTAATTTCAACATCATGTTATAAGGATCTAATCCTTTAGTCTGACGACGAAATTAAAGTGTCATTGCATTAAACATAATGGATTAAGCACTAAAGTTATCATCACATGAATCTTCCAAAGATCATGTTCTATTATTTGCTCAACTCCGAGCTCAGGCCCAAAAGGTTGCTCTATCAAATAGAATGACTTCTCAGTGCCCAGGACTATCCTGAGGTTTTATTCACATTCTGAAAATTGGAGCCGTTTAAATACATTTTCTCCTAGGATTATGTTTTAAACGCTAATCTTTCAGTAATATTGATTTCAATAGTCTAATTATCCAATCAACGATTTCAGGTACAATTAAATATAATGATTACTATATTTAATGTGTGATGGTGGATGACGGTTTATTCATCAGGGCCGAGGTGAGGGGCAAGAGAACTTCATGTGTGATGGTGGATGACGGTTCGTCCATCAATGTGTGCCCGTTGAAAATTCTGGCAAGATTAGGTATGAAAGCAACAGACTTGGACCCCTCTAGTATGACTATTAAAGCTTATGATGACAGTAAGCGGGGAGTTGAGGGTACCTTTGCGGCTATGGTCAAGGTAGGGCCGATTGAAGATGAGGTTGAGTTCACAGTGCTGGACATCCCAGCCACTTTTGCTTTATTGTTGGGAAGGCCTTGGTTTCACAAGCTTGGGGGCGTGCCTTCCACTTTGCATCAGATGATCAGATTCCCGTATGAGGGAGAGATTGTTACCATCCGGGCTGAGTTAGACAATGCCGTGGCTGCCTTGGAGATACTACCTTTCACGAGGTTCCAGGTATCAGCCACTTTTGAGGAGTGGGTGGATCCTAGAGTGGCTAGGATTATGGAGAAAATGAAGTTTGAGCCAGGTAAAGGTTCAAAATTGCCGGATTTCAGAGGACAAACTACTCGGAAAGGTTTGGGATACAAATCTGACGAAGAAAAGCCAAAGGTCAAGAAAAAGGGCCTGAGGCTGATGGAGTGCTTTGTGAAAGCTTCAGGGTATCAAGGAGAGCCTGAACCTGTGGAGGTTAATGGGATTTTTGTACCTGGGTTTGAGATCTTCCAGGATTTGTTGGGTGAGAAGCCACTGACCGGGAAAGCTGTGGAAGCAGATATTTGGGAAGAAGAGCTGATGAAGTTAGAGAGCCTGACTCTGGAAGAAGATGAGAAGCCTGAGGAAGACCTGATTGCAAAGGAAGAAGTGTCTATAGATGATGAAGACATTTACCGTCCTGACTTATTTGAATGTACTTCCGCATTATCCAATAATAAAGACATTTCTTTTGCTTACTTGCCTGAGTCATTTCCATTCACTCTGCATGAATCAAACATATTTGACATCAGTTCAGCCAGAACTATTGCATTTAACTTGGGCACACTTGAGAACCCCAAAGAAATTTTGATTGCAAGTGAAGTAACCTCCGAAGAGAGGGAGAAACTAGAAGAAGTGTGGTCAGATATGCCAAAGTATTTGCTTGGTCTTATGAGGACATGCCCGGGGTAGACAGAAACATTGCCCAGCACACAATACCAACTTATCCGAATATGAGGCCAGTAAAGCAGAAACTTCGACGGATGAGACCAGAATGGGCTGAGAAAGTCAGAGAGGAATTCAAGAAGCAGATAAATGTGGGGTTCCTGGAAGTGGTAAAATATCCCGAATGGTTGGCTAACATAGTACCGGTACCAAAGAAAGATGGGAAAGTCAGAATGTGTGTAGACTACAGAGATCTCAACAAGGCTTGTCCGAAAGATGATTTTCCTCTGCCGCATATAGATGTTCTGGTTGATAGTGCGGCTTTGTCTGCTATGTATTCATTCGCATATGGATTTTCAGGGTACAATCAGGTTCTCATGGCAGAGGAAGATAAACACAAGACTGCATTTGTTACCGAGTGGGGTACCTATTGTTACAAGGTGATGTCGTTTGGGCTTAAGAATGCAGGAGCTACTTATCAGCGGATGGCCACTACACTCTTCCATGACTTAATGCACAAAGAGATTGAGGTGTATGTGGATGACATGATGGTGAAATCAGAAACGAGAGTTGGGCATATTGAGGCATTGGAAAGGTTCCTTCAGAGAGTTGACAGATATAACCTGCGGCTTAACCCCAAGAAATGTGTGTTTGGGGTGACATCAGGGAAATTGCTTGGTCATACAGTGGGAATGGGCGGAATAGAGGTAGACTCCGAAAAGATCAAGGCAATCACAGAAATGCCTGCACCGAAGACAGAAAAGGAAGTCAGGGCATTCTTGGGAAAGATTCAGTACATCAGTCGGTTTATTGCCAAGTTTACATCGGTATGTGAGCCTATCTTCAAACTGTTGAGAAAAGATCAGCCAGTGAGATGGAATGAACAGTGTCAGACCGCCTTCGACAGAATCAGAGAGTACTTGGTAAAACCACCTGTATTGAAACCTCCGAGACCGGGCAGACCTTTGATATTGTATTTGGCTATAGAATCAGAAGCATTGGGGGGTATGATGGTACAGGCAGATGAGACGGGGGTAGAACATGCAGTGTATTATCTGAGTAAGAAGCTGCTTCCGTATGAGGCTCGGTATCAGGAAGTTGAGAAGATCTGTCTTGCAGTGGTATGGGCTTCCAGAAAGTTGCGACATTACTTCCAGTCTTACAAGATCCAAGTGGTGGCAAAGGAGAATCCTCTGAAATATCTTCATTCAGTGCCTTCACTAGTGGGAAAACTGGGCCGATGGTTGGTATTGTTGACAAAGTTTGACATTGAGTATATCACCTCCAAAGTGATCAAGGGACGAGCAGTAGCGGAATTTCTGGCATTGCAACCTGTTGAGGGGGATCAGTATAAGTTTGAGTTTCCAGATGAAGAGATCCAAGCAATAACAGTTCAGAGATGGAAGATGTATTTTGATGGAGCAGTGAATTACAAGGGAGCCGGATTGGGATCGTGATAGTAACCCCCGAGGGAGAGACTTTGCCTTTGGCTAAGAGGTTGACATTCAGAGTGACTAATAACATGGCCGAGTACGAAGCATGTGCTTTTGGTTTGACAACCTTGATAGCCTTGAAGGCCGGGAGTGTGGAAATCTACGGAGATTCTATGCTGGTAGTCCAGCAGATACGAGGAGAATGGGAATTGAAGGAAGAACGGTTGAAGCCTTACCTTTTTCACCTCAGAAAATTGGCACAGGATATCCCCGAGTGTAAGTTTCAGCACCTACCGAGGGAAGAGAATCAGATGGCAGACGCATTGGCTACACTAGCGGCGACTTGGGAAAATCCAGAGAAGTTAGTGATGAGACCGTTGGTACTGACAACAGCAAGTAAACCTGCTTATGAGATAGAAAGAATTCTGGAAGTTGAGGTTGACGACGGTAAACCTTGGTATTATGACATTCAGAGGTATCTGGAACATGGTGAATTCCCGGAAGGGGCGGGCAGAAAAGACAGAATAGCCATTCAGAAGTTGGCTTCCTAGTATATGACTTTGAGAGGGGAACTGTACAAGAGGCAGGCAAACGGTATTCAGTTGAAATGTTTGAGAAAAGAAGAAGCTCAGAAAGTGATGGAAGAGGTACATGTCGGGGTATGTGGTCCGCACATGAATGGGTTGAACTTGTCCCGCAAGATAGTGAGACAGGGGTTTTATTGGTCAACCATGGAAACGGACTGCGCGAAGATGGTAAAACACTGTCATGACTGTCAAGCACACGGTAATTTGAATCACTTACCGCACACAGAATTGCACGGGTTGTCAGAGCCGTGGCCTTTCTCAGCATGGGGAATTGATATGATTGGGGAAATTCGACCAAATGCATCAAATGGGCATCGCTTCATAGTGGTGGCAGTAGATTACTTCTCAAAGTGGGTGGAAGCCGAATCCTTCCGTAATATTACAGCGAAGCAGATGGCAAAGTTCATAGCTCGGAACCTCATTTGTCGGTATGGTATGCCGCATCATGTAGTGACGGACAACGGGGTCCAGTTTCAAGGAGAGACGAAGGCAATGTTACAGAGGCATGGGATAGGCCTCCACAAGTCATCACCGTACAGGCCGCAGGCAAATGGGGCAGTTGAGGCAGCCAACAAGACTATAAAGATAATTTTAGCCAAGATGACAGAAAATTGTAGAGATTGGGCCGAGAAATTACCGTATGCTTTGTGGGGGTACAGAACATCAGTAAGAACGGCAACAGGATCCACACCTTACTCCTTGGTCTACGGGATGGAAGCAGTATTACCAGTGGAAGTGGAAATACAGTCCCTGAGGGTATTAGCAGAGGCAGAATTACCGGAACAGGAATGGGCCGCTCAGAGATTTGATCAGTTAGCACTGTTGGATGAAAAGAGAACGAAGTCTTTGTATCACATGCAGTTGTATCAGAAGAGACTAGCCCGAGCATTCAACAAGAAAGTACGCCCCACGAAGATCAGAAAGGGTGATTTGGTACTTAAGCAGTCGAGGCCGTCGACAACGGATCCGAGAGGGAAATTCAGGCCTAACTGGGAAGGACCTTACATCGTTCAGAAAGTCATGGGAAATGGGGCAGTGAAGCTGTCAGACTTGGAAGGAAACGAGTTCACCGAGTCGATCAACGTAGACAGATTAAAGCAGTACTTTGCCTGAGGGAGAGAAGACTGAGAAGTCACCACAAGGATCGACAGAAGATCTAACCCAACGGAATAGGGAAACCATTCATGCATACACGTAACGTTGCATTCTCTTTGTGTTTGTTTCTGTTTTGTGTTCGCAGGAAAGAAGAAAGCGGCAAGAATGAGCCAAGCAACGTCAACGCAATTCCAGTTTTTGGGGTGAGTCCCAAGGGGCGAGGCCCATATCATGTCATCTTCAGGTATGGAGACACATCATCGGTTCGAGGGCGAGGTCCCTATAGTCAGCGGTATTGGGTCGAGGTGCCCAGGGTCGAGGTGCCCACTACATCATCAGTTCGAGGGGGAGGTCCCTATAGTCAGCGGTGTTGGGTCGAGGTGCCCCCGTTGTCAGTTGTAGTTCCGGGTCGAGGTGCCCAGGGTCGAGGTGCCCACTACATCATCAGTTCGAGGGCGAGGTCCCTATATTCAGCGGTGTTGGGTCGAGGTGCCCAGGGTCGAGGTGCCCCCGTTGTCAGTTGTAGTCCCGGTCGAGGTGCCCAGGGTCGAGGTGCCCACTACATCATCAGTTCGAGGGCGAGGTCCCTATAGTCAGCGGTATTGGGTCGAGGTGCCCAGGGTCGAGGTGCCCCCGCTGTCAGTTAGTGTTCCGGGTCGAGGTGCCCAGGGTCGAGGTGCCCACTACATCATCAGTTCGAGGCGAGGTCCCTATAGTCAGCGGTGTTGGGTCGAGGTGCCCAGGGTCGAGGTGCCCCCGTTGTCAGTTGCAATTATTGGGACGCGTCCCAGGATCGAGGTCCGCTGCAATACCAACTCAACTCGAGGCGGCAGCCGAGCCAGGTAAGTAAAATGCATTGCATAACTTTGATAGGATTGTTCAAAGTCACACACTGCACAAGTCCCATCAAAGTGGGGCGACTGTAGGCATTGCATTTTCGCATGTGAACCCGATGATGATGAGCCTCATTTGGAGGCACTACCTTTTGAGTCACGAAAGCCGCGGGAAACGGATATCGGAAGGGGAAATTCAGGATAAACAAGCTCATTGTCTTCGTTGGTGCTGCGTTCGTTACTTCGTTCGAACCTCGTGCAGATTGCGGACGTTCGTGCTGTGTGCGAGGAGGCGTTCGAACGGAGCCGGTAATTCTGGTTTTGCTGCTAGCCTCACACCCCAGCCCATTTAGCTCCCCAAAGCCCATAAAACACATCCCAAATTAAATAAATAAATATTAAACATTAAATAAAATATTTAAATCATTTACCAATTAAATAAAACATAAAATAAAATCATGCCTAATATAAATAAATCAAATATATTATATTAAAACTAAAAAGAAGATTTGCCTAATTAAAATCAATCTTAACCAATTAAAGCCAATCACATGTTTGACTTCCTAATTCAATAAGATAACACCATTTAAATATTGCAACTTCCTAAATTAAAATATTTTGTCCCCCCCTTAATCCTTTGATTTCCTTGTTTAAAACTAAATCATATCCTAATTAAATGCACAAAATCCTTCCCTTGTCAACCCTAACCCTTCTCTATAAAACCACCCTTCACCAAGCCTCTTGGGCTCCTCTAGTTCACGCATATACAAAAAAAAGAAGCCTTCCCATTGACGCCCATAGTAAGCAATAAACAACAAGAATTTCTCTCATTCTCCTCCCTCCATAGCGAAAAAAACAAGCCTTCCTAAAGCCACTGAAACCAGCCCCTGCACCCCTCTAAAACACGCCCAAGTAGCCCCCTAAATCACCTTAAAACAGCAGCTCAAATCACCTTAGAGCAGCAGCAAAATCCTCCCAAAACAGTCCCCAAAATCCCAAAAAAAGTAACATAAAAACTGCATAGATAATCTTAAAAATAATCACATATAATGTACTAAGACCCACACAAACTTGGAATAGTTTATTGAAAACGTTAAAACAGGTGGCCCGTGCAGTGACCAGCAAGACAGAAGCCGAATAGGAGCAGAACGGAGTTCGAACCGTAAGCAAAACAGCGAAGCAGTGAGCTATGACGTTGAACAGTGGACCAGAAAGTTGCGGAGCTTTACCCCCTTTCGATTTCCGTGGAACGCGAGTCCGAGAGACGGCTTAAAAGGTTAGACCTGAGGGTATCTTTCACACTTATTCTCATTTTATTTTCTGGTCATTTATTTTGATTATATTTTCTATATTGTGGTATCTGTTGTGTGTATGATGTATGTTGTGGGTATTGGATGAATGAGAGATGTGTCAACTCTCGCGGTATATCGGATGGAAACCCGGACATAAATTTCATAGCCGATCCGAATGGACGGTAATATGATCTGTACTCGGGCCACAACTCCACGTACCGCTTGGGTAAATTGCACATCTTTCTTTTGTTGTGTTGCTTTTGTTTATTCAGTTTTCTTTACTTGAATTCAATATGTTGTTTAGTTTACATGATTCAACCAAGCGCATGGGCTTAGTGAGTTAGTTCAAAGGTCCTCCATTTGGGAGACAAAGAGCCAAAAAGGCCACCTTTGTGACACTACTTCGCCGCGCCGGTTGATGTGTGTTCGGTTGGATGCGAGATACGTTCATCGGGCATACTTAGTTTGATGTTATTGAGTTTATCTTTTATGTATGGTTCAATCAAGCGCATGGGCTTAGTAAGTGGAATGAAAGATCCCTTATGGGGAGGGGTTAAAACCCGTTACCACGATGCTTTGCCGCGCCGGTTGATGTGTGTTCAGATTGGATGTCAGATGTGTTCAATCGGGCATACTTGGTTGATATGATTGGTTCTATTCTTGTATGTGTGATGTGACGCGCATGGGCTTAGTATGTTGGTCTAAAGGTCCTCTCTTTGAGAGATCAAGAGCCACAAAAGGTCACCTTTATGGCAGTACTTCGCTGCGCCTTTTTATTTTGTGTTATGTATTGCGTCCCATTTCATGCTGTAGGACACAGAACCTGGGCGACGCCGTTCCTAGGCTCGCGACCTAGTTGGGAAAGATTACATAACATGGAGTCGCCACCCGGTGTGAACCGGGACAAAGATTTAAGGCCGCACTCACCCCTCGCAAGGGAAGACCTCAAACCGTTGGGTTCGGAATGGTCCCTTACTTATGTCACTTGTAATGAAAGGATTTATATAATAATTTAAACAAGCTGAAGTAACAATTATTTCTAGAGGTATCATGCTTCTAAAGTCACATTTATAAAATAAAATATGCGCCTAAATATACATGTATTTCATATATAAGATTGCATGCTTAACATATATCAAGATAGCAACTAACATACATCTTTACTTGCATATCATATTCAGGAAAAACACAAGCACACATATTAACCATACAAGCACACATGGTAACCATACAAGCACACGTATGGGCACTTTTCCAAGTGGTACGTGGAATTGTAGCCCAAGTACAGACCGCACTACCGTCCATTCGGAATCGGCTACGGAATTTACGTCTGGGTTTCCATCCGATATACCGCAAGAAATAATACCCAAATGTTATCATGACACGAGCATATGAATGGTAATACATTGACACATTTGCATAAGAAAGATCAACCAATAGGCAATCATGCATGAATATAATAAGACAGACTCAGTTCAGTGTGTGCACGTTCGTGTAGCGTTCGTAAACGCGTTCGAACGGAATGAAACAGAATGCTCACGTTCGAGTAGCGTTCGTAAACGCGTTCGAACGGAAATGAAACAGAATGTTCACGTTCGAGTAGCGTTCGTAAACGCGTTCGAACGGAAATGAAACAGAATGCTCACGTTCGTATGGCGTTTGTTAACGCGTTCGAACGGAAATGAAACAGAATACTCACGTTCGAGTAGCGTTCGTAAACGCGTTCGAACGGAAAGGAGACCTGATGCATGATAAGGCAAAATGTATGCATGTTCGAGTTGCGTTTGCAAACGCGTTCGAACGGACACGGACCTGATGCATGAAATATGATGCAATACAGAAAATAAAAGGGCGCGGCGAAGCACTGCCGTAAAGGTGACCTTTTGGGGCTCTTGATCTCTCAAAGAGAGGACCTTTAGACCAACATACTAAGCCCATGCGCGTCACATCACACATACAAGAATAGAACCAATCATATCAACCAAGTATGCCCGATTGAACATATCTTACATCCAATCTGAACACACATCAACCGGCGCGGCAAAGCATCGTGGTAAAGGGCTTTTAGCCCCTCCCCATAGGGGATCTCACAACACACTTACTAAGCCCATGCGCTCGATTGACTTATACATACGGAAATAAAGATAACAATATCAAACTAAGTATGCCCGATTGAACGTATCTCGCGTCCAACCGAACATACATCAACCGACGCGGCGAAGTAGTGTCACGAAGGTGGCCTTTTCGGCTCTTTGTCTCCTAAATGGAGGACCTTTGGACTAACTCACTAAGCCCATGCGCTTGGTTGAATCATGCATAACTAACGACATATTGAGTTTAGGTAAAACAAACTAAATAAACAAGAACAACACAACAAAAGAAAGATGGTGTCGTTTACCCAAGCGGTACGTGGAATTGTGGCCCGAGTACAGATCATATTACCGTCCATTCGGAATCGGCTATGAAATTTATGTCCGGGTTTCCATCCGATATACCGCGAGAGTTGACACATCTCTCATTCATCCAATACCCACAACATACATCATACACACAACGGATACCACAAATACAGAAAATATAATCAAAATAAATGACTAGAAAATAAAAATGAGAATAAGTGTGAAAGATACCATCAGGTCTAACCTTTTAAGCCGTCTCTCGGACTCACGTTCCACGAAGATCGGAAGGGGATAAAGCTCCGCAACTTTTTCTGGTCCGCTGGTTCAACGTCCTAGCTCACTGTTTCGCTGCTTTGCTTACGATTCGAACTCCGTTCTGCTCCTATTCGGCTCCTGTTTTGCTGCTCACTGCACGGGCTACCTGTTTCAATGTTTTCAAAGAACTATTCCAAGTTGTGTGGGTTCTTAGTGCAATTAAATATGATTATTTTTAAGATTGTCTATGTAGTTTTATGTTACTGTTTTTTAAAGATTTGGGCTGCTGTGTTTGTGTGATTTTCGGTGATGTATGGAGGTTTAGAGGGGCTGGTTTTCGGTGGTGATTAGGGGTTGTTTTGGTGCTTGTAGTTTCGGTGATGTGAGGGTGGTTATTTGTGATAGATTCGGCTATGGAGGAGATGGTTGAGGTTCTTTTTTTTTCTCTTTTTGTGTGTGTAGGAAGTGTTTTTTCTCTTTTTGTCTATTTGGTCTTGGGTGTGTAGAGAGAGTCTAGAGAGATTTTGAGAGAGTTTGGGTGTGAATTCTATATGTCAAGGAGACAAGGGCTTTGGTGAGGGGTTGTTTATATAGAGAAGGGTTAGGGTTGACAAGAGAAGGGATTTTGTGCATTTAATTAGGATATGATTTAGTGTTTAGCAAGAAAAGTCAAAGATTGAGGGGGGACAAATTTGGTTTAGATTAGGAAGTCAATACTTTTAAGTTGGTGGATATCTTATTGAATTAGGAAGTCAAATATATGATTGGCTTTAATTGGTTAAGATTGATTTTAATTAGGCAAGTCTTATTTTTAGTTTTAATATATAATATATTTGATTCATTTATATTAGGCATGATTTTATTTTATGTTTTATTTAATTGGTAAATGATTTAAATGTTTTATTTTAATGTTTAATATTTAATTAATATTTAATTATTTAATTTGGGATGTGTTTTATGGGCTTTGGGGAGCTAAATGGGCTGGGCGTGAGGCTAGCAGCAAAACCAGAATTACCGGCTCCGTTCGAACACCTCATCGCACGCGGCACGAACGTCCGCAATCTGCACGAGGTTCGAACGAAGTAACGAACGCAGCACCAACGAAGACAGTGAGCTTATTTATTCTGAATTCCCCCTTCCGATATCCGTTTCCCGCGGCTTTCATGACTCAAAAGGTAGTGCCTCCAAATGAGACTCATCATCGGGTTTCACATGCGAAAATGCAATGCCTACAGTCGCCCCCACTTTGATGGGACTTGTGCAGTGTGTGACTTTGAACAATCCTATCAAAGTTATGCAATGCATTTTACTTACCTGGTTAGCTAGCTGTCTCGAGCTGAGCTGATACTGCAGTGGACCTCGATCCTGAGACGCGTCTCGATGCTGCTGATGATGTGGGCCTCGAACTGGGACGCATCCCAATAGCTGCAACCGACAACGGGGGCCTCGACCCTGGGACGCATCCCAATAGCTGACAAAATGTGGGCCTCGACCCTGGGACGCATCCCGAAAATGATGATGCAGTGGACCTCGATCCTGGGACGCATCCCAATAGCTGCAACCGACAACGGGGGCCTCGACCCTGGGACGCATCCCAATACCGCTGACAAAATGTGGGCCTCGACCCTGGGACGCATCCCGAAAATGATGATGCAGTGGACCTCGATCCTGGACGCATCCCAATAGGACAATAGCTGCAACCGACAACGGGGGCCTCGACCCTGGGACGCATCCCAATACCGTTGACAAAATATGGGCCTCGACCCTGGGACGCATCCCGAAAATGATGATGCAGTGGACCTCGATCCTGGGACGCATCCCAATAGCTGCAATCGACAACGGGGGCCTCGACCCTGGGACGCATCTCAATACCGTTGACAAAATATGGGCCTCGACCCTGGGACGCATCCCGAAAATGATGATGTGGAGCTTCGCTCCTCAGCCGATATGGGCTTCGCCCCCAAGCTGACATGATGTGATGTGGAGCCTCGCTCCCCAGTCGATATGGGCCTCGCCCCCAAGCTGGTACAATGTGGAACCTCGCTCCTTAGCCAATATGGGCTTCGCCCTCCGAGACCCATACCCGGAACTTAACTTCATTGGGACCTCAATCTTCAGATTACTGCCCATATCAAATGCTGTGCCTTTGCCATCTCTGATTGGCTTACTGCTCGCTCTTTTCCGTCTTCAACACCTGTTTACACAAAACAGAACAAACAAAAAAATAAAAAAATATAGGTTACGTGTATGCATGTATGCAGGAGTTTTCTTATCCCGTTGGGTTAGGTCTTCCGCTGGCGACCAAGTCTTCTCAAGCAAAGTACAACTTCAACCTGTCGACATTGATTGGTCTGTGAATTCATTTCCTTCCAAGTCTGATAGCTTCACTGCTCCATTTCCCAGGACTTTCTGAACGATGTAAGGTCCTTCCCAGTTAGGCCTGAATTTCCCTCTCGGATCCGTCGTCGACGGCCTCGACTGCTTAAGTACCAAATCACCCTTTCTGATCTTTGTGGGACGTACTTTCTTGTTGAATGCCCGGGCTAGTCTCTTCTGATACAACTGCATGTGATACAAAGACTTCGTTCTCTTCTCATCCAATAGTACCAACTGATCAAATCTCTGTGCGGCCCATTCCTGTTCCGGTAATTCTGCCTCTGCTAATACCTCAGGGACTGTATTTCCACTTCTACTGGCAATACTGCTTCCATTCCGTAGACCAAGAGAGTAAGGTGTTTCACCTGTTGCCGTCCTTACCGATGTTCTGTACCCCCACAAAGCATATGGTAACTTCTCGGCCCAATCTCTACAATTTTCTGTCATCTTGGCTAGAATTGTCTTTATGGTCTTGTTGGCTGCCTCAACTGCCCCATTTGCCTGCGGCCTGTACGGTGATGACTTGTGGTGGCCTATCCCATGCCTCTGTAACATTGCCTTCGTCTCTCCTTGAAACTGGACCCCGTTGTCCGTCACTACATGATGCGGCATACCATACCGACAAATGAGGTTCCGAGCTTTGAAACTTGCCATCTGCTTCGCTGTAACATTACGGAAGGATTCGGCTTCCACCCACTTTGAGAAGTAATCTACTGCCACCACTATGAAGCGATGCCCATTAGATGCATTTGGTCGAATTTCTCCAATCATATCAATTCCCCATGCTGAGAAAGGCCACGGCTCTGACAACCCGTGCAATTCTGTGTGCGGTAAGTGATTCAAATTACCGTGTGCTTGACAGTCATGACAGTGCTTTACCATCCTTGCGCAGTCTGTCTCCATAGTCGACCAATAAAACCCCTGTCTCACTATCTTGCGGGACAAGTTCAACCCATTCATGTGCGGACCACATACCCCGGCATGTACCTCTTCCATCACTTTCTGAGCTTCTTCTTTTCTCAAACATTTCAACTGAATACCGTTTGCCTGTCTCTTGTACAGTTCCCATCTCAAAGTCACATACTGGGAAGCCAACTTCTGAATGGCTATTCTGTCTTTTCTGCCTGCCCCCTCCGGGAATTCACCATGTTCCAGATACCTCTGAATGTCATAATACCAAGGTTTACCGTCGTCAACCTCAACTCCCAAAATTCTTTCTATCTCATAAGCAGGTTTACTTGCTGTCGTCAGTACCAACGGTCTCATCACTAACTTCTCTGGATTTTCCCAAGTTGCTGCAAGTGTAGCCAATGCATCTGCCATCTGATTCTCTTCTCTCGGTAGGTGCTGAAACTTACACTCGGGGATATCCTGTGCCAATTTTCTGAGGTGAAAAAGGTAAGGCTTCAACCGTTCCTCCTTCAATTCCCATTCTCCTCGCATCTGCTGGACTACTAACATAGAATCTCCGTAGATTTCCACACTTCCGGCCTTCAAGGCTATCAATGCCGTCAGGCCAAAAGCACATGTTTCATACTCAGCCATGTTATTAGTCACTCGGAATGTCAACCTCTTAGCCAAAGGCAAAGTCTCTCCCTCGGGGGTCTATCACGATCCCAATTCCGGCTCCCTTGTAATTTACTGCTCCATCAAATACATCTTCCATCTCTGAACTGTTATTGCTTGGATCTCTTCATCTGGAAACTCAAACTTATATTGATCCCCCTCAACAGGTTGCAATGCCAGAAACTCCGCTACTGCTCGTCCCTTGATTACTTTGGAGGTGATATACTCGATGTCAAACTCTGTCAACAATACCAACCATCGGCCCAGTTTTCCCACTAGTGAAGGCACTGAATGAAGATATTTCAGAGGATTCTCCTTTGCCACCACTTGGATCTTGTAAGACTGGAAGTAATGTCGCAACTTTCTGGAAGCCCATACCACTGCAAGACAAATCTTCTCAACCTCCTGATATCGAGCCTCATACGGGAGCATCTTCTTACTCAGATAATAAACTGCATGTTCTACCCCTGTATCATCTGCCTGTACCATCATACCTCCCCAACAATAAGGCAAAAGTGGCTGGGATGTCCAGCACTGTGAACTCAACCTCATCTTCAATCGGCCCTACCTTGACCATAGCCACAAAGGTACCCTCAACTCCCCGCTTACTGTCATCATAAGCTTTAATAGTCATACTAGAGGGATCCAAGTCTGTTGCTTTCATACCCAATCTTGCCAGAATTTTCAACGGGCACACATTGATGGACGAAC
Organism: Zanthoxylum bungeanum; assembly: GCA_019454045.1. Taxonomy (NCBI): domain Eukaryota; kingdom Viridiplantae; phylum Streptophyta; class Magnoliopsida; order Sapindales; family Rutaceae; genus Zanthoxylum; species Zanthoxylum bungeanum. The sequence continues at coordinate 233,238 of SKCR01017149.1, forward strand.
CGTCATCCACCATCACACATGAAGTTTTCTTGCCCCTCACTTCAGCCCTGATAAATAAAGGCCTATTATGATTCTTCCCCTCCGGTGGGAGATCATCCTCAGAAAAGGATATCTGCAAAGCTTCCTTCTGAACCGACCCAACAAACATTGCGGGGTTGGCATCCTCCGGTACCACGATCTTGCTCAAGGCCTCAACCATAGCCTGTCTATGCTCCTGAGATGCACATAATAGTTCCCAGATACTGACTTGTGCTCTAGTCTTCCTCAATTGCCTTAGCACTATATCCCCTTCTGTATTTTCTGCAGTCTCAACCACTTCTCTACCATCTGTCAATGCTTCCTTACCCTTTTCTGCCATATCATTATAAAAACGACCGCTACGTGTCATTCCCCTTACTTCCTCCTCATCACTGCTAGAGAAATCAAGCCAAAAGTCCTTCTTCTGCTCAAACTCATCCTCACTAGTGCTATCCCAGATTCCCAGGCAAAAGGCTTGAGGGTGAAAGGATTTTAGGACAAGGTCTTCTGGAAGGCCAGAATTGATCATATAGGCTGGTGGTGGTACGGCACGGTAGTTGGGTAAGGGGTTTCTGTGTGTATCGGGCTGTTCTGTTTCTGGGTTGGGTATTTTCTTGGAGTCTATTAGGTCTTGGATTTCATGGCGGAGTCGGGAGCAGTTGTCGGTGTCATGGCCTTTTTGTTGGTGGAAGTGGCAATAAAGGCTTAGGTTAATATGTGGTGGTAGGGGATTGGGTAATGGTTTGGTATCCAATGGTTTTAAAAGCCCTTGCCTCTTCAACTTCTCTAGCACCTTAGACAGGGGCCTTCCCAAGTTGGAAAACTGCCTGTTCCGGATAGCAGCAACTTCAGCAGCAGAAACGGCTTTGCTCCCGATGTTCCCCCAATGGGCCTTCTGTTTAGACCATAGAATTTTCTATTCTCGGCCTCTTCTTCTTCTCAATATCCATGACAGTTTCCCTCAACTGTCGAAAGTCTGCAATCATGGAGGTCATCCTCCTCAACTTGCCGTAAATGGAGGGCTTGGTGCCCTTGATAATCATCTTGATCTGATCCTTCTCCGAAGGCCTAGTCTGCATTTTCAATAATTGACCCCTCCACCGGTCCACATACTCCTTAAAACTCTCCTCCGCTTTCTGCTTAACATTCTCCAGATCACGGAGTGACAGATCGATCTCCAAGTCAGTGACATATTGCTTCAGGAAAGCATCAGCTAACTCCCTCCAATCTTCCTTCACTTTCTTGTCCAAACTGTGGTACCATACCACGGGAGCCCCTTCAAGCGACATTCCAACATTTTCTGCACCTGGCGCTGAGACAAGCCAACTGAACTCATGACTGATACAAACTGTCGGAGATGCACCCTTGGATCCCCATTCCCGTTGAACTTAGCCATATCCGGCATCTTGAACTGTGCAGGCAACTGTTCCTCAAAAGTCAAAGTGTCATAATCCAGCAAATCCTCATTCTTACCCCTCATCTTGCGGGTAACTGACTCAACCTGATCCCGAAGTTTCTGCAACTCTGTCTGAGACCCAGATACTCTGCCTGCTGCATACTCTGCCATATCATCATCAAAAGCGGGGATATCATCCCCCAATCTGTTCGGAGATTCCTCTTGCCTCACATCCCCAGAATGAACCCCGGCACGAGACCCAGCTATACCAGCCATAGCAGTAGTCAAAGCCTGTAACTGTTCAGTGATCTTGGCGAGACCATTCTCTAACTGATCCATACGGGACACCTCATTATCGGATTCACTCATACTTGTTCTTTTAGTGAGTCTGGTTCCTTCTCTAACCCAAACGGTATCTATGGTGTCTTTTAAGACACAAAGGATGTTAACAGGGTATATGTATGCATGATATGCATAAGAAATATATAACCTATATTAAAGCAAATAAAATTCTCAAACAAATCGGCCTATTATCATTTTAGAAGCTTTTGGGACAACTGTCATAAGGGTGAACCCGTCCCAGTTTAAATGGCACAACGAGTTCATGTCTTACGGCAAAGAGCCCAACTAAATCCAAATGATAATATTCCGAAAACAAACACAAGGTGGCCCATCAATCACTTAGAAGCTCTTGGCCCAATAGTCATGAAATACGTTCTTGTCCCAGTTTAAAATGGCCCAACAAGCCCATATCCCATGACAAATGGTCCAAACGGATCCAAACGATGATGTTCCCAAACACAAGCATAGAAGAGAGATAATGCAAACATAACATAACAATTTTTACATAATGGCCCATCAACATTTCAGGAGCTTTGGGCCTAATAGTCATACGGTACGAACTTGCCCCAGTTTAAATGGCCCAGCAAGCCCGCATTTCTGACAATAGTCCAACTGCATCCAAATGAGGATGGTCCACAAGCACATACTCAAGGAAATAATTGCTACTTTAACCATATCAACCAGTCTATGGGTGGGTTTGCAAGAGTATGGACAAAGGCTCTCACTGGCGAAGGATAGCCCACAACTAGGTCTCCCCACTCAAGGGTTCAAGTGACCAAGTGAGCGTATCCTTTTTTATACACTAAGGTACGTGTCAATGAGCTATGGTGTGTGACGGACTGTCAAATGGATTTCCCGTTGTAGATCCCCCAGAGGGAAGGTGGAGCGAGGCTCACTTAAATACCCAAGCCTCTTAGGCTCTTATCGCTTGTTGTCAGGAATAAACAACGAGTCCTCCAAATTAGTCCATCACAAAGGCTACAAGTAGATGGCCATATAGGTGTCCTCACAGCTTTTCCTTCTAGAAAGGTAGTGAATGAAGGAAGACACCAAACCATTACCTAGCCTCAAAGTGCCCTTGATTAAACCCTCACTTATCCATTATAGACATGGCCAATTAAAACATAAATCCACTCATTACAAGACAATATTTCGGGGCCAAATACATCCCCAGTGGAGTCGCCAGACTGTAGGACACAGAACCTGGGCGACGCCGTTCCTAGGCTCGCGACCTAGTTGGGAAAGATTACATAACATGGAGTCGCCACCCGGTGTGAACCGGGACAAAGATTTAAGGCCGCACTCACCCCTCGCAAGGGAAGACCTCAAACCGTTGGGTTCGGAATGGTCCCTTACTTATGTCACTTGTAATGAAAGGATTTATATAATAATTTAAACAAGCTGAAGTAACAATTATTTCTAGAGGTATCATGCTTCTAAAGTCACATTTATAAATTAAAATATGCGCCTAAATATACATGTATTTCATATATAAGATTGCATGCTTAACATATATCAAGATAGCAACTAACATACATCTTTACTTGCATATCATATTCAGGAAAAACACAAGCACACATATTAACCATACAAGCACACATGGTAACCATACAAGCACACGTATGGGCACTTTTCCAAGTGGTACGTGGAATTGTAGCCCAAGTACAGACCGCACTACCGTCCATTCGGAATCGGCTACGGAATTTACGTCTGGGTTTCCATCCGATATACCGCAAGAAATAATACCCAAATGTTATCATGACACGAGCATATGAATGGTAATACATTGACACATTTGCATAAGAAAGATCAACCAATAGGCAATCATGCATGAATATAATAAGACAGACTCAGTTCAGTGTGTGCACGTTCGTGTAGCGTTCGTAAACGCGTTCGAACGGAAATGAAACAGAATGCTCACGTTCGAGTAGCGTTCGTAAACGCGTTCGAACGGAAATGAAACAGAATGCTCACGTTCGAGTAGCGTTCGTAAACGCGTTCGAACGGAAATGAAACAGAATGCTCACGTTCGTATGGCGTTTGTTAACGCGTTCGAACGGAAATGAAACAGAATACTCACGTTCGAGTAGCGTTCGTAAACGCGTTCGAACGGAAAGGAGACCTGATGCATGATAAGGCAAAATGTATGCATGTTCGAGTTGCGTTTGCAAACGCGTTCGAACGGACACGGACCTGATGCATGAAATATGATGCAATACAGAAAATAAAAGGGCGCGGCGAAGCACTGCCGTAAAGGTGACCTTTTGGGGCTCTTGATCTCTCAAAGAGAGGACCTTTAGACCAACATACTAAGCCCATGCGCGTCACATCACACATACAAGAATAGAACCAATCATATCAACCAAGTATGCCCGATTGAACATATCTTACATCCAATCTGAACACACATCAACCGGCGCGGCAAAGCATCGTGGTAAAGGGCTTTTAGCCCCTCCCCATAGGGGATCTCACAACACACTTACTAAGCCCATGCGCTCGATTGACTTATACATACGGAAATAAAGATAACAATATCAAACTAAGTATGCCCGATTGAACGTATCTCGCGTCCAACCGAACATACATCAACCGACGCGGCGAAGTAGTGTCACGAAGGTGGCCTTTTCGGCTCTTTGTCTCCTAAATGGAGGACCTTTGGACTAACTCACTAAGCCCATGCGCTTGGTTGAATCATGCATAACTAACGACATATTGAGTTTAGGTAAAACAAACTAAATAAACAAGAACAACACAACAAAAGAAAGATGGTGTCGTTTACCCAAGCGGTACGTGGAATTGTGGCCCGAGTACAGATCATATTACCGTCCATTCGGAATCGGCTATGAAATTTATGTCCGGGTTTCCATCCGATATACCGCGAGAGTTGACACATCTCTCATTCATCCAATACCCACAACATACATCATACACACAACGGATACCACAAATACAGAAAATATAATCAAAATAAATGACTAGAAAATAAAAATGAGAATAAGTGTGAAAGATACCCTCAGGTCTAACCTTTTAAGCCGTCTCTCGGACTCACGTTCCACGAAGATCGAAGGGGATAAAGCTCCGCAACTTTTTCTGGTCCGCTGGTTCAACGTCCTAGCTCACTGTTTCGCTGCTTTGCTTACGATTCGAACTCCGTTCTGCTCCTATTCGGCTCCTGTTTTGCTGCTCACTGCACGGGCTACCTGTTTCAATGTTTTCAAAGAACTATTCCAAGTTGTGTGGGTTCTTAGTGCAATTAAATATGATTATTTTTAAGATTGTCTATGTAGTTTTATGTTACTGTTTTTTAAAGATTTGGGCTGCTGTGTTTGTGTGATTTTCGGTGATGTATGGAGGTTTAGAGGGCTGGTTTCGGTGGTGATTAGGGGTTGTTTTGGTGCTTGTAGTTTCGGTGATGTGAGTGGTTATTTGTGATAGATTCGGCTATGGAGGAGATGGTTGAGGTTCTTTTTTTTTCTCTTTTTGTGTGTGTAGGAAGTGTTTTTTCTCTTTTGTCTATTTGGTCTTGGGTGTGTAGAGAGAGTCTAGAGAGATTTTGAGAGAGTTTGGGTGTGAATTCTATATGTCAAGGAGACAAGGCTTTGGTGAGGGGTTGTTTATATAGAGAAGGGTTAGGGTTGACAAGAGAAGGGATTTGGTGCATTTAATTAGGATATGATTTAGTGTTTAGCAAGGAAAGTCAAAGATTGAGGGGGGACAAATTTGGTTTAGATTAGGAAGTCAATACTTTTAATTGGTGGATATCTTATTGAATTAGGAAGTCAAATATATGATTGGCTTTAATTGGTTAAGATTGATTTTAATTAGGCAAGTCTTATTTTTAGTTTAGTATATAATATATTTGATTCATTTATATTAGGCATGATTTTATTTTATGTTTTATTTAATTGGTAAATGATTTAAATGTTTTATTTTAATGTTTAATATTTAATTAATATTTAATTATTTAATTTGGGATGTGTTTTATGGGCTTTGGGGAGCTAAATGGGCTGGGCGTGAGGCTAGCAGCAAAACCAGAATTACCGGCTCCGTTCGAACGCCTCATCGCACGCGGCACGAACGTCCGCAATCTGCACGAGGTTCGAACGAAGTAACGAACGCAGCACCAACGAAGACAGTGAGCTTATTTATTCTGAATTCCCCCTTCCGATATCCGTTTCCCGCGGCTTTCATGACTCAAAAGGTAGTGCCTCCAAATGAGACTCATCATCGGGTTTCACATGCGAAAATGCAATGCCTACACATGCATCAGGTCTGTTCCCGTTCGAACGCGTTTACGAACGCAACTCGAACGCGCATGTGTTTTTGCCTTATCATGTGTCAGGTCTCATTTCCATTCGAACGCGTTAATGAACGCCATACGAACGTGAGCATTCTGCCTCATATCCGTTCGAACGCGTTAACAAACGCCATACGAACGTGAGCATTCTGTTTCATTTCTGTTCGAACGCGTTTACGAACGCTACTCGAACGTGAGCATTCTGTTTCATTTCTGTTCGACGCGTTTACGAACGCTACTCGAACGTGAGCATTCTGTTTCATTTCCGTTCGAACGCGTTTACGAACGCTACACGAACGCGAACACACTGAACTGAGTCTTTTTCATTAGATTTCATGCATAGTTTTCCTAGTAGCTATCTCCACATGTATAAATGCAAATATGTTGATGTATTACCATTCATATGCTTGTGTCATGATAACATTTGAGTATTATTTCTTGCGGTATATCGGATGGAAACCCAGACGTAAATTCCGTAGCCGATTCCGAATGGACGGTAGTGCGGTCTGTACTTGGGCTACAATTCCACGTACCGCTTGGAAAAGTGCCCATATGTGTGCTTGTATGGTTAACATGTGTGCTTGTATGGTTAATATGTGTGCTTGTGTTTTCCTGAATGTGATATGCAAGTAAAGTTGTATGTTAGTTGCTATCTTGATATACGTTAAGCATGCAAATTTAAATGTAAGATATATGTGAAATGCGTACATAAGTTTTATTTTACACATGAGAATTTAGAAGCATGATACTCTTGGAAATAAGTGTTACTTAAGCTTGATTAAATTATTACATAAATCCTTTCATTACAAGTGACATAAGTAAGGGACCATTCTGAACCCAACGGTTTGAGGTCTTCCCTTGCGAGGGGTGAGTGCGGCCTTAAATCTTTGTCCCGGTTCACACCGGGTGGCGACTCCATGTTATTCAGTACTTCCCAAACTAGGCCGCGAGCCTAGGAACGGCGTCGCCCAGGTCCTGTGTCCTACACTTGACTTTGGCCAACAAGTTGTATGATATTTAACTAGGTAGATCTCTAAGATCAATTGGATCTCATCCAATTCCTAGATCCAGTAGGTGGACATCCAAGTCCGAAACATACATCTAATATATGCCAATATATCCGATATATTCCCTAACCTTTTTCCTCTGAATCAACTAAGCATTGGCTTTGGCACAACAAACTTAATGATTCCAGTTAAGCTGGACCCATTGACCTTGGAAAGCTTCGTAATCGATGTCGATGGAAAAGAAGTGATCTTGACTTTGGCCAACAAATCACAACTTGGACAAGACATGCGATATGGAACAAAGCCTTCATGATTCAAACACATCCGCGATGGATAAAGGTCTTGACTTTGGCCAACAAACCAGTGCCAATCTTGGATCTTGAGAATGAATCATTCAATGGAAGGAAAAGACTTAATATTTGTTGAGGGTTTTTCGCGTAATTGGCAACCAATTAATTATCTTTGATTAGGTCTCATCATTCACCCTTAAGCATGCATTCTAAAAGCATAATAAGGCGCGATAAATAAATTAATAATGATATACGGATGGATATTTAAAACATTTTGTTCCTAGAACAAATCTCTTCATTTCCTCTCTCCTGCTAGCACAAATCTTACTTCTACCCAATTACATAACACTTCTAAAGAAACCTCATTTACATTGAGGGGAATAGGTGAGAAGAGAAATACAAAGAATCAAGATGTAATATGCTGGACACGCAGGTCCAATTTAATAAATTTTAAATTTATTACAACAATTTCCAAAATTGCCCTCACCCATCTAATATCCATCTAATATACATTATTCATACATCACATCCATGTATTCATACAAAGCATGTTATCAATCAATCTAATCCAATTAATTAATTTGAAATTAATGACCATCCAATGTTCAAACAACAATTTGATTTGCACGAGTCCAACTCGTTTTAAGAACAATTACTCAAAGTACGAATTCTTGAATTATATCAAACTACAATATTAAATCCAATTTAATTTGTATTCAATACTAATTCTTTATTTAATTCCAAATTAAATAATTACACTTTTTAATGTGTCTTTACGACTTAGATTCTAAATCTAATCATTACGGGTCTCAAAGCCCAATTAACATCCAATGTCAATTTAATTAAAGTCCAATGGGCTTTCAATTAATTTATAAGGCATGTACTTTGGCAACCAAAGCCCAATAAGGAATCACCCTTTGCCAAAAATCAATTTAGGCCCAATTAAAATTTTAAAGGCCCATTATATTATATTTGGACTTTATGGAAATGGTTTTAGGCCCAATTGGATCCAACCAATTAACCTAAACCAAATTTGGCTCAACCAAGCCCATTAAGCCCAAATACAATTTTATTAGCCCAATTCCAAATTTAGCCCAACTAATTAAATTCCAATATTCCAAATATCATAATTTAATCAATTAAAGTGTATTAGCCATAATTAATTATTTAAATCAACATTTCCAAAATACCAATTTACATAATTAATCATGCTTTAATTTGTTCAACACATGTCCAACATTATTGAAACAAAAAATCATCAAATTTCATGCTTTGAAACTCACGACATTTTGGGATTTATTAAACCGATTTCGATTTCAATCCAATTAAATCATTAATCAATTTGTCCCAAGTCTTAAAACTCATCCAATGATCAAAAGAACAAAAAATACCATGACATTAGGGCACTAGTTACATTCGACCAAGCCAAAGAAAATGGGGAAAATTAATCCAATTCAATTTTCGTCAAATTGATCATATATAACTCCAAGTTATCCATATACAAGCATGCTCAAACAAACAATTTGGTTAAATCATGCTCAAATCAAATTTACCCAAATTTTACCTTAATTCAATGTCATGCTTAATAACCGCTCTGATACCATTGTTGGGTTTTCTAGGTCTAACCAAGATCAAATTAAGTAATGAAATGTGCGAATACAACAAAGTAAAGTAGCGGAAATACTCACTTTGATCGGCTTTGCGATGCGTTGAACACAAAAATTTCTCCTTGAGACTCTCGGCCAAGCCCTTGGTTGTGCTCATTGTGTTGATCTTCAAGCTCCAAGCTTTGAATGTAGATTTCATGCTCATAGATGGGTTTCCCTATCACCTTTGAATGATCTCTTTAGTGTGCTAGCACTTGGAAAAAATTTCAACAAATTGTTTCCCTAAGCCTTGTGTGACCCTCGGCCAAGCCAATAGAGGAGAGAAAAAAATGGCACTTTGCCGTGAGTGAGGGAGAGAAGAGAGAAGAGTTGTGTTGTGTTGTGTGTTGATTTCCAAAATCAAGTAACCTAATACCAAATTTCAAAAATTAGTCAAAGGTCTTTCACACATCATTGAATTAAGCTTGTGTGTTTTAAAATTTTCCAACAAACCAACCATTTCCATCAACCAAAAGTATATTAAAGTGACTACGTGATGTGACTTGTGTGGGCCCCACTTTAATTCAAAATCCGAGAGGGCCCGCAACACATCCCGGGCTCGGGTTCGCTAATTCCAAATTAACAAATTTTCTGTTGCGGCGTAATTAAATCAAATTTAATTAAATAATTATGCCTAGCAAAATTACTATTCACATCGCTAGCGAATTAATTTTAAATTAATTCGTTTGCCCGAATTAAAATCTAATTTTAATTACTCGTTGAAATCTAATTTCGTATAATATATCGAATATATTATTTTTTTATCGATTAATTCCAAATTAATTGTTCTCTCACTTCTAATTGAATTTTATCACAGATAAAATTCTCCGTAATTAATCCTAGATTAATTTTATCTCTCTTATAATTAATCCCAGATTAATTATGTGCGAGTCATACGTCATCGGTGAATCTTCGGGAAGCGACCCATGAGATCCCTGGATATGTTGGCAGTAAATCCGGTCGTCGGACTATCCGAACACGTACGTACCTAGTACTACGTTTTTACCGATTTACAAAACATGGTTGGCTTCTAGCAAAGCACCGTGCCTACCCAATTCTCCGCAAATATTCTTAAAGGAATATATAATCTGTATCAGGCGTAGTATACGTAGTATTGCGTATTGTGATCCAGTATCAGATGTCACATGCAAGGCCTGAGACTGGAATTATGTCTGCCCCGTACGAAGCATATGTCGGATCTCTGGTAACTAATCTCTATAATCGAATAAGCATGACCTAGTCATATTATCCCGATGACTGCAGTACATAAGAGTACTAGTTCCGTATCCTACGTGACCATCATCTCCATATGACTGGAGTGATACTTCCATCTTGACATCACACCCAATACACTACGATTCTCAATATACCTAGAAGAAGCGTACACAGAACATGTTAAAGCCCTGGACGACCAAAACTAAAGTATATTGATTGTCACAAGTATTAGCGATGCAAGTCTCATGTTAAGACCAAATACACCTACCCTGATTCAGACTTCCAAAGACACATAGTCATACTACCAATGGAATTCCGAGGGGTCTATCTAGAGCGAAGCTGTTTCCGTACCATCGGTAAACACAACCTCATATCACACTTGCATAAGTATCCAATACTTAAATATATGAGAACTATGTCGTTATGCTCCCACAACGGGCACAAGTGCAATACTAGTCTATTCTGCATTATCGATGTCCAATCTCGATAATACTATGACTAGGGATATTTTAATGATTAAACCTTAGTGGATTAATATTGTCTCATATCTTATTAATCTGGAACTAATCATATGGACTTTTATCATTTATATATCCCGGTAATCCAATTACAAATGAGAAAAGAGCAATTTCCTTTGTCACATAGTTAATTTGTACAACAGCACCATGTTCTGTACAAATAGTGATGCTATGAGTCATAATTGTCCAACAATTTAATTGTTAAATAGTTAAATTATTGATTAATAATCTTTTTTCCATAAATGTAATGGAATTTGTCTAATTATTATTGGTTGATGTGGCATGATTTAATTATAATTTAGTTGTGCTAATTTGATTGGCTAACAAAAAGCGTAATTATCATTTTAATTTGATTAAAATGGAAAAAGACAATAATACCCCTTCTTTAGGACAAATTCGGTCAACATAAAAAGGAAAGAGAAAAATATTTGCATCATCATCTTCATCTCCTTCACTGCCGAGAGATCTAAAAGAAATGGGTTTCCAAATTTGTTTGAAGAATCTATGTAGATTTGAAAGAAAATCAAAGAAAAAAAGCTTAGGAAAACAAGGATTAAAGGTAATTCTTTAACTCCTTAAGCTTAGAAATTTGATTTCTTGTTTCTTGATGATTTAGAATGGTTCTAGGGTTCTTTCAAATATGAAATTTTGGGGCTTTGTGGTTTGGTGGATGAATTAGAAGCTTGGATGCATGTGTGAAATGTATTTGGTAGATATTATTGTAATATTAGGCCAAATTAATCAATTGTTGATGAGTTTCTATTCTAGAGTGTTGTGACCACTCTCATGGAACCTAGAATTTTTCTTGAGTTGTTCATATTTGGTGGCTTTGGTTGGTGTATTGATTAATTTGATTAATCTTGAAATTTTGGATTTTAAGCATGAAAATTGGAATTTTTGGCTTCTGGATCAGATCTGTGCAAACTGGAAATTCTTGTGATGTTTTTTTATGTTATATGAATGTAATGGATGTATTTTTGGAGTTGGAACAATTATCGGAAAGTGTTTCCGAGTTAAAATAAGCGAAAACGGCAAAAAACGGCGTTACCGGGTGGATTTTGAGCCAACCGGGTGAAGATTGCCCAAACAGTGAGTTCATCACTGTTCGGGCAGCCCATGAACTACCCTGACACTATTGGGGCTGACCTGGGTAGTCCCCATAAGTGTCGAGTGGTCGATTCGGTCAAAAATATATTTTGCGTCATTTTGCAGAAAAAATGATTTTCGTAAAAATTTCGTGACTTTTCAACTTTATTTATGTTGATATTTGATATTAAATAAATAGGTTTAGGTGAAATATGAATAAATTATTCATATTAGATATTAAATAATTTATTTGGTATTTTTAAAAAGTTTAAAATACGATTTCGCCCGAACCGCGCTTCCGCTACGCCCAATGCCCAAAACCCCAACAAAAATGATATCATAGCGGGTCTGATGCTTCATCCATTACATTATTCATGCTTGATATTTGATATTTAATCCAATTTGAATGTTCGCACATGCTTGTTATCTAGATATGTTTCTTAACTTTTCGGTACTACGCTAACGAAAATGTAACGAAAATTTAATTGTTAAATTGAGTTATGTTTTCTATAGGTAGAATTGAATATTTTAGAAAATGATTTAGATTAAAATTCTGCATTTGATGTAGAGTATAGCTTCCTAAGGAAAATCCCCGCTTAAAATAAGGCTGTAAAATGACGTATATTATATACATATTTCTTGGTTCGTCTTGTCAATACGGTTTATGGGTATCTTTCTATAACTGCATCTGAGATCGTGCCAAAGCTGTGAGGGTGTAGGTTATGAGATTTTATCCATACCGGTTGTATATTGATACTAGACAAATTCAAGTGAAAATGGAAATCCTAAACGTGCCGAAACTGTCAGGACTACATCGGTAGCTGGAGTTTGCCATTGACAAGTGAAGCCTTGATACGCCTCCTTGTGAACGTGCCAAAGCTGTCATAATGAGAAACAGTCAGGACCAAAACCAGGAGTCACTGGTGAGTGATTGACAAATAGTTGTCTATCTAATGAATATACATATGCGAGATCGTGCCAAAGCTGTGAGTCGAAATATATTCATGGGATCCTACTTTCACTATGGAATTCGATTTAATTATTGAATTCCCGTTGTCCGTTGGGGATTACGATATTACGTAAAGTAGTGTGAGACACTGCTAGGTTAAAAATCCATAACTTAAGCGGTGCGTAATTTTGTGGAATTTACTCCTTTAGTTTTCCTTTTATTCTATATTGTTTGTAGAATTTTGCTTCTAATCCACTGCATACTTATTAATTGAATAGGTTTTCTGACTTTACTTATGGTTGCGTAATTCTAGAATAGGTTCTAGATAGACAGTAGACTAAGATATTGTTAGATTAGTTGAAACCATTTGGAACTGTTGTTCCGATTTTCTTGAAAATCAAGATGGTTAGTGAGTTAGTTACTAAGTCACGATAGGTAATCTAAATAGATATCTGGTTTAGGATATAATTGTCTATAGAGAATAGTTTCTTATGCAGTAAGAATTGACTTGAATAGTTCATGTCTCGAGATTCTTGACTGGCATTAAGAAAACTCATTTAGTATTTGTTTGTATTATAATGACGTTTCTTGTCTTTTAGTGACTTTTAGAAGTCATTTGTCTGACATATTTTTTCTAATCAATCATTTACAATTGTTGTGAATAATTGAACGTAAATTATAAAGCTAAAGAAAGAAGATGTGTATAGTTGTGTATGAAAATATTGATTCTCACAACACGACAACTATAGGTATTGGATACCGGATCTCCTGTCTAGTTATTTAAAATAATGTTTAATAACTGTTTTGATAGTTGATATCAGAATTTATGACTATTGGATAGTTACTTGTTCTGTATAAACAGTTGTTACATATTTTAAGACGATTAATAGTGTCATTAATGAAAAGATAAACATTAAGAAAATATTCGGTAAAATAAATAACTTGGAATTGTGCTTTATGAGATTTTATCACATAAGCATTAGATGTTTGTTCCTTATGGTAAATGATGGTCTGATACGAGATCACACCATATATTCTTATCCGTTTAATGAATATTGTATTCAGGAAGTTATTAAATTTCATTTAACCAATGATCGTCATTGGACAACAAAATTTATTAAACTAATACATTAGATGTATGTAGTTTAATGAATTAGAAATTACCTTAGATAGTTTTCTATAATCCGTAACTTAGTTAATGATTTGTCATGACTTAGTTACGTGTTTCTAATAGAGAACATGTTGAACGTCTTGAATGGTTCGAGAATTTTCAATATGTTTCTAATAAAACACGGATATAATATTTTGAATGGTTCAAATATATTCTATTTGAATTGTTGAAAACTATAAAATTCATTGTGAGTCTTTGAATTGTTCGAAGATGTTTGATATAATCAAACGCATGAATTTATGGCAATAAGTTCTAAAGTTATTTAATGAATATGATTCTTACTGAATATTAAACTTCCACGATTCCATTTTGATGGAATTGGTCAGTGGGAGTTATCGAATCTTATATGATTTGATTCGTTGATATTGAGTGTTACCGAATTGGTTTTCAATACTCTTTGGGTTATGCTACAGTAACACTAATTCATCTCTTTAATTTAGGTTTCATTCGTTCCTACAGTTACATATATGATATGTATATTAGAAAATTCGAATCTTGAAAAGTTTGAGATTTGAATCTTTCTTTTATATAATGGTTATATAATTGAAAGTACTTACACATCGGAGGTACAAGTGAAGGTTTATCATTTATTCTATTTAATGGAATATTGTATTCTATTTGATAGAATATCTTTTTTACGTTCCCGAGTAATAAAATTGTTTTGTTACTTGGTGGTTAACATTGGATGTTGACGATTGCAGAAAAGATTTCACTTATTGAAGTCAAATGTGAGAATGATAAATGGTAATGGAACTACGTAATTAATAAGATGAAAAGACCATATGTCATCTTCCGTGTAAGTTCGATGGGATGTCAGAATCATTTACAAAGTATTTGATACTTAATGATTTTTTTGTTTTCTTATTGAAGAAAATTATTCTATAATTTATAGTGAGAGCGATATTTGATATTGATTTCGGAAATTAACATTGAACCATAGATCTAAGATTGTTCATAGCTTACTACGATCGAGTTTTGAACTTGATTAGGCTTTTGTTATGAATAGTTCATTAGTGTGTAAATTATTTGTGCAACAAAAGCGAAGTGAGCTCGATAAAGTTTTGACCTTTATAGTATGACAATGAGAAAGGTTATTCTCAGTAGTCTATTGTAGATTCTGAGAAAACTTGTCTATAGTCACACTAATTGAACAATTAAATGCATGTTGGTTAATGTTGATATTAAACAGTGTATTTTGGCTAAATAATACAAAATGGCGTTCTTGAATGATTTCTTCAAATGAGAGATCTGTTGTGATTTCTTTGTTTGAAGAGTTCATTCTAGAATGACCCTAGAGTTTGTATTCTGCTAAGATCACAGTTTGATATATCGGCTTATAGAGCCTATTGTTGACTCAGATAAGTTTTCTGGAAAGTCGTGTTCTCTAATTTTGATATTAGTCAGATTGTCTGGTTTTATCGAAGTATATGGAATACATATTTGTCAGTAGGGTCAGTGGGAGCGTACAAATTTCTTTCTAGTATTATATGTCCTAAGTCTTCTTTTCCCTGTGTAAGTTTGAGTAGTCTCTGATATATTTGATATAAAGTTTTGTATATGATATAAAACTAAGAGACTTGTGAGATATTATATGATATAAAACTAATAGACTTGTGAGATATTCTCATTAGTCGCATATAAGATATGATCTAATAAATGACACAACAAAACTATCTGTATGACAGTTAGTGTAACTGTTTGACAGTTAACATGTTGTTTATATGTATAGTATTCATATTTCGTAAATGATGATTCCTTTGTATTAAAAATAGATTGATTGGAATGTCTAGTCAATCTTTGTATCATATGATGATGGTGTAATGAATACTATATTATGTGCGATTAAAGATATCAATTTAATCGTAATTGTTACGAGTTATTTTGATATGGTATAGATCATATGATGATTCTAGAAACGTGTTCTTTGTGATCTTTGAGATATTAAAAACGAGTTTCTTATTCATAGAGAATTTAGTCAGCAACCATAAGGTCAAATTAGTTTTGATCCTAATTATGACATTAGATGGTCTATGTCATATAAAGTCAGAAAAGATGCAGTGGGAGTGTCACCGTTCATTCTACTAAACTAGTGGAATCAGTTGCAACTTATGAAGTATTGACTTTTGAAGTTTCATAGTGACCCTATAGATTAGAAGTTTTCATATTAGTGTAGTGTTTGTGGTTGTCTCGTAGTATTTGGATTTGATCTCTAAATACATAGACAACTCAATAGCAATAGCACAATACTGATATAGCGTCTGAGTCATATTGATGTGGAATATGGATTCTACAAAATATGAATGATGTTGGCTAAGGAAAACGGTTAGGTTTGTTAAACAAACTCGATTTGTTAAAGTATGCTTACTTGTTGTTGCCTACCTCTTGAGTGCTGGTGAGCTCTTTAGGGCCATGAGTATGCGATACACATTAAGATGTGTATAGGATACCATTGATTGGCACTAGAGCAAGTGGGAGAAATTGTTAGGGTTCGTGTTCGGAGTGCCAATCCGGATCGTATTTATGTCCGATTTATAAATACGAGCAATGCCATTTTTCATAATATTACTAATTTATTGGTAGCACCCTTGTTTTTATACTCTTATTCGATCTAATTACGATTAGATTTCTGATTACGATTAGATCGAAACTATATGTGGTTTAGTGATACATGTATATTAGACAAATACCCTAAGATTTACAGTATAGTGTGCAGTTACAACGTAGTTTATAATTGACATTGGGAAGCGCACTATTAGTTGTATATCCTTAAATAAAGTTCTTGGTCAAGATTTGCTAACACGGGTCGGTTAGTAAAATCCGCTGAGACCAGTACATGTTGTATATCGCAATGTTTAAAAATACGGGGCGGCGCCTCGAGGCGGCCGGCCATTGAGGCGCGAGGCGGACCTCCTCGAGGCGGTGAGGCGGGCGCCTCGATCCGAAAATCGGAAAAATAATCCAAAATACATTCATTTATTCATAATTCATAGTATGTTCAAAAAACTATTGATAAGTAATCCAAAATACATTACTTTCTTCATAATTCATAGTATGTTCAAAAAATTATTGATAACTAATCCCTAAATAAGCTATCATTAGTGTCTAGCGGCATGAAGCTTGGGTCAAAATATATGTCATCATCAAATGGGTCATTATCCAAAGAACCTCCTTCAATTGTATTGTCTTCATCCACTAATTGTGGAGCATTCCCTTTCCCTAACAAATAACATAAAGTCGTATTATTTTTTAATTTGATTATATAAATTGCATTATTTGTACAAAATTAGCTTACTTTGGTCTATGCTCCTTTTTTGTGCAGGTGCTCTACTGCCACTCAGTTGTTCAATGGAACGACGACGTTTTGGAAGCCCAAAAAGTCGTCGTTTCATTTTAGAAATTTTTTTTAAAAAAAAAACCCTCTGCTGGTGAGGCGGCCGCCTCACGCCGATTTGGCGTGAGGCAGCCTGAGGCGGCCGCCTCACGAGCAGAGAGGCGGGCGCCTAAGAAAAACCTCATAAGGCGGCCGCCTCGAGGCGCCTTCGCCGCGAGGCGGCGAGGCGGCGCCTCGAGGCGGGCGCCTCAACCGTTTTTTTAAACACTGGTATATCGTGACTTGGTCGGATGGTTTATCCCAGTGAAAAATGAGTCTCGGGAGACTCGTATAGACATGTAGGTGTTTATTTGATAAGACATTGAACGAATCACTGAAGGTTTCCTACTAGATTGTACACTAACGTCAATATGAATCTTTTCGAGTTGAGCGAGCATAGTGGTCCTTCGACTTGAGAAACCACAATGGGATATATGAGTTATCTTCCATAATTTGATGACAGTCACGTCAACGATCTATTCATGATCAGACCTCCGCATGTTCGTTGGATGTGGACTGATGCTCATGATATCAAGTGTGTATCAAGATAGGATCCGCCAGTCATGTGAACAGGGCATAGGCATCCAGCACGTGTTTACGATCTAGTAAATCCATGGTTGTGGTATAACTTCGGAAATCAGTTCCGAATGTTATTTAGAGATCGTAAATTGAAAGTCGACTGTATTATACCGAACGAATTTGACGTTGTTATCTATATCTTAGGCATAATACGGATAACCTGTGACGGAGGGATTATACATATGTTATAACCTCGACTTGCATAGTTTAACGAGATTATCTGTGGTCGTCATAATCCATGAGTGGGTGGATTATGGACACGAAATTGGATTTCGTGACGGATAAACCTAAACTTAGAGCGTCCCACAATATGAAGTGTACTCGTTGAGCACATATGCAACTCGATATGAATAATATGGATTATTCATAATACTTCACCGGATTAAGTGAGTTAATTCGGATCGTTTAATCGGTTAAACGATAACACATGCATTATGGGATTTTGTCCGATCGTAATTACTGTGTATTTGATACATAATACGATTAGATACACATTAATTATTCGTCAAATGAGATTTTTACACATGCCATAAATATATGTATTTGTTATTTATTGTAAATAAAAATACATATATAATAATAATTACATTAATTAATTATTTTGATATTTAATTGTTAAATATTTAAATTATTAATTAATAATCTTTTTCCATAAATGTAATGTAATTTGTCTAATTATTATTGATTGATGTGGCATGATTTAATTATACTTTAGTTGTGCTAATTTGATTGGCTAACAAAAAGTGCAATTATCATTTTAATTTGATTAAAATGGAAAAAAGACAATAATACCCCTTCTTTAGGCCAAATTCGGTCAACATAAAAAGGAAAGAGAAAATTATTTTCATCATCATCTTCATCTCCTTCACTGCCGAGAGACCTAAAATAAATGGGTTTCCAAATTTATTTGAAGAATCCTTGTAGATTAAGAAATGGGTTTCCAAATTTATTTGAAGAATCCATGTAGATTTGAAGGAAAATCAAAGAAAAATGCTTAAGAAAACAATGATTAAAGGTAATCTTCAACTCCTTAAGCTTAGAAATTTGATTTCTTGTTTCTTGATGATTTAGAATGGTTCTAGGGTTCTTTCAAATCTGAAATTTTGGGGCTTTGTGGTTTGGTGGATGAATTGGAAGCTTGGATGCATGTGTGAAGTGTATTTGGTAGATATTATTGTAATATTAGGCCAAATTAATCAATTGTTGATGAGTTGCTATTCTAGAGTGTTGTGACCACTCTTATGGCACCTAGAATTTTTCTTGGGTTGTTCATATTTGGTGACTTTGGTTGGCGTCTTGATTAATTTGATTAATCTTGAAATTTTGGATTTAAAACATGAAAATTGGAATTTTTGGCTTCTGGATCGGATCTGTGCAAACTGGAAAGTCTGTGATGTTTTTTATGTTATATGAATGTAATGGATGTGTTTTGGGAGTTGTAACAATTTCCGGAAAGTGTTTCCGAGTTAAAATAAGCGAAAACGGCAAAAAACGGCGTTACCGGATGGATTTTGAGCTAACTGGGTGACGGCTGTCCAAACAGTGAGTTCGTTATTGTTCGGGCAGCCCATGAACTGCCCTGACACTATTGGGGCTGATCTGGGCAGTCCTCATATGTGTCGGGTGGTCGGTTCGGTCAAAAACGCATTTTGCGTCATTTTACGAAAAACGATTTTCTTAAAAGTTTCGCGACTTTTCAACTTTATTTATGTTGATGTTTGATATTAAATAAATAGGTTTAGGTGAAATATGAATAAATTATTCATATTAGATATTGAATAATTTATTTGGTATTTTGAAAAAGTTTTAAAATATGATTTCGCCCGAACCGCGTTTCCACTGCGCCCAATGCCCAAAACCCCAACATGAGAAACGTTCAAATATCGAGGATGGGTGAAATGAAGATTGTGTTTAGTCATAAGTGGATGGTAGAGGCCCAATAACCCATAATGAGATGATGTTTTGACAGAAAAAATCTGACCTAGTGGTATATGGGAGTTCTCCCGAAAACGAAAGTATCGTGAATGATGAAGTAAGTTGAGATACCGACTCGACCACATGAAGGGTGTTGATTTAGAGTTTTCTGAGAGTTTGTTAAACCTGACCCGAGAATGACATTGTTTATCAAACTGACCTGGTATCATCTGCCTCGGTATGCTTACCCGAGGAGCGAAGATGGGATCACATGCCGACCAAAACTGAAGTCGTGTGATGTATGCCCTAAGTAGGAAGGTGTACTTCTAGAAGGCTAATGATGATTGTGGAAAACAACGATTCTCATTGGAAGTAGCATATGCCAGTTGCCATAAGTCGGTACAATGGCAGAGTAGAGCCACTAGAGATCGGTGTAGTTGCTGAGAAATATGCTGATCTGATTGGCCAAATTAAGGGTGGCTGATGAGAGTTATGCCTATGATGAGTAAGTGACATAAGATGTGTCAAATGCGATGGAATAATGATTTTTGAAGCCTGGTGACGTTAATAGTGTTCAAAGCATGATGACACATAAGTTTTGTTATTTAATATCAACCAACCATTTTTCCATTAATAATGTTCAAAGCGTGAAGACGTTAAAAGCATATTGTTTCAAATTGCTTGATATAACGGCTCATTGACAAAATAGAAAGAATATGTGTTTCAGTAACATTGTCAGAATTGTTTGGTGGCGCAAAAATTATCTCAAAAAATTAGCCCATAAATATAATAAATTGTCAACCCTTTAAAAGATTGCTAATCAGTTACTTATATACATCTCATTTTTGCTTATAATATATTTTATTAACTCCATAAATGTTCATCCCACTTATTTTTCTTACAGTTATGTGTTCGCATTCATAATTGGAGTTGGCCCAATAACTAATCTTATTATGCATGAGCTCAACAACGACATAACACATGAGAAAATTATAGGATTCATAGTTTATCCGTCCATTGGGTATGTTATTATGTTCAAAATCCAAATATGTTTTCTATTGCAACTTGCATGTATGCATTAGAATCCTTTCATTCATTATCTTATGGAAATGAAAGGACATCCCCTTAAGAAAATAGAAATATCTCTAAATGACAATCCCAATATTGGGAGCAAGTGACTGTGATTTCAAATCTAAGAGAAACTTACAAGATGGATTTTGAACAGATGTATTTTTAAATATCACAAATTTTGTTGGTAAAAAGTTTTCGGATGTTGATGTTATATGATTTTGCTACCTTAATCATACTAAATCATGTTGATTATCTATGCAATGCTAAGGAATTATGACAATGTGATTGTACCACCTAATCTTCTATTTTGTATCAAAGAACCGCTACAATTTTAAATAATATTAGGGGTAAAATAGTCAATTTTTATATATTTTAATTGATTTTGAAGTTGTTAACCGAAAAATGACTGAATAATATTAAATAATAAAAAAGGAGGGTAACCAAAGGAAAAGAAATATATGGCACTTACTGGAATCTTCTGCAAGTTATACGATAACCTATACTAGAATTGATCCAACGAAAATGGTGAAGATAGAAAGTGAAAGTGAAGAAAGGTAAACGGTGAAATTAGAAAAAATTGAAGAAAGAGATGCATGCATCCGTATAAAGAGAGATATGTGAAAACGACAACAAAAAGAAAAAGAAAAAAAAATTCAAAAAGCAAATGAGGAAAAATGGACCCACTATGCTGTCCCTGTCTAGCTTACGACAAATTTGTTTTGTGAATCAAAAATAAAATTATATATATATATATATATATATCAATATTTTTAAAATCGAATCAATACTCATCGACTGTTTCGAAAAAATCAACAATGGCGTCAATAATATTAATTAATTTTTAAAAAAAAAACGTGGCTGTTTTTGTACCAAATACTGAAAACTGAGTGCCATGGTTTCCAAGCAATTCAGAGCAGAATAAAAAACAAAGACAGACAAACTGTTACAACTAAAAAAAAATGGAATCGAATTGAAACAAAACTGAAAAAGAAAAAAAAATGATTAAATAAAATAAAATTAAAAAAGTGGCGTCTTGTGTAAAATGAACAAAAAAAATAAAAAATTAAAAGAATTAAACTAAAAATATAAATAAAATTTAGAATAAATTTACAAAATTAATCATAAATTTAAAATAAAAAGAGAATTACAAATATATATTATTTTCCTTCATTTATTTGTTGATGTTTTTGTATGAACTTCTTGGATTGATGGGAATCCTTGAAGGTTTTTTCGAATTTGTTGGGTTGGTGGACACATCTAATTTCTTATCTTTAACTTGTCTAATTCAACCCAAAAAAAATAAAAAAATTATACGTTTTATTTACTGTGTATATTACACAGACATGGTTTTTGATAAAATGTCCAATTGAATTTTTATTTTTTAACCAACAAAACAAGATAAATTATTTATTAAAATTTAATTTATATGTTTTTAGTATATGAATGATTAAATATTGTAATTAAATATATATAGATATATATATAATGAAGTACATTTCACTATGTTTATTATGAGTTAAGTAGAAGAGAGGTATCTGTGAATAAAACATATAGCTCCATTTAAGTAGGGGTGGTAAAATAAATTAACAAATGAATTTGTATTGAATCATAAATAAATCGAATCAAAATATGATGAAGATGTATTTGATTCTTTTACTAAATAAATTATAATATTGTGATTCATATTCGATTCATTTAATAAACAAATATTCATTTAGTCATGACATGATTTAATTACATAAATTTATTTGAACAATTTTAAGTTAATACGCGTGTAAGGTTCAAACCTCCTGAAACACAGTCTCAGAAGGGGTGATTGATTCCAATAAAATACCTCAATGGCACAAGCATACAGATTACAACCCTAAAGATCACAAAACTAAGAAATTAAACTACTTGCTCATTTTGAGTTTTTTTCTTCAATCTTCTTTTCTCCGATATACCTGAGTCTTTTACAGTGCATGGTCTCGCTAATCGCCCAAAATGGTTTTGTCATCTTCAGCCCATTAACCCTCACGTTTTCTGCTCGCGTGTAACTGTTGGATCATGCGTGCAACCGCTGGAGCGTGCGTGCAACCGATGGGTAACTTGCTAGATCGTGTGGGTTCTTGCCAGTTTGTGCAGTAACCGTCAAACATAACTCCTCATAACTGGCCAATAGCATGGTACCCTCGCATATTTGTTATCTTTACTTGTTGACAGTTTTTCTTTCGTTCTTCATGATTCTTTATCCATTCATCGCATCGCCCTGAGTTGAGCCTTTATGGGCCAAATCATTCTTCCTTCTTCGTCCCGAACAATATCATGTCTTTTCGTCATTTGATACGTTTGGTCTTTTCGTCATTTGGAGAAATTTATTTTCTGCTAACAAATTATTGTATTTTATTTACATTAATACTTCATAAATATACATGTATGAAATATTCAAATAATGAATATAATAAAAGTGACCCACCAAATCTAGGTAACGTTATTTTATGTATGGTAATTGACAATAACTTCTTAAATAGTCAAACTTGATAAAAAAAAAATAATAAAAGAAAATAAATAAAAAAATCGATGAATTTAAAATCATATTTAATATGACCACATGAGTGATGATCCCTAGGGCTAGAAGAAGGTAGAAAGCTCG
Organism: Zanthoxylum bungeanum; assembly: GCA_019454045.1. Taxonomy (NCBI): domain Eukaryota; kingdom Viridiplantae; phylum Streptophyta; class Magnoliopsida; order Sapindales; family Rutaceae; genus Zanthoxylum; species Zanthoxylum bungeanum. The sequence continues at coordinate 256,739 of SKCR01017149.1, forward strand.
TGGTGTACACACTTCACATCGATAAATATTCATACAATAATACTTAAAATATTGATTTTTTTTTTTTGTTTTAATTTCAAGGACTTCATTATTTAAAAAAAAAAAAAAAATCCAGTCGTCAAGTTGGTGAAATAGTTATTGGCTTATTTGCCGATACATACGACGGTCATTTATTTTGAGTTGACCAAATTGGTCGAAAATTTTGACTGGTTGGACGGCTATGATCACTTGAAGAAGAAAGATGATAAATTCAAGATATTTAAATTAATACATAATGAAAAAAAATGTTTGGATTAATTTCATATTTATGACTTATCTATAGTTGTGCATTATGCATATTATATTTGTGCAAATGGAACAATGTTAATGTGATATGCTAAATGGATAAATGTCTTTTACATCTCTATATTTTGCTTTATTTTTTATTGTATCCTTATAATTTTGACAAATAAAAAAAAAAAAAAAAATACTCCAAGCACCATTCTTTCTAAAGTTTGTACTCAATTTGACAAATTATCATAGATAAAATTGGATAATTAAAATAAATGATAAATACTTTCTTTATACAAAAAATTATTTAAATTAAGAAAAAATAATTATTATTGTTCAAATTAACATTGTAGGTTACAAATCATGTAGAATGTACTTCATATGAGAGAAAATATTTGAATATTAGTAGAAAATAAATTTTGATTTATAATACCCTTTTTAAATTTTTATAATTTAATTGGAGAAAAACGTCACATTTTCATGCATTAGAATTAAGTAATGATTGTATATAAACCTAAAAATAAATAGTTTAAGTAAAACTTTGAATTCGTTCTCTTTTCTACTTACATTTTGAAAAAATTTCACTTTCCACCTGATAAAATGAAAATACGTCTAAATTATCTATTAATTTCATGAAAATTATATGTTTTTCACCTCATTAAATTAGAAAAATTAACACATCTGAAACTTCAGGTGGAAAAATAGAATAATTTCAAATTTTTTTATGGAAAACGGTACTTACTCCATTTAGTAGGTGGAAAATGATAATTGCCCTTATATAATGAAAAGTTAAAAATTTGAGCATAATTTTGTTTACAAATTAAATAAAATTTTTTTTTTTTGTTATTAAATTATATAATTTACATTTTGTTATTTAATTATTTTTTCTCTCTTTTTTTTTTTGGTTCAAATGATGTTAATATTTTAAGTGAGATTGACGTGTTGAGATATTTTATAAACTATAGAGAAGTTGTGGGCTATTGAAATAAAAAAAAAATAGGAATGTAAAAGACATTTATCCGATGTTAAAGTACGATCATGAATATTAGAGGGTGAACAAACCCAAATATATTTTTAAAATTATTTTCCTCCTCCAAGGCTCGAACCCGAATGACAAGTTTAATTAAGATGCCTAAAAACCAACTTAATTACGCCATTGATTTTTTTTTTTTTTTTTTAAGGTAAGAGGGTGGACAAGCCTAAATATATTTTTTAACTTCTTACTTCAATAAGACTCGAATAAGCGCTTTCAAAGTGCAGCGCCCATGGATGACAATAGGCTATGTTTGGTACAAGGATGTCAATACACATACCCACATTGTTAAATCAACGAATACAAAAAGTTTTCACTTACTTCTCCCTAACGTATGAGGCCTCATGAGGGCTCCTCTTGCAGGTGTCCGTTTACACATGGTTTTACTTATAATTGAATGAGGATGCCAATACCCCTTGCCCAACCGTCAAACCAATGGTATATAAAATTGTCTCATTATCCGCCCTTATAACGTACCAGGCTCCTTGTAGCCCCCATCCTCACGAGGATTTTTGTCATCCCTAACAGCGCACATGTTCGATTATGGGAAGGTGATGGATTAAAAATTTATTTACATTTATCCATTTTCTTATCTTTAAAAGAAATGCTTGAACCTTGATGATAAACTTTATTAAGATATTTGAAAATTAACTCCACTAGGGCAGGTTTACTTGATAGTCCAGCCAGGAAAGTTTTATTTATTTATATATTTATTTTAATAGATTTTTCAATTTTGTACGGGAAGTTACTTGGTCGTGCTAATCCATTATGCCAAAAGCGAATGATGCCCAATATATAATATTTTTATGGGTGTTAATTTCTTTTGCGGAGTAATCACTTGGTTAGTACACCAAGTGATCATCATAATCTTTTTATTTTATAAGTTTAATTGCAAGTTGTAAACCTATTTGTCATATTATATTTCATTTAGTTACAAATCATGGGTTGCCGTGGTTTTGAATGTTTTCTTATTTTTGATCAGTGTTTGTTAGAAATAAAATTTTGAATTCACTCGTAAGAGTCTTTATATAAGTTACATATAAAATTAAAATATGAAAAGTATCCTATAAATATATAGGATAATAATAAATATAGAATGAATATCATATATTTAATGTAATGTCCTTATCAATGAAGAAATATCATGTATAATGTAATGTAATTTCTTAAACATCCCCTCAAACTCAAGTTAGTGATGAAGGAATAAGTTTGAGTTTGCATATTGAAATCGAAGATCGAAGTCTTGAAATTGGAAATCTTAAATCTTGGAGATAATTGATGAGATTTAACCTACGAACCTCGATGGGGGAGCCGGAGTCTGAGAGGTATTCGAAACCTAAGAGTGAACCGAAGCGTGATAGGGAACTAAGTCTTGATAGAGAGTCGAAGCTTGAGTGGGAGCCGAAGTCCGAGAGGGAGCCAAAACTCGAAAGTGAATGAAATCCCGAAAAGGGAACCAAAGCCCGAAAGGGAGCCAAAGCCGAAGAAAAAACGAAATCGCAAGAGAGGAGGGAAGCCGGAGAGAGAGCTGTATCCCGAAAGGGAGCATAAGCCATGGGCCTGGCCATTCAAGACAAAAGAAAGGCTATTTACGTGAAAAATCCAGCATCTCTAATTCAAGGCACTTTACGTAGCCACTACAATTGAAATAGCAGTATCACCGGAAAGACAGAGCGAGCAAATTGAAACGACAGCGTAGATGATGAGCTTCCGCGCCAACGAAGATTCATTCGAACGGGAGTTGGATGGGAACATGGCACGTGACAATAAGAAGAAAATAATCATCCCAAGGCACATGTAATTGGCCGTCAGGAGTTGGGAAAACCACTTGTCAGTGTGAAAATTGAAAACAGTGGCGTTGGTTTGTGGATTTGGTGTGGTGTGGTGGCGCAATGAAGGTGGCGTAGTGTATGTGGCGCAGTGAAGGCGGCTGGTGCCATGAAAGTGAATGAACAGAGAGGCAGTGTCGCCAAGGGCAAGGAAACGTAGGCGTGGGATTTAGTTTGGAGTGACGTTGATAATATGAGAGCAAACTTAATTGATTGCGAGTTTTCTAAGTTGGTAATTGCGAAGATGAAATCAATGGCGGTGATGAAGAAAAAAACAAGGATATTGTGTGCGATTGAAGCACTCGTAAAGGGTGGCGTGTGAGATTTATATACTGATGGGTGGTCGTGATCTCCATGTGTCGATGAAAATAGAGAGATCGAAATTATAAAAGTCATAATTTAGTGTCTATATCATGTTAAATAATAAAATAAAGTTGAGAATTCACTCTATTATATTTACAATGATATGAATATTTATATACATTACATGGAAAATCAAAATAGGAAATGAATCTTATATTTAAATATAATAATAATGAAAATAGGAAATTTCAATACAATAGGAAGGCAATATCATATTTAATGTCATATCTTTATCAGAGAAGAAATATAATGTATAATGTATTGTAATTTCCTTAACTGTATTGAAACTTAATCACCATGAAATAATATATTAGTGGATTAATTTGATGCCACATTTGATGTCAAGTCTTTTATAAGATGTGACAGTTTGAGTTAACATGTTGTCTCAAATTTAAAGCGAAATAAAATTATAAAAAGTTTGTGATATATTGGATAAAAATTAACAAATTAAAATTGAATGGAATGCTTTAATGTATTTTTGAAAGATTGATGGCCAAAATTTGCCAACTTTTAAGAGCATATTTTGCTATATGACTTAATGCTAAATTAATAAAAATTCAAGACAACACAACACACATTCCATTTTGCATTAGTAGGCTTACTTTATAGTTGCTAGGCTGCTAACGACGAAACTTATATAATTTTTATTTTGCATTTTGGGTCTAAATTTCTGATAGCCCATGTTTTGATTAATTTTAAATTTTATATTTTTAACATTCTCAAACCGAACCCTTTCAGTTGGGTTCAATTAAATCGAAAATCGAACTGAACCGAAAAAAGCCCACCCCAAACGGGAAGCGGCTGACGGCAGAAAGCATTCCCTTCCAACCAGACAACGAACATATACTCTTCTTGTTTTATAATGTTTAAGAGTGCAAATTAATTGTTTTTAAATTCCATATAGTTTACAATTCTGGGGCTCCGTGGTTTTGAAACGTTTTCTAGTTTTTGATGACAGTAACAATCCAAAACCAATGTCTAGTGATGAAGATGAAGGTGTATTGGCTGACCTGTTATGGCCATTCTGTCACCGCCCTCGTCAAAATGCCCACAGCCCCCTTTACTATGTCGGGTTTTGAAAAGTCTAATCATATTTTTTTTTAAAATTATTTAAGTTCGGATCTTAAAAAATACAATAATAATATTAATTTAAAATTTACGACATTAATAAATAATATTTGAATTTCGAGATTAGTCTTCTAAACCGGCTCATTTATCAATCCTACCTAAGTTATCCCTAAATTTCGGAGAGGGATATAAAAATTATATTATATGCTTAAAATTTGTTTTTTGTAATTTAATTTTTGCTCATAATTTTACACCAAATTTTAGGACTCCAAATCCCCAGACAATCAATCACTTTTGATCAAATATCCGATGGCCATCTGCCTGAGAAAGTGGGAATGCCGTCGAGCTCAGAAACAATAATAAAGCACAAGTAGTAGTTCGATTCTACATGGCTTGCAGTTTCCAAATAACATTGAGGCTTGCCTGTCCATTAGGCCCATGACAAACTGTTGGTCTTGGGGTCGATTTCAATTGGCCCATCAAGTTAAATATAATTAAATATTCTCTCTCCAAAGTTTTAAATAATATAGTATAGGTGCAAAGCCCATCAGGTAAGGTGGGGTAAATTTAAAATTTAATTTTTGTTATCTCTTTTATCTTTCCTAAGATTCAAACCCAGGTGTCTAGATATATATAACTATTTGAACTAATAATATATAATATGAATAGAGAGAAGATTTAGTGTATATGATATGATTTTATTAGATTGGTATGTTGAGACCATCTTTTATCTAAGACTTTCTTTTCTCTTTAAGGAATTATCATTTAGGTAATAAGAATTGACGTGGTATGTCTGTCATATTTAAAGTTAATATATATTAAATAAATAAAAAAGTAAAAATGATTATGTACCAATGACTTAAGACTCAAAAGTTTGAAATATTGTAACATGGAAAGACATGAATTAAAATTGGAGAAGTATCCTCTCCTCGTTTATTTTTTATTTTTTATTCCAAATACTAACATCTATTGATACGGAGATGAGTTCACGTGAAGTTGAAGGTAAGAAGATAGAGGTGAGTTCTCACTTGAATGGACTGTTTGGTAGATAATATTGATTGGGAGTATAAATTAATTTATAAGTATTACACTGAGAGTATAAATTCGCTTATAAACTCACCAAACACTATAGAAGATCGTGAAGAAGATAGAAACGAGACATCATGATTTGTGAATGAGACTAGTGGAATTATTAAAAAAAAAAAAAAAAAAAAAAAAAAAAAAAGAAAAAAAAGCCAGCTAAAAACATGGCCCAGGGCTGTAAAAGCAATAGCTGAATATTTCCAGCTAAATTGCTTTCAATTAACGGGTGATTTGTCTTAATCAACAATTTATGTTTGATGATGTTCCCACTTTTGTGGTCTGATACATACTTAAATCATCATATTATCTGTTGATAATTTTAATCATTACTATTACATCCCATAAATAAAACATAATCAAGATTCAACTTTGTTTTGAATCTTCTAAAACTCGATTACCCGGGAGATTAATTCATGTTCATATCCATAATCATTACATTAATGTTCTAATACAGGACTCAAAAGGCAAATCTTCTGGGCAGCCTCAGATGTGGGGTTAAAAAGTCTTGGCACTAGCTACCTTGGTGAAGATTTCCCAACTATTTTTAATTAACTTTTGGGCAAAACTGTGCATTAACTCCAAATTTGTATATAGATATATTTTTATAACATTTAAAAAAAAAAAAAAAAAAAAAAAAAAAGCTTAATGCAAATCCTCTGTTTCTTGGAAACTCATGGTCATACCACCAGAACTAGGACAAAATTAATTAAATGCACAAAACATATATTAAAAAAAAAAGGGCATTGAGTGAATCAAGTTACCCCACATGATTTTTGTCTAAATAATTGTCTTTCACTTTGACTAAAATAATAACACCTTCTTCCCCACATGCTCTCACCACCAAGAAGAACTAAACAAAGCAGAATTAGTTGAAGATTCAACACAAAGGATATCTTTATCTTTATAATATTAAAAGGAGAGAGCTTTTTCATTACCCTTGGACATTAACTTCACACACATGATTTTTTTTTTTTTTTTTTTTACACAACATTCTTGATTCTTCTTCACCTTGCAACAAATACATTAAGATACAACATCTTCAATCCCAGCTTCCTTTTTTGCACTCACCTGCAGCTTTCTGAAATAGAAAACACCACAAATACATTATCATTATACATTTTATATTGGATTATAGTGTTTTAATTTATAATCCTATATAATAAGGCAGGCAAAATTCCTAAAACCCGAAACCGAAACCCTACAAACAAAAACTAGAGAGGTTGCTGCATTGTCACAACTATGGGACTAGTGACATTGTGCTTCCCATCTGACCATACTATTGAACCACTCTTTATGCTTGAGCTCCCGGGTGAGAGCTTAACTGCGAGTGCTTCAACTCTAACAAGGAAGTTCAATTTCTGTCCCACCCGTCTAAACACAAGCTTCTCTGGCTGCACTGTCACTGTCATGCCACTGGGTGGCCTGATTGTAACCTTGTACGCCGAATTAGGATCCCCAACATTAGTCACTGTCCTAATAAAATGTGTAGACATCTTATGCTTTCCGTATAGTTGAAACACTGCAGACAGTGAAGGGTAGTTCAAATTCCCCACATGGCCAGCCCTTTTTGCTCCATTGCAATCTGCACTTCTCCTGGTGATCATTTGAATGTTATTAACTGTGTAGTTTGAATTGCACAAGAAATTCACATAATCATATGAAGTTAAATCATATATCAGCCCAGGATCCATGGCCTTTTGAGGGTGAACGTGACCAGCTCCAAAATCTAACACACTGGATGTATTCCCAGTAGACTCATCAAGCATAGTCTCACCACGATTATCGACTGTATATGAAGTTGTCATCAGAGCAGACCTTATTGCCGCAGGACTCCATTCAGGGTGTGCCGCCTTTAACAGAGCAGCAAGTCCAGAAACATGTGGACAAGCCATAGAAGTTCCTGAAAGTATATTAAACTCAGTTTTACGCCTATCAGTTGGAATCCCAGAAGGTCCAACTTTATCAGGCCAAGCTGCAAGTATATTCAACCCAGGAGCAATCACGTCAGGTTTCAAAATCTCAGGTGACTCTGGATTAGGCCCTCTGGCTGAAAAAGAAGCCACAACTGGAGCTGGCCTCACATTAACTCGCGTCCCCCTAAAAACAATGGTAGCAGTAGCAGGTGACTTAGATTTCTCAGCAGACAAAATATACTTCCTAATCTCATCACCCCCAGATGCACCAACAGAGGTAGCAGGCAAAACATGACAATCCGCCACTAACCCTTCGCCGTCAAACACCCCATTAGCCAGAATCATCCCAACTCCACCAGCTTTCTTCACTACCTCACCTTTAGCAGCTCTTGAATTAATCCCTCTATCACACACAACAATTTTCCCTCTCACAAATGCGGGATCCAATGACCCATCTAAACACAGAGAAGCAGAATACCCATCACCAGACTCACTCCCAGCATAAACCAAAGGGTACATCTGATCCTTCAAACTCGGGCCGCTATAAACACTAACCCCAGGAAAGATTTTCCCATTACCCAAATGAACATCAGCTGGGAAATCTCTATCAATAGTACCAGCTCCCACGGTAGTGACCCAAGGAGCAATATTGGTAACAGTCAAGCCACCAGGGCCACCGTTACCAGCAGACGCAGAGACAAAAACACCATGATCAGAGGCACCAAAAGCAGCAATAGCTATTGCGTCTAAGTAATAAGGAACAACAACACCACCAACGCTCAATGAAACAACATCAACACCATCCGAAACAGCACTATCAAAAGCAGCTAAAATATCGGAATCATAACAACCAGCATTCCAACACACTTTATAAACAGCAAGTCTCGCTTTAGGAGCCATACCTGCAGCAACCCCACGTGCATATCCCAAAGTAGACGCCGGAAACACATAACGGCCGGCGGAAATAGACGCCGTGTGGGTCCCATGCCCGTCCGAATCTCGAGGTGACCGAATTTCGGTCGTTTCATTCATTTTCCCATTAGTTGACTCATATCCCTGGCAAAAAAACCGGGCACCGATGATTTTGCGATTACAGCTGGAGCTTGGAAAGTCTTTGGAGGTAACGCATAGGCCTTTCCATTTGGCGGGAACAGGGCCGAGATCTCGGTCATTAAAGCTCTGTCTTTCGGGCCAAATACCGGTGTCGATGACACCGATAACGAGGTCGGAGCCGAAGTCGGATTCTTTGAGGAGGCCGGCGCTGTCGGAGGTTTTTAAGCCGAGGAACTGAGGGGAGCGAGTGGTGTGAAGGTGACGGACTTGTTCGGGAATAATGGCGAGGACGTGGGGGAGGGATTTGAGGTGCTGGGCTTCTGAAGGGGTGAGCTTTGCGGAGAATCCGTGGAAAACGGTGTCGTAAGTGTGGAGGAGAGTGGCGCCGGAAGTGAGAGAGGACTCGTACCAGTGCCTGTGAGTGGGGAAAATTGTGGGTTTGGCGTCGTATTGGACTTTGATTATGTATGTTTGTGGGGCTTCATTTGTTGGGGAAGAAAAAGAAGAAGTGGTGAGAAGTGAGAGGAGGAAGAGTAGAAGAAGAGAAGCCATTGCTGGTTAAGTGTGAAAGTGAAGTGAGCTTGGAGAGAAGAAGAGCTTTAAAAGGAAAGAGATGAGTGAGTGTGAGTGAGTGAGTGAGTGGGTAACTGTGTCCAGGTGGGTGCCACTTCCCAGCTGTATGTTGGATGGCCACTGATCTTGATCTGATGAATAGCGTTGTTGCATTTGTCCGAAATTTGTGTTAGCTTTTTTTTTGGGATAATAATATTAGGCTGTTTTTACACTTTCATTTTTAAAAAAAAAAAAAAAATTTATTATTAAGTGTTATAAATGAATAATTTTTTATTTTAAATCTTAATCCGTTAATTCTAATGGATCTGCCTACATGACACGTCAGCACAAGCACTCAATTAGTCAGCTCTCATGCGGGTTTGAGATAATAACTTTTGAAATCATAAAAGTTGTGTTGCTTTTACACTTAAGTCTTGAAAGAAAATTTTATTTATAATTAAGATCTATAAGTAAATAAGTTTTTTACTTTTAAATCCCAATCTATTGACTATAACAGACATACTAGTGTGGCTTAATGAAACGATACTTCTGCATAAGCATTAAATCAGTCAGCACATACTTTTGAAATACTTATATGTTTGTTAGTAAAATGGCTCATCGCCCAATGGGAATGACGATCTACTTAGAACGTACAATAAATAACTGATTTTTCTAGCGAGAACTGGACATAGGTCTCTCCTCATCTGGCTCTCCGCAGGGGAATCTCCACCCACTACTTCCTCTATTATCTTCCATTTATCACATCATGGGGGTTTATAGGAGTGAGTCTACGCTCCTTTAGTATCGATGGTGATTACAAACATAAGATTGATAAATAAAATCTACTGGCTTTGTTTGGTTAAGGGATACTTGAAGATTGTGTTGATATATTGACTTCCATCAATACATGACGTGTAATTTGCTTTTGTTGAATTGTTGATTTTTCGTTAAGTGTTACATTTTGTGTGAAAATTGTATTGAAATCGATATTTAAAAATATGTTAAATAAATTTGTATTGATTTGTTAGATTTGTATTAAATACACTAATTAATTTATAATTTTTCTAATTTTACGGATACTTTAGACTTGAAATGGATATCTGCATTGATGGGCATGGATGAGAATGTGGAAATCATCCTCAAAAATTTTATTGGATATAGAGAAGTTGTGGATATGAGATTTAATTACAGATACGAATGAGGATATCCCAAAAATTAAAGATATCATATATGTTATCTATGTATTTATAAAAATATATGATTAATATTTAATTATATATAAATTTTCATTTAATAATCATTTATTATATTCCAACACCTAATCCAAGTTCGATTTTAAATTATTTGTTGGGGGCAATTGTGGAACTCCTAGGATCGAATCGGTGCCCCGCGCAGCGGAAGTGTGTCTAACCAGTGGATATCAAGTATGAGTGTAATTTTAAATTATTTAATGAAATATTATATTCAATTACGAGTGTATAGGAAAAAACCGTGACTGAATCGGAGTCTGAAAGCTTCAGAACGAAAGAAAACAAAATCAGCGCGTAGCGTGCACTATGCGCACAAACAACAATATTATATATATATATATATATATATATATATATATATATATATATTTGTTTTCATTTGTTTCTTTATGCTTCCTTCAGGTCACATTCCAGTGAGCTGAATGAATTAGGGTCTTTTACCCTAATTATTTTCGGCTCTCCCTAAACACTTCAAAAACACCCAAAATTAATTTTTAATTTCAAAACCAATATTAATACATGTTAGAGAATAAAAATCAAGTTTTTCAAAATATCAAATATTTTTACAAAAATATAGATTTATTTTAAATACGCATTTGCGTAAATTTTGAATCCAATACCCAAACTAAATTAGAATTCCAATAAAAAATATCTCATGAACAATTCTATGTCACCCAAAGGTGGTCAAGTGATTCTAAAATGGTAGTCATAGCTCTAAGCTTTAATCTAGAGTTCCAAACTTTTATTAATTGTTTCATGTCCAATATGAATATCTTTGACTTAATACATAAATATGTTGTGTTTATACTTCTAAAGTATCTTAACACAATTGATTAATCTTATTTTAACATTAAGCTATGTTATCATGCATATAATACACAATGAACATGGTTTAGGAGAAGATCAGACATTGCCTAGTAAGCTTGATGCAAGATTCGATATATTTCTCCTTTGTTGAAATTGTTGGAGAACCTCGAAAATGTGCAAGCTTGACTTCAAGATTCAATCTTGTTTCCAATGCTAGCAAGATTCAATTTTGATTTCTCATAGATGAAATGTTGCAGAGACCTCACAAGCTTCTATAAATAATTCTCTAACTTAGGCTAATTTCTCTAAGAATTCGCTTGTACTTGTATTTATACTTAAAACCTTCATAAAACTTGCTATTTATAGCAAAACTTATACAATTTTTAATTAATAAAAGTTGTAACCAACTTTTAAGTGGGCTTAATCCAATTTGTATAAATATGTATAATTAGGTGTGACTAATCTTCATTGTCTCTCACTTTGATTTAATCCAATTAAATCAAGCCAAGGTTTGGGAAATGAATTAGTTAAATATTTTACACTTTGATTTAATCCAATTAAATCAAGTCAAAATCACATATTATCACATACTTAGAATTACCATAATATCCTCAAATGATAGAGATAATTATGATTTTACAATTAAGTCATTGTGTAATTATTGAATTAATCCAATTAATTCAATTAGGTCAAAGTAAATAATCGATGTTATCCAATAACACTTGATTATCTTAGTTGATAATTATAATATTGAATATTATATTTTATCAAAATTAATCGGCTACCCAAGTACTCAACGAAGTACACTTCATATTGGGACTCTCTAAATTCAGACACTTTCGTCATATAAGCCTAGCTAATATGTACGCAATCCGGCCACCTCCGAATCTGCGAAGAACACGAACGACCTTTCTGAACTATACAAGTTGAAGTCATCACATATGTTTAACAATCCCTCCATCATAGGCTATCCGAGTTGTGCTTAGGAAACATAGAATACACCGTCAAGTTTCCAAGGCTCACATCTCATGTCGAAATGTCTAAGATTCTTTACAACTGATGCGATCCACCATAGGTGATCGGCTTTGGAAAAAGTCTTTAAGAATCGTGACTTTACTCACATGAATACCTAAACCCCCTATGGTACACATACGGGCCGACATATCTTATCTTGCTTCGTACTTGATTACTGAGTGCATCGGTCCACACCCAACAAACATCTAGAGGTCAGACCATGAAAGGTTTCCGATATACATGGCATCAAAGTGTGGAGGATCTCACACAAAATCAATGTTATCATATAGTCAAAGGATTACATATGCTACTTGACTCGAGGAGATTCCTATTGACGGTGGTGTATACTTCCAACTATTAGGAATCACCTATGAGTCATTCAAAATTCGCTTCAACGAATACCCACATGTCTATACGAGTTTCCAAAACTCATGGTATATCGGGTAAAACCATTGGAACTCCAATTCCAATATACGACATGTGCTAGTCTTATTGGTTATATGAATTCGACCGTATTTCAAAACTAACGACTAGGAATATTTACTTTAATAATAGTTTACACCTATTGTCAAGACTATTCTAAGGTCGATGTCAATTTTAGCATATCTATACATCAATTTAATAAGCGTAATGACAATAATATTAATAAGGTATGAAATGAAAAATTTAGTTATTTTATTAATAAATAATAAAATGTACAATTCGGATTGGCACACCAAGCACCAATTTCATCATTATTATGTTATGTACTCTTCAAATTTCAACACTAGACATCTTAATCGGAAATCAACAGTCTCCAACAGCGATTTGTAATTAATTAGAAATATTAATGTAGAGTGATAAAGTTGATATTTTACATGACTGATAACAAAAAATTTCAAAATCCATCTCTCAAGGTCCCTTAAATATCATTAAAAATCATTTATTTGATATGGAAAAAAAATACTAAATGAACATAAAGTTCATAAAGATGATTGAGATCTATAAAGAAAAAGAATAAAAAAGTGAAAATGAAGAAAAAAATGAGTCCCTATATAAATCGGTCGATTTTTATAAATCAGAGAATAAGCCAAAATCAACGATTTTAGGCAGCCAACCAAATTTGTGATTTTCAGCCAAATCGAATCGGATCGATTCGGTATCGATTAGTGATTTATCACCAATTAACTACTATATTTAAATCATGATATGTGTACAAAAATATGTATTTGGAAGAACAATGATATATGTACACAAAAATTAACATAAATAATTTCTTTTTTTGTTGGAAACATTGGAAATCTCGCCGCCAAACCATCCGATTCGGGTTTAAGCGAAGTAGGTTAAACCCCCGACTGTCTCAGATTCTTACAAAAAATGCACCTATGAACTCGAACCCATAACTTGACAACTAAGTCATAAGCATTTTTTCCATCAAGTCACATCCCTTGGGGGCTAACATCAACTTTTTTTTTTTTGGAAACATCGGAAATCTCGCATCCAAACCACATGACTCGGACTTAAGCGAAATTGATAAAGCCATCGGCTGTCCCAGACTCTTACAATATACTCACCCCTTAGATTCGAACTCATAAACACTTTTTTTAAATCGTTGGAAATTCCGCCGTCAAACCACCCCTTCCGAGCTTAAACGGAACATGTAAAAATACTGATTGTCACTGGCTCTTACAAGAAACGCACTCCCTATATTCGAATTCATGATCTCAATGTGATATCGTGAGCCCTACACATAAACACACTAAAAGATAAATACATTTTAATTAAAATAAAAATAATTTTATTTTGTGTTTTAATAATTTTGTATTAATTTTTGAAGCTTAAAAGATGAAAATGGAATAAATATTTTTTTTTGAAATATATATACTTGTAATTGTGTCAAGGATTATGCAAACAGCAAACATCTTTATATATTCATATTTCAGTTCATATTAATTTATCGTTTTTTAAATTATTTTAAAGGGTTACCTTATTTCAATTTAAAATTTTAATATAAAATTTGATGATCTATTCTTAGGATGATCTCTTAGACTTACAATCACATATTGAATCAGTTAATTTTTTATTATATATAAAGTGATCGATAATTATTATAAAAATTTATAAATAATTAATAAATAATTATTAATTATTAATTATTATATATAAATATGTGATAGAAAGTTATAAAACACTTGATACAAAAAAATAAAATTATCAGCACTTAATTGATCTGAGTGCTGATTCTGACTCCCCAGTTAAGCTTTACACTCTAAATTGACATGGTTTTTATTAAGGGTATGTGTTGTATTTCAAATGTACTTTTGATTTTCCTTTGAAGACTCTTCGGTCCGTGACAATGATAATGATGTATAGGAATTTGGTATATATTAATTATACAAAATTTTATTATAATATATTTTGATGCTTTTGATTTTGTCGGGTACTTGTCATAATCTGGGTTTATGCACACGTGTCAATATTTTACACGCTTTTCACCGTAATAATGTGTTTACATAATTGAGATCTATCTTCAACCCCCCCTTTTTTTAATGTATTAGATTTACGTGTGTTGGTTTATTTATTTATTAATTTTTTTTTTATATTTAAAAAATGAAAATGGAGCTATAAAATGATGAAAATAAATAAACAAAGGAAAAATATCCTCATATGTTTTGGTGGTAAAAAAATTAAAATTTAATTATCATATTTTGGATTTGAGTTTAAGGGTGTATTTTTTGTAAATTTCGGAGGCAGTCAGAGGTTTTACCAACTCAATTTAAATCTGAATCGAATGATTTAACAGCGAAATTTCTAATATTTCTAAAAAAACAAAAAACAAAGGAAAAGGAGTGTTCAGAATCCAATCCAATCCGTTCAATCTATAAAAATCCGCATAAATAATTACTCTGCAAAAAATCCAAACTGTTGATTAGCGGATTGGATCCACAATCCAGAATAGGATGTGGCAATGTAAAATCGTAAAGTCTCTAAGGGGCGTGATTTGATGGTGTAGGGTTCAAGATCTCACATTTAGGTACTGAGTTCAAATCCAGAGAGTACGTTTCTTGTAAAAGTCTGGGACAGCCGGGGATTTTACCTACTCTGTTTAAGCCCGGAAATGATGGTTTGACGGTGAGGTTTCTAACGATTTCAAAAAAAAAAATCGTAAAAAATTATAATTATTATATTAAGGAAATAAAAAATGAATAATATTAATGAATAAACTAAGTTGATTAAAAGCAGTAAGTACTGTCCAGAATGTGAAACCCTTTGGTATTTGATTGTTTCTTCAAAATCGATAAAGGGTTATGATGGAAACTGGAAAGAGTCGTAAACTCTAAAAATAAAGGAAGTCATGGCTAAAGTTAAATGGAGCATCACATGTTGCACTCAGCTTGTCTTTTTGCATTCAGTTTTAATTTTCAGCAGCAACTTTTGGATTCTTCCAAATCCCATTTGTAATTTCTGCATATATGGCCATTGGCCTTATACCTATGATCTACAATTTAGCTAAATAGACCCACTGAAACTTTAATGCCACATTCATTCCCTTGTTAAAAAAAAAGAAAAGAAGAGGGCTAGCTTGTTATGTTAGTTTACTATTTTCTCAGAATCTAATCTAAGTAGAGAATTTAGTATGAGTTAATTAAAACAGAGTACTTGTTTGGTGAAGTGAGGACCACTAGATATCAAATAAATATCAACTTTGAAAACTCTGCCGCCAAATCATCCATTTCTGGCTTAAGTGGAACAAGTAAAATCTACGGATGTCTCATATTTTTACAGGAAACGCATTCCTTTAATTCAAACCCAGGATTTTAAGGTGAGATCTTGAGCCCTACGCCATAAAATCACGTTTATCGGAGACAATTATGAACTAAATAAAGAAAAATTGGGATTTTTTTTTCCTTAAAGAAGGGGCCAATACAGTTGTTCATTACCATGTACATAATCATTTTATTTTTGAAATAAAGCTCTTGGTAAAATGTTGGTTTCTTTTGAGTTTTAACCATAATGATGCAAAATCTCAAACCAAACATGACAATAATATTGGTGGGGGGGACTTTTATTGCATCACTATAAAAGAAGACAAAATATATTCAATTGCATTTGTGAATTGTGATGATTTTCAAACTTTGAAATTTGAAAGAGACCCCATTTCCCTTGTATCTAGCTATGTTCACAAATTTCCCTCCCTTTGACATTAAGACTCACTTTGTTTTAATTTTTTTGGCAGCTAAGCTGTTAAAGTGCTTTGCTATTTAGTTGCTTTTGGAGTGATTTGATTTATTTGATTTTGATTGTTTTAAATTAATATTAATTTGTAGGTATTTTTGACGGATTAATCGGTCAATTTTTATTTTTTCAAAAAACATTTGATTTCATATTTTAATCTATTTTTCCTATTGTTCAATAATTTTTTTTTTTTGAGTTTTGATTGATGATTTTGTGTAGAAAAATACTTAGATTCCATTAGAATTGATGAAAAAGAGTGAGAATCTATTTTAATTTAAAAGAATTATTGCTGAAATAATAATATCAATATCTTTAATTTATTATATTATTTTAAATAAGGAATTTTTTTTCCTAATTATATCAAAATAGTTTTTATTTGTATTGACTTAACTAAAAAAACTCTTAAATTTTTTAATTTTTTATTAAAATCATATATGAATATTTTTATTAGTGATTTTGGGGGATCTTGGGAGGTGTTTTTTTTTTTTAATTATTATTTTCAATCATATGAAATATCAATTTTACCCTTCCTGATTAATTTTTAATTAATCACGAACTATTTTCGATTAATCGCAAATCACTTAAATAGCTCATGCAACAATCTGTTACCAATTTCAGATTAAACCGCTCATATAAATACTACTAGTTTACTTTTAGTAGTAAAACTGATTATTATTTTTTTAATAATAACACACATTTAAATACTCGAATTTGGATCCAGTGTTGATTTTTATAATTTTCTGCCACATGAGCATGTATAACAAATGATCGGCAGTAGTGAAGTCATAACTTTAATTAAGTGGGGCCAAAATCTTATTTTCACAAAAAATAATAAATACTCTTTATTTTATTGAGGACAAATCGAAATTATCTAAATAATAAATTAAAATTTTCATTAATTTACGAGAGACATTTTAACAAAATATTGAGCCTCTTCCACTCACAAGTATATGGCTTCGCCACTAATTGACTTATAATAACTTCCCATCACACTGAACAGCGAATCCATCAAATTTTTCTTGACAGCTATAATTTTTATTTCACAGCAAATTTAAAAACTATAATCACCCATAATCCTAAAAGACGTGGTTAGAAAGAAAGATAGGTTGAGAGTGAAAAAAAATAAAGGCAAAATAATGTTAATGGAAGTGGTGGGAAAAAAACAAAAGAAATGCAGAAAAGATTTGAGGACCCATAAGACTGTGAACTGTGAAGCAACATTTAATTTTTTAAAAGAAGATGTGAGACTGAGGAACAAGATTTATATATAGAAGGTGGGGTAATAGTACAGTTCACATGCAATTATTGAGAGTCTCGATATTATTACTATCAAGGGAGGGGACCCATTAGGGTTAGGGTTTTGTTATTTTGAATATCAAAGTAAAAAACTTTCATCTTTTGACAAATCTTTTTAATTTGTTGATGTTCTTTATTATTATTTATGTTGATTAGCTTTTTTAGGACTTTAACCTGTTGTTCAGATGACTTTAAGCACGTCCATTAAGTAAAATTAATTAAGATTTGGTGAAGAATGTTCTTCCATCTTCCATCTTCCATCTTCCATCTTAATTAATGTTGATGGTAATCCTTTTGCTTCAATTATTGTCGTCTCTATAAACTTTTTAATTTGGCTAAGCACTAGGTTTTTGAAAATGATATATATGCAAAGTGAAATTATGAATTAGGAGAAATTAATCAATTATCTCCTATGGGGTGAAAAGAATTACAAAACATTATTCTTTTTGTTGTGGGTTGAGCATTGAGTCTTTATCATGTATTCCAAATTCTTCTATTTAAGTCTGAATTAGATCTTTCACTTTTATTTGAACTAAAATTTTCGATGGATAGATTCTAAAGTATATTATATAATTCAAGAGGATTGATATATAGACAAAATATGAATAAATATGAGATAAACAAATAATTAAAATTATATCGTTTTGATTATATATTTATCGTAATTTTATCCATATTTATAGGGATGGCAACAGATCAGGCTCGGACCGGGCTTTGATAAGTCCGACCCGAAATATAAAAAATTTATTATATAAATATATATATTTAATTTTTTATTTTAAGACCGGACCCGGATTTTTTTTACCATGTATACGTATTTATCTCCATAACCATTTTTATAATTGAATATATTTAGACTCTCTCTAGCAAATTTACTATATAGTTATTGCTAAAGCTTGGCTTAATATATTATTAAAATAATATTTGATACCGAAATCCAATATAAAGACATTATTTTTATTGCTACATTATGATCCTACAAATATTTTACGACTAAAAATCTATTGAAATTTTCTAAAAATCAACTCTAACAAACCATAAGGAACAAAAATAAATAGACCGAGTATAAAAAAAACATACATATATTTTTCACTAATAACTTGAGAAGAAAGAATACCTTGTGATACTTCGAACTCCTCACCGAGAATAATAGAAACTTTGTATACTTTTGAAGATCTGCTTTTTTGGAGTATCATATTATGTGGTACATTAATTTGTCTGTTTTGAATATTGGAAGATTCGAGTCTCGTCATTTTTCTCACTGTTTTATGAAACCTCTCTTACGTGAGATCAATATATTTAAAGAAATAAGTTCGAGGTGCGACTTGAATCATAGACTCGAATCCATACGATGATTTCAAGTACACATGTGATACCATCAAAGAATAAATACTTGTATCATTGAAAATGAATGGTCGGTTGACCTGATTTTTTCGAAACATATTATATTATATATAATCTCTTCTTTTATTTATGGACACTACAAAATTGAGCCAGTCCCCAGTATTAAAACATTATTGATCATGTTCATGAAGACAAAGTGGTGGTGCACCTTAAATTCATACAAAGTATAATCATTAACCCTAGTAATAGTATAATTATACCATCTAAACTGCTAAATGATTAAGATTATCTAGAATGTAATCATGAACATTAACTTAATTAAAGAGTTTCAATTATTTAAAATATAATTTGGTATATTTAAATGAAACCAATTTCCCCATTCAATAAGGCATTGACTAATAATTTGAAAAAGTATAAAACATGGACCCATAGGTGTTATCAAAGTTCAATTGAAAAATTCGACCGTGCAATGTGAATCAATTAAGGGAATTGGTGAGGCCATATGTTCCCTTTCTCTGTGTGTGGGTCGATATGAACTTTCATTGTCAATTTGACTGAGTTAATGTTCACCGTATGGGTGCATTTATTTACAAATGATACAAAAGACAGGCAAGTTACTTATGGGTAGAGGTAGAGTCTTTTGAATACTGATTGCTAGTTACAAATATAATTTATAATTTTTGTGGTTCAAAAGGGCAAAAAATAAAAGGAAAAGAAGAAAGTGTTAATGGGCCACATTGGTCCATTTGCAAGAGTTGGATATGGGCTTCAGTCACACAGTGTCAATTATGATCCAAAATCCAAATAAATAGGGCATTTGTGGTTTGAATTCACCTAAAGCATGAAGATAAAGGAGCTTTATAAGGGGCAGGTCCAATAAACACTTTTAAAACACAATTTTTTAATCTATTGAATCTCATCTCATCTCATCTCATCCAATGATTATTATCAACATTGACATGAAATTAAGTCCAGAATTATTAAGTTTAAATTATTAGATTAGGAGGAACATTAGAATTAAGTCCTGTACTAATATTCACTGTAAACAGTTTGCTTAAATAACTTAGACATTTCACTCAAAATCATCACACGTGTATCTTGATATCGGAACTGGTGAAAAGGGCTATTGAATAATTGAAGCTTTATGATTCCTAATCCTTTTTTTTTTTTTGGTTCTGTTTTAAGATAAGGGTGGGTAAAGTCTAATTTAATTATTTTACCTCTATATTTTTTAAGATTCGAATTCAGGTGTTTAGACAAATAAAATTGATTGAACCCGTAGGGCACCGGTGATTCCTAACCCGATGTAAGCGTCATTACACTTTATAAAGGATTTTGATGATGTAATATTAGGACTTCGACACGCATTTGCGAGCATTACAAAAAGATGTCGAAGCAAATGGATGTGAAGACTTAAGAGCTAAATGAAGAAATCAAGTGAAGTTTTATAGCTTATGGCTCTCAATGTAAGAGAGTTGATAATTCAAGTATTTTAAACTCATAAGACTCATAAACATTCATAAAAAGCATTTAGATCATGTGCATATTATTTTAATATTAAAATCATGTGTTTTATGCACCGTGACCGGTACACCAGCCTTTGAACCGGCATACCGGTGTCTCTGCTCTGCTTTGGGCAGTTTTGCATACTCTTTGGAACCGAACTACTCCATATCGATATACCATACCGGTTAGTCTAGAGTTTGCATAGCTATTGGAACCGAGATAGATCATATCAGTTAACTAACTGACATACTGTCACCATTCTGGTCAGTAATCGGGTAGGTCGCACTTTATGCTCAACGGTCATATTGGATATAGCTGTTTGAATTGTATGACCGATATACCAGCCACTGTAGACCGGCATACTGGTCTCAGGATAAAAAAAACTGGATAGTTTTTCACCTTTCATTATATATTGAGCCTCAATTTCATTTTTGTTAAGTTCTTGCACCTTCTAACATTTCTTTAAAAGCAAAAACAAAGAGAGAAACAAATTTTATCATTCACATACTCTATGAATTATCAAAGCTCACTACATTTATCTTCATATCATTTAGAGAGAATGGATTTACTTGGGTTAACAACTTATATTCTTAAATTTTCTTTATCTTTTGTGAGTACCCAAATTGAATTGTAAATTTTTTTTCATCTTAAACACTTGTGGTTGTGAAATCCCTTATTGAGTGGGAATACTCAAATGGTGAATTTGTGGAAATGTTTAAAAGTTAACCTATGGACAAAACTCTTGGTATTTGTGTAAAGGTTTGGAGTGAACCTATGAACAAAACTATTTGTTTGTGAGTGAGCCACGAAAAACTTTCGGTGTAAGTTGTGGATTCAATTTACATAGTGGAAAGTTTCAAGTGTGGCTTGGAGGAGTGGACGTAGGCAAATATGTAGAACCACTATAAATTACGGTGTAAATTTCTCTATTACTTAATCATTTTATTCATCACAAGTTTTATTTTATACTGCATATTGTTTAGAAACTTACATTTGGTAATAAATTGTTATTGTAGAAATTGAACACTAAGCTTAATTGGTAAAGCTACCGACTAAGTGGCTTGAAATAGTAAAGATTTTTTAATTTCACAATACTTGGCCAATACCCAATTCACCCCTCTTTGATGTACTTAGTGTTGTTTGAGTGTTATAGATACTACACCGGCGAGCACTACAAGAATTATGGCTTTTAGCGTCCAAATATTTAGCGTCGAAACATTATTCGACGCTAAAAGTGAGTTTAGCGTCGAATATAATTTTCGACGCTATATGTCATATTTTAGCGACGGAATAAATATTTCGACGCAGAATATTAATGTGTTTAGCGTCGAAATATTTTTCGACGCTAAAAGCAGGACTTTAGCGTCGAATAATATTCGACGCTGAATAATTATATTATTGCAATAATTTTTGGCGCCAAATATTACATTTTAGCGTCAAAAAACGTAGTCGACGCCAAAAATATACTTTTAGCGTCGAACATATATCGTCGCTAAAGGTTTAATGAAGTTTCCACCGACAAATCCTTGATTCTTTCGCGTCTAAATTAAATTCGACGCTAAATTTTTATATTTAGCGTCGAAAAAACTGTTTCGACGCTAAAAACGTAAACAATTCGCGTCGAATTTGAATATTTGACGCCACAAATAAACTTTTTAGCGTCGACCATGTTTTCGACGCTAAAGAGTTATGAAGCTTCAACCGACAGACTTGATTCTTTCGCGTCTAAATTAAATTCGACGCTAAATAATCATAATTAGCGTCGAAAAAAGGTTTCGATGCTTAAAAACGGCAACAATTAGCGTCGAGTTGGTGTATTCGACGCTAAAGATAGATTAAAATGCAGATGGTCACCAACCCTTCTCCCCCTCTGTTTTTTCTCTCATTCTCTTCATTTTCAACCTCTAAAATTTGAGAATTTCTCCTCTACAGCCTCACATCTCTCCTAAAAATTTTCAATAAAATTGTAATCAATTTCCGATAAGGTAATTCTTTCATATTTCTTTATTATTTTCAATTTTATGATTATATATGTTGTTTATATGTTGTTTGTTAGTGATTTATGATTCATATATGTAGAGTAAGTATATTAATAATAAAAATATAATTTTTTTGTAAACTATTTAATTTAAACCAAATATATATATATATATATATATATTATATATATATATATATATATATATAGCTTAAATTAAGTATTACTGAATTAGTAATGTTGCTTGCTGTAAAATGATATCTAATAATTATATTATTATATTTAGGTATTCTGCTGAAATGGATAGAAATTGGATGAGCTCTCTGGATAGATTGAGTGTTGAATATCGTAATGGAGTGTCTGAGTTTATGGAAGTCGCAAAGCAACACATTGATGCAGAAGGTCGTGTTCGTTGTCCATGTGCAAATTGTTTGAATAGGAAAAAGAAGCGGTTAGATGAAGTTCATAATCATTTATACATGCCAGGAATATCACCAACTTACCGTACGTGGATTTATCACGGTGAGCAGTATCATTCTCAGTCACTGTTTTTTTGATGTCGGCGAAGGGAGCAGTAGTTACAATCAACCTGCAAACGATGAGATCACCGATATTTTGCATGACTTACAAGGTCCACAACTTGGTCATAGTGTTAGTGGTGACATGCCGGTGTTAAGTGGAAATGATCAAAATTTATTTAGTGAACTACTTGATGAGGCAAAAAAAATTCCATTCGAATGTGCTGGAATGTCGATCTTGAATTTCGTTGTGAAATTATTACACATTAAAGTGATCAACAGAATGACCAACAAAAGTATCGATATGATGTTAGAGTTACTGGCCCAAATGTTACCGGTTGGAAGTGAATTGCCTAAGTCGTACTACGAGGCAAAGAAAATGTTGCGTGATCTGGGAATGGGGTATGAATCCATTCATGCTTGTAAGTTTGATTGTGTATTATTTCGTGCCGAGTATGAATCACTTGAACATTGTCCGATATGTGTGTGAAAGTCGGTACAAAGTCCGTGGTATGGGGAAGAAAGTGCCTCAAAAGATATTGTGATATTTCCCTTTAACGCCCAGGCTGCAGAGATTGTTCATGTCACGACACACAGCGACTGATATGATGTGGCATCATGAAAAGAGGATCAGTGCGGAGGGCATACTTAGACATCCTGCGGACGGAACCGAATGGAAGGAATTTGATGACATGTACCCCCGTTTCGCTGAGGACCCCCGTAATGTCAGGTTAGGTCTTGCCTCTGATGGTTTTAACCCATTTGGGAATATGTACAACTCTTATAGCATCTGGCCCGTTATTGTCATTCCATATAACTTACCTCCATGGAAATGTATGAAGGATCCGTTCATGTTATGTCATTGCTTATCCCTGGTCCACGTTCACCTGGTAAAGATATAAATATTTACTTGAGACCGTGATCGATGAGTTACAAACATTATGGATGTGGGTGTGCATACCTATGATGCAGCTTCAGAGCAGTATTTCAGATGCATGCCGCATTATTATGGACCATTAATGATTTTCCAGCCTATGGTTCATTATCTGGATGGAGCACTAAGGGATACATGGCATGTCCAGTTTGTGCGGATCATACACCTTCGCAACGATTACGGAATAAAATCGGATACACGGGGCACAAGAGATTTCTTGAGTCGAGTCATCCTTGGCGGAGGAGTAAATTATTTAACGGGCAACATGAACCTCAGAGTAAGCCCAGTCGATTGTCTGCATTTGACATACTTTGCCAACATCAACATCTCAAAGACAGCACACCAGGTAAACATCCTAATAATAGAGATAAAAATCGAAAACGGTTACCTGAAGAGTTGAATTGGACAGGAAAAAGTATTTTCTTTGAGTTAGAATATTGGGGGACTCTGATGAGTTTGCGACATAATTTGGATGTAATGCATATAGAGAAAAATATTTGTGAGAGTTTAGTGGGTACACTATTCAATATTCCGGGTAAGACAAAAGACACTGTAAATGCTAGATGGACCTACAAGATCTTAGAATTCGCAGTGAATTGCATTTACAAGACTCATCTCGAGGTTTTATTAAGCCTCCTGCTAGTTATGTGCTCAATCAATCGGAGAGAAAATCATTCTGTGATTGGAGAAAATGGTTAAATTCCCTGATAATTATGCATCCAATATTGGGCGTTGGGTCAGAGATGATACAATAACGGGATTAAAGAGTCACGATTGTCATGTGATGCTCGAGATTCTCCTTCCTGTTGGCATTCGACCTTATCTCCCCCCGAATGTATGCGACGCTGTACTTGATTTATGTGGCTTCTTTAAACAATTGTGTCAGAGGACATTAAGCACATCTGTTATTGACGACCTTGAGCGAGGAATCGTGATAATCCTATGCAAGCTGGAGCGAATTTTGCCACCCGCTTTCTTTGATGTCATGGTACATCTGGCTGTGCATTTACCGGATGAAGCTAGGAAGGGAGGTCCTGTCCATTACAGATGGATGTATCCCATTGAGAGGTACTATATATATTATATATATATATATATATATATATAATATATATATATATATACAGTTTTATATAAGAAAATTTGTAACCGTTTTTATGTGCATAGAATTTAGTGTTAATGCAAACTTGTTGTCATATCTGCAGAGCTTTGAGAGATTACAAACAATATGTCAAAAACAAGGCACGACCTGAAGGTTCAATAGCTGAAGCTGTTATAATAAGTGAAGCAATAACATTTTGTTCGATGTACATGCAGAATATTGAAACTCATTTCAATCGTCGGCCACGAAACTATGATGGAGATGCAAGTAATACCAAGAGATCACAGTTTCCGTCAAAATTACCAGGACCATGTGGTGGCAGTAGTAGGTGTCAAATTACTAACCCGTCAGGAAGTTCAACGTGCGCATTGGTTTATATTGAGTAATTGTGATGAAGTGCAACCGTATTTAACGTAAGTTTTTCTGGTGCATCATTACTGTATTTTTTCCATACATTAACCGTGATAATTTATTGTAGGCAACATCTAACAATGCTACAATATGATGGTGGCCATAATGTTGATGAAACCCTCAAAAAAGAATTTCCTAAATGGTTTGAGACAACTGTAAGTTAGAATATTTTATATTTATTTTGATCCTAACATTAGACATTTCAGTTTGTTATATTAACACATATATTTCATTGTCAGATTATAATCAAGTGGAAAATGGTCAATTGGACTCGCAATCCTCGTTGGTTTCTTTAGCTTATGGGCCTCAAATGCAGGCGTATGAGTACAATGGATGTATGTCAACGGAGTTAGATTTCATACCGAACAGCGAGATGTTAATCATGTGACTCAAAATTCTGGAATTGTAGTCCAAGGAGAACACGGCTCAGATGTAATGTAATTACTTCTAGGCGTATTGCAATCGGTCATTGAGTTCATATATCGACCCAGACGACATACTGTGCTATTCCAATGTAAGTGGTTTGACACTAATGCCAGAAAGAGGAGAATTCAAGTTAGTAATCATCTCACGTCAATTAATGTTCAACGTTGTTGGTACAAGAATGATCCATACATTTTTTGTACGCAAGCACGTTCAGTGATATATATACCTGATCCTAAGTTAGGAACTGGATGGATGGTGGTAGAAAAGTTACACATAGGGCCATTTGGGACACGCAGGAGAAAGATAGAGTTGACATATCAGATGAAACACAAGAAGTCTCCGGCAAAATTTTGAAGTTCCTGAACGGATATTTGTTGGACCAACTGTCAACGTTCCTGAAAATATAACATTAACTCGATCTAGTACAGACGTTGAGCTAATTCCTCATTCTGAAGTGAGCGTTGAAGTAGCAAGTGAAGAACAATTTGACACTGAAGATGACTTCGATTCCAGTCACGAATCCTCAAATACCGACGATAATAGTGATTGATTATGAAGTTACAATATTTTGTGATGGATGAATAATTTTATGGATTAATGTATGGTTGTTGATTTTAATTACTCTTTAGATATGGTTGAAATATTAACGTAATGATTAATAGTATAACTATGATATGAATGAGTTTTTGCTGCTGAGCCGAGAAGAAGAGAAGCACTGGTTTTAGGGATTTAAAGGACATTTAGCGTCGAAATAATTGACTTTTAGCGTCGATTACTTCAACGCTAATTGTAAGGCGGTTAATGAAAAATTAAGGTTTTTTTTTCCGGGAAATTTAATTTTTATTTAGCGTCGACGCTATATATCTTACTTTAGCGTCAAATATTGTATTTCGACGCTAAATAAAAATTAAATTTCCCGGGAAAAAAAACCCTAATTTTTCAATAACCCGCTTAACAATTAGCGTCGACTACTGCGACGCTAAAAGTCAATTATTTCGACGCTAAATGTCCTTTAAATCCCTAAAACCAGGGCTTCTCTTCTTCCTCGGCTCAGCAGCAAAAAACGCATTCAAAGATTTAATCGATTCTCCAACAGTGACGAACGGAGGAAATCAACAGGTAAGTCTCCTTTGTTGATTTAAAATTATTTATGAGGATGAATTTGATGAATTTGAGGATGAGATTGATGATATTATTGATGAATTTGATGAATTATTGATTGATGAAATTGATGATGATGATGATGATGATGATGATGATTATGATGATGATGATGATGATAGATGATGATGATGATGATGATTTTGAAGACAACAGCAGCATTTGCTGCTGTTCTTGCCTTGCCAAATCAAAATCGTCATCATCATGTTTTATAACTGTTTGATCAAAATCGGTCGTTTATATAATGTTAAGTTTGAATTTGTGCCCTCTTTGGTTAATTATAACTGTTTGATAGATCAATTATGTGGTTTTTTCGCGTGTTAGTAATGCTCAGAAATTGGTTTATGATTGCGGAGGATATGCCGCAAGGGAAGAGTGTTAATGAGACTTAGCTTATGGACTATGATTGACTCGCTTTGTGTGGCTTGTGATGTATTGGTGATGTGAATAATGAATGCATATGTGAAATGAATAAATGAATGAATGAATTTGAAAACGAAAGTGAGCATTCGATGTTATAAGCGCTTTTGTTAAGTTGTATTGACTTGTATGAATATGTATGTATATGTATAAGAACTTTGGAATTTGATGACGCTAATGCGACGGGTTTTTGCAGATGGCACCGAGCAATCGCAAACGGGCTACCGCGACTCCATCTACATCAGCAAGGGCAACTGGCCCTGGTGATTTCTCTGCTAGCACAGGTGAGTCAAGTACAGTGAAGGGTCAAGGACGCACCCGTGGCCTGGGGTTGGCTAAGTACGTTAAGGCTCACGGGCGTATCCGGATAGAGATATCAGATGATGGACAAATTCCAGTCGGACAACATAATTCAGCGTTTAATACAGCCATAGGAGCTACAGCTCGATATGAAGCTCCCCAAAACTACGTATCTTGGAGAAAGATACCGTGGGAGACGAAACTGAACCAGCTATTCCCTTCGCTACTTGTAAGTTTTCGATATTGTTTGTTATTTAACATTTTTATTTTATACTTATTTTTACTCGAATTTTCATGTATGAATGGTTCGACTTCGATCTGACCCAAGTGAATGTCCAACAATATATTGACTACCACATGGGGAAAGTTTAAAGATTATAGAACAAAAGTCCTGAAACCAATATTCGACGAACATGGACCTTCAAATGCTCCACAACACAAGCCTGATTTTATAGAGGAACAAGACTGGACATTCTTATGTGAGCTTTGGTCGAGCAAAAAACACGAGGTAAATTTTGAAATAAACGGAAATTTATATTGTCTTTGTTTTCGGTACTTACAGTGTTCGTGAATACATGATAAATGTCACGCAAATGCGGAAAATCGAAGTCACTTGCTTCTTAACCACCGTGGAGGTTCGAAGCCATTTATCCAACATCGTGCCGAACATTCTGAGGTAAATATATCCTAACGTAAAATTTAACAGTTAATTGTTTTTACTATCTGGAATAATATTGAATTTATTTTATGTTTATAACAGAGTAGCACAGGTGAGGTGCAATCATTTCCAGATTTTTTCCGTGTGACGCATTACAATGACAAGAATAAATGGATAAATGAAGAAGCCGAACGCTGCTATGTAAGTTTCAGTTTTTAAAATAAAATAATTAATATTATATATGTTAATTTTTTTTCTCAAATTCTAATATTAACTTATTTTTTGAAACAGAACGAAATGATGGAACTCCAACATCAAACTCAGGAGACAGGGACCGACCCCATACCAGATGAGCAGCTGTCGCAATTGGTTTTCAAGAATCAGACAGCTTACAACGTTGGTCTTGGCACTCGTAAGAAGCTAACGTCATCTGCACGCAATAGTGGTAATTCGGACAATGTCTCTCTTCGAGACGAGTTAGTCACCACCAAAGACGAGCTGCAGCAGACTAAGGAGAAGCTACAACAGGTCACGGTGGACCACGAGAAGAAGATGATGGACCACGAGAAGAAGATGGAGCAGTTGGAACAGCAACTGCAGGCTTTCCGTCAGATGTTCGAGGCCTCAATGAGTCATGGTGCATCGGGCTCGAGCGTCCCCCATCACAGTAGCAATTAATTTTATATTTGGTTTTGTATATAAATATTTCGAACAATAGATTTAATATAATATTTCTTTTTTCTAAAATAAATTTCAATATAATATTTCGTCATTTTGTTATTAATTACATTTTTTTCAACTAATTAAATAATTTAGACCAAAAATAAGTAAATCACTAATTTTTTTTAAAAAAATTTGTCTTTAGCGTTGAATATTTCGACGCTAATAGTATACAAAATGGCCGCTGTAAGCGTTCATATAATTCTTTTTTAATATACGTTAGCGTCGACAGTTGTCGACGCTAAAAGTAATTTTGGCGTCGAAATATTTTGACGCTAATGTTAACAAAATGGTCGCTGTAAACTTACATATAATACTTTTTTAATATACTTTAGCGTCGACACGTTTCGACGCTAAAAGTTTTAATTTTTGCGTCGATATAGTTCGTCGCCAAATATACAATATAGTGTCGAATAATTTTCTTTAGCGTCGAAAATAATTGGACGCAGAATACTATTTTTTTGCGTCGCATCACATTATTTCGACGCTAAAAGTGCTTTTCGTCGACATTTTATCGTCCATTGTTTGCGTCTGATTTTTTCGACGCTAAATGTTATTTGCGTCGAAAGATTAACTTATTGCGTCGAAACTCTTCGACGCTAAATGGTCTAATTCTTGTATCGAGTTAAATGAAATGCAAAAGTTTGGCCTTTTTTTTAAAATAGTGTAGCATTGACAAATTAATTTCAGTATCATGTTGCAAGATTGATAAACTAGCTAGATCATCATGGTGACTAACAGTGGTGGAACTACATGCAATTCTAGGGTTTCCAAATAGAAAAATAAAAATTATTTGAAATTTTACTTATTAATGTGAATTTAATGCTTTGCCCCCTTATTTTTTACACAACTTCATTAGACTCTACTAAATTTTATGTTTTTTTTTCCATTATGACCCCATTTTGGCTTCTTCAAGTTCTTCCACTGCCCACCGTTGACTAATAACAAGTCATTATACAAAATTAATCCATAAAGTTTCATTATAAGAACCCGTCTTATGAGGAAACTAATCAAATCTCTCGGCCCTCTCCCCCATGGCCCCGGGCCTCGTAAATTTGAAGTAATAATTGTAAAGAATTTAGAGGATTTACAAAAAAAAGACTAGCTAGACTTACGGGAGACATATTTCTTTAAAAGGGAAAAATCTTACAGAACCAAATTTTTATTTATGACATTGTTAAGGAATACAGAATCATTGGAGATATTGCTTTTATATTAATCGATTTAATTTCCTCTTTAGTCTACAAGATCAATATTTGAAGTGACTTAATTTAATTAGCACAAGTAAGTTAATCACAACCGTCTGATCTTTTAAAGGGAAAAAAGAACCTAATTATAACCACTATATAAATATGCATTCGTTAAAGATCAGTTAAGAAGCCTTATTTCAAATACCCTAATTACGTACATAAGTAGCAAATATGGAAGCATCAAAGCAAATCAAAGGTAAAGGTCTTCAAAAGATTGAAATCAAGAAAGTTGAACGGAAGAGTGCTCGGCAAGTAACATTCTCAAAACGCAAGAAAGGGATTTTCAGTAAAGCTTCTGAGCTTTGTGTGTTATGTGGTGCTGAAGTTGCCATTATCATAATGTCTCCTAATATGAGGGCTTTCACTTTCGGGCACCCGAACCCGGATGCTGTTCTTGCTGGCTTCCTCGCCGGAGAATCTGATGAGTCTCCTGTTGACGATGAAAATCTTGAAAGGCTTAAACAAGAGTACAGGGAATTACTTAAACGATTGAAAGATGAGGAGAAAAAACATGATGAGATTGTTAAGAAACGAGGCAATGATAAAGCTAATGGAGTATCTTGGTGGGATAATAAAAATTCCATTGATGATATGGAGTTGAATGAACTTGAGCATTATTTGAAGTCTTTGGAAAAATTAAAGAAGAGGGTTACATCAAAGATTGAACAATTGTCTGCTTGTGAGGCAAGTAATTATTTATTGCACCAATTAAACACTAATAATGTTTCTATTGATTTTGGTTCTGAGTATGATGATGTTGGTTGCCTATTGGAGGGTATGAATGATGAAGCAAGTCTTCATAATCTTGATTTTTAGGTTGTTCATTAATTTATGTAGTGTTTGGTATAAAATTTGTTGAGTTTATAAACTAATTTATACTCAAAATCTAATACTTATAAGGTATCTTATATTCTCAATCAATATTTTTTATGAAACAATACAATAGAGTTTTTTTCTGTTTGTTTTATATTAATTAGACAAATATAATGGTTTTTATTATTATTTCAGAATTTTGATGATTAATAAGTGGGGAACATAGTCTATATATGAACTTATGTTTAGTATGTAATTTAGAATGCTTTGTTTCTTTTAGAATTTTCTAAATGTTATGCAATAGATTTTATATGTATGTATATGAAAGGGATTAGTATGAATCAAAAGGGCTCTTCCAACTTATTCCAAATATAACTGATTTAGTTATATATATATATATATAAAGTATAATACTGTGCGTGAAAGAGAATATAACGAATGGTTAGAATTAAGAGAAATAATGTATCCAAATGTCTATATTATGTGGCTTAATTGGCGGCTCAAATTATTTCATCTTTTCATTATAATCTAATGATTGATACATAATCATTTCATTATAAAATCTCTTTGAAATTGATAATTATAAGTTACCAAACAAATCAAATAAAAAAATTATTTCATTATAAAATCGTTTTGAAAATATCAATTGTAGATCACCAAACAAATCAAAGAACATAATCCTAAAATTTCTTTGAAAATGTTAATAGTATATCATGAGATAAATTATGTAACACTATCTCATAGACACGGACAATATATAGTGTATATATATATATATATATATATATGGAAGAGTAGTGTAGTGTCATTGATAATATTTAGCGATGCTCGGTTTCTGTCCAAGTGTACAAGCAAACACTTCTGCAATCCTGACAATGAAGAATCGACAACAGCCTACTCAATGCTCTCGAACACAATTCGTTTAAAATTAAAATATTTTAAAACAATCGAAATATAATTTGTGTCGGGTTTGGGGGCCCAACAGGGCTCCGAACCCGGCCTCGAATTAGTTTTGCATATCATGCGGTCCCAAAGCTGATTCGATTGGAGTGGATCTCATGGCCCCGAATCCATATAGGAATGGTAAAATACGGATCTGGATCCGAACCCGGCCTCGAATTAGTTTTGCATATCATGCGGTCCCAAAGCTGATTCGATTGGAGTGGATCTCATGGGCCCCGAATCCATATAGGAATGGTAAAATACGGATCTGGATCCACATTAAATTTTATAGATTTGGATTTAGATTTGGATCCGTATATTTTTATGCGGATTCAGATGTTATACGTTGGATTCTCGGATATACGGATCCCTAATGGATTTTTATTTTTTTATTTTTAAAATTATTTAATTTTAAATAATTAAAATAAAATAAAATTACATCCATAACTAAACAATAGCAATTTAACATTTATAATTCAAAATCCATCTAAAATAATCTAAATTCAAGTATACAATTATCATAAAATCATAAATAAAATTAAAATTTTATCATTTTTTTTAATTTTATATCTGGATTTGAATCCATATGGTTCCTTAAAATACAAATCTAGACCCGAGCTGGATCCGAATGACAACTCTAAACTCAAGAAGATTTTTACCATCCCTACAATTACATAAAAATTCTAATATTATAACTTATCAATCAAGATTTATTTAAAAAAAAAACTCAACATAAAATTCAGCTCAATACCGATTTTAAGTCTTATATATAGTGCAATCAGAAAAAAAATCAATGTTTTTTGTAGATATGGATTAAGGATGAGATGAAATAAAGGGCTATTAAGACAGAGATAATTAGTTATAATTTATATAAGGTTTTGCTGCTTTGACCAAAGAGGCTGCCTAATTTGTTAAAAACGGCGAAACATTTCTCATGCATATCACTATATGTAAACTACCAAATTTAGGGATTTAAGTGAAATTATCCAGGACTATCGGGTTACTAACTGGGATAGCCATCTTTCATACCAATGTTGCACCAAAGATTTACTCCTCTACTAGCTAACTCCTTGTTTAGTTGTTGTGTGCAACAACATAATCATAATTTTGTGTTTGATAGGGACCATAATGTAAAAATAATAAACTCGGTTGGTTATAACGTTAAATTAGTACAATTGACAGAGCGTATATTATTCATAAATATGATATGTGGTTGATATTACAGGGGTAGACAGAATCGGTTTCGGAGTGAATCGAACCGAACCTCGATCAAATTAAAGACTTAAGAACCGACGCAAATCGAAAGGTTAAAATCGAACCGAACCGATTTAGTTTGGTTCGATTTCGATTTGGTTCGATTCACAACAATCAAATCGAACATTGAGCAGTAAATTAATAAAATTTAATCAATTTACCTCCAAATTGATTGGTTCACCGGTTCGGTTCACGATTTTAGAAACTGATCGATTCACATGTTCGGATCGAACCGATCAATTTAACTCAAACATAAATCGAAAATCCAAACCGATATTTTTGGTTTGATTCGATCAGTTCGTTTCCAATTTTTTTGCTCACTCCTAATTGATACATGATCATATGAGAGAAAAAATGAGTTGAGCCTAACAATTTATATGTAATTAATCAAAAATAAATAATAATGTTTCATATGAACCATTGTATTTATGACTTAAAGAAGATTGAGCCACTTACCTAATTTCTTGAAGATTTGTTATTTAAATAATAATGTTTCTTTCCAAGGTGCTCTATCTAGGCTAAATTACAAATATGTTACACATACCCATGTATTTTTTCTCTACACAAATATAAAAAATACAATTTCATGATAATAAAAAAGTAGTATCAAAATATAAGGAAAATTTACGGCGCTTTTGTTATATTATGTTTTATTTTGATTTACTAATATAAATATATTTTTACCCTTTTATAATTGATCGAGGATACGCATGAAAAGAATTTCACGAACAGAATATACACAGGGGCCCAAGGCTCACCAAAATCATGTTGGGCGGATGTGTTGAAACATGCATAATTCAATCAAACATATAAATCATAAATTAAACATAAAATAAAAGTCTTAGAAAAATATGTGATATATTTCGTTGAAGATAGATACTGAATCAAGTCGAGTGAAACTTGTTATTAAGGATTTATTAGCCCTGCCTCGGTGCACTATGAATTTATTGTGGCTAACGTTCTCTTAGAATACTTGGTTATTTCTTAATTAATGGGTACTTATTAAATTAAAAACACGAACTTGAAAACGATGGAACCTCTCTAAAAAATTATAGGCTTCGACACTCTAAATTTGCCTAACTTTAAATGAGACTTGTAACGAATTATTAAATTAAATTTGCCTAACTTTGAATGAGACTTGTAACGAATTATTAAATTTTTAGAATGAACTAAAAATGAACTCAATGACTTTTTTTTATAAATATGAAGGGTTATTTTTAAAAATGTACAATTATGTCAATAAATATAATTTTTTAAGGGTCATAATACCCTCCAATGAACCCTTTCATTTCAAAGGGTTATATAATTTTTTATTAAGAAATACATCTTTTCTAAAGTATCTTTTAAATCTAAGGATCATGTCCTATTACATATCATTTCATTCCCTATAAATATGAACATTTATTTAGAAAATTTCTATAAATCATAGCAAAATTTGTCATATATGAAAATATATAGTAGACATATGCCATCAAAGACACCCTGTCTATGTAATGACTTTGTATAATACTGTCAATGGCGACAGCCAATAATGAAAAGCTATACTTGTCTCAATAATTGAAAGTGAAACCAAAGACATCACCATCTTGATCTCTAATAGATCTTACATATATATATATTTTATAACAATATATATCCTGTGGAAATTTTTCAGCTACTCACTTTTTCCCTCCACTTTCACATTATCCAAAATCAATTAAAGGGAAATAAAAATGAAAAATGAAAAAGAAAACAAAAACAACTATGAGATTATAGCCCAATCCCAATGCATTTTCTGAGGGTTTTGCTATGATGCCTTTCTTGACGGAGCTCCTCTAAAAGGATTCGAGTTTCACGACGGTCAGCTCCACCATTATTACAATGCCTGTAATTATTAGATTTTAGAATTTTCATTGTAGAAATTTCTAATTCCTTCATTTCATCCAAATAAATCTGCCTCTCCCGGCATTCCACGCTGCAAAATCCTATGTCACCCCTGACACATAAAAAATAAAATATAAAATAAGATATATATATATATATGTGCGTCATCATTCTATTGGCTGGTTTTATGTACAGTAAACTCATTTGGATCCAATATTAAAATCAAGTGGACATGAAATATCTAATTACCTGTACATGTAAATATCTTTGTCTAAACTAAACTTCTTGTTGCAAAGATGGCATGCCTTGAGATAGCATGAATATTGATCACTTGGTGCTGATGCTGATCTTGCTGATCCCAAAGCTGCTGGTTTCTCGACAATCTTAGATTTTCCCTTTGAATTTTGAATCAGAATTTTCAAGCCAACAATCACTGTGCCCTTATTATAATTTGATGAGCTTCCAAGGCCTGCATGTGGGTTCGTATTTTTGGTATCTTCTTCCATCTTATAAAAAGCACGTATTATGAAATTCAGAAGCATTTTTTCTCCCCTGCGAGAGAAAAGAGTGAGAGACTTGAGAGAGTGAGATTTGGTGAAGGTTTGTGAAGGAGTGAACAGATGGGTGCCCATATATAAAATAGCCAAAAAAGCAACTTCTGGGGCAAACAGAGACTTATAATAATAATATCCCAAAGTTAAATTTGATTGAGTGAACACGTGGGTTTTTGTTTTAATACACGTGGAGCTAATAATTTTGCCTGTTACTTTTTGTAGGTCGCGTATGGTTGTGATTCATTTGATAAGATATTAATTTTGAATAATTTAATATGTCTCTTTATAATTTTAATTTTGTATTCAAATGTTGATTTGAGTTGTAACCATTTTTCTATAATTATATATTATCGTGGATTTAAACAGTAATAAATAATTATTAAGATTTAATTATATATATATATCTTTTATTCTATATTAAGTATCATAAATTTTGGAAAAAAGACTCACAACAAAATTCATAAATTAGCACTGAATTAAAATCTGAAAATTTTATGTCTCTGTTTATCACTGAGAATACAATGTTATTATTCGTTAATATTAAATCTAAATGGTATTACTACTTAATTGACACAGCTTGTTATTCCAAGTATTAATTCTTAATAAAGAGATAGATAAGTCACCAAGATTTATCAATCAGAGAAAAATATTAGTAACGCAACTATAATTTAACTCGTTTATAAAAGTAAGTAGATGGTATATTATTAATTTATTATCAAATTAAAAAGCTGAATTAATTACAACGTGTTGCATTTTCTACTTGGCTCTTTGGCATCCGCATTTGTAAAGAATTTTTTTTTTTTGGAAACGATGGAAACCCCACCTCCAAACCACCCATTTTGGGCCGCGGCGCAGGTAAAACCATCAGCTGTCCCAGGCTCTTACAAGAAGTGCACCCCCTGGATTCGAACCCAGAACCTCAAGGTGAGATCCTGGACCCTACAACCACACCAAGCCACACAACTTGGGGACGCATTTGTAAAGAAACCACCAGTAACACGTGAATGCGATTATTTACTTTTTTTTTTTTTTTTTTTTTTTTTGGGGGGATCAAAGTTAGTCACAGTCTTCTTCTTGATCAAGCTTAGTGATCTAAGCCGTCCGCCAAAAAAAAATTAGATTTAAATCCTTATTTTCTCTTACTTTTACTACAACAAATCAAGTCATGTTATCTTTTTGTATAGCGAAGTATATTAGGTCCGTTCGGTGTCGTTTTTAAATTTCATTTTCTATTTTTTGATTCAGAAAACCACAAAATATGCGT
Organism: Zanthoxylum bungeanum; assembly: GCA_019454045.1. Lineage (NCBI taxonomy): Eukaryota > Viridiplantae > Streptophyta > Magnoliopsida > Sapindales > Rutaceae > Zanthoxylum > Zanthoxylum bungeanum. Next base: position 293,903 of record SKCR01017149.1, read on the forward strand.
TCGGTAATGAATATTGAAAATATTTTTGTAAATGCAAAATTCATTATCTATTTTTAAACAAAGAAAAACAAGAAATATAATAAATCTTATAATAAAATAATAATAATTAAATATAAAAATTAATATAATAATTCACATAATATAGAGCAATGTATATCTAAATAATAAACAAATAATAATAGCAATAATAATATAAAATATAATAATTTTTTATTAATGTTATTAATTATTATATTATTATATTACTATTTTCTTATTATATATATAATAATATAATAGTAACAATAAATTATTAATTATAAAATAATACTTTAATACTTTATAAATTTATCGTAAAATTTTTTTAACTTTTTCTATTTTCAAGATTATTGTTTTGAAAATAATATAAACACAATCTTGAATTTTGAAAATAAATTTAAAAATAATATTTTCATTCTATTTTTATTTCATACAACACCAATTGAGAAAACAATATAGAACAGACCTTATATTATTCAATAAGCCTTTTTTTTTTTAATGGTAAAAATTAGAAGAACTTTTATATCTTCAGAAATATCTTCAATTCAGACAGGAAAAACTACGATTACATACAGCTAATTTATAAGCGCCTTAAAGTTACAACATCTACGAATAAAAACAAAACGATACTCTTTTTAAATGACCAGCAATAGAATAGAATAGAATAGATTGAATATCAGATATTATCCATTTTAATTAAATATCAGATGGACATCCCTTAAGCTTTTGGACTCCCTAATTTCTTATACATGGAAAGCTAATTTAAAGAGTGATACTATTTGCACCCCTCGAAAACTCTTATAAACCCCTTTTAATAAAACATAAATAACCCTACACATTATTTTTTTAAAAATAAAAACCACTCAAGTTCTTGATTTGCTCTTCTTATAAACTTTCCAACTTTGATTGAGCGCATTTCATATATTAGTAAAGAACCTTGCTTGAAATCATTTCCCTTCACTGCGGGGCTAATTCCCAAAAAAAAAACAACATAAGATCTCATAAAGAACTTAATTTTCATATATATATATATATATATATATATATATAAAGCACAATGATGTGTGAGAAAAGAGAAGGCAATCAATGGTTAAAATTAAGAGAGATAATGTATCTAAAAGCTATATTTATGTGGCTTAATTAGCGGCTCAGATTATTTCATTATAATCTAATGACTGATAAAAAATCATTCTGTTGATGGTGTTTCCAGGCACTATGTTATTTAAGCAACACGACAGGGGTAAAAAAGGTCGACATCAACATTCTCAGTACAAAAGACTATTATGATCGACCACATGAAGACCGACCTCGTGAAAACCGAGCATAGGGCAAGACATGTTCGGGAAGATAATGCATTCTATCCATACAAGATAAGATAATAAGTTATCCTATTTTCATAAAGAGAACTGATGAGTCAGTATCCTAAAATGATAAAAGAAGTGAATGTAGTTTTAAAAGTAGGAATCCTGATAGGAAAAGGAAACCATCTCCAACTGGGAATTCTTGTACAAATAGGAATCTGATTTCTTCACTATTATAAATAGGAGGGTAGAGTGAGTGTAGAAAAGATGAGAATCATTAAGAGAGATCATTGAGATCATTGAGATTATTGAGAGCATTGAGAGTTGAGAGGGGAATCAATATCAAGATCACCACGATCAAGCTTGTGAAACACAAGAGATATCAGAGAAGCATATCTCAGTAATAAAAAGTATTATTCAGTTTGTGTCCGTGGACGTAGGTTGGATCTAGCTAGCCGAACCACGTTAAATCTCTTTGTCGATTGGCGTATTTATTTGTCTTTTGCTAAGTTTGCTTTCGGTTCCCCCATAACCGAACAAATTCACTATTGAGGGAGGATTGTCTCGGGAGTAATATTCTCATATTGCCCTGAGACCAAAATCAGCCGTCAACAGTGGCGCCGTCTGTGGGGAACTCAACAAAAAGCGGCTCACGTAGTAAGACGATGGCAAAAGATGGAAATCACATATGGACAGGCAGAGAGAACCAATGTACAAATTCATATTAAATTCTTCAAATAATGAACACATAGTCTGCGACAAAACCTCTTGATAGCCAGTAAAAGAAGGATCTGCATCATTGTGGTTCTCATCAACACGTGGTTGGTCATCGTGATCAAAATCATTGATCCAACAATCATCAAATTCAACATCATCAGGCTCGACTTCATTATTATACACAACTTCAACTTGGTCTATCGATTTCTGGAGAAAAAAAAAGAGTATCTGACAACCTTTTATTAGCTTCATCAAATTGGTTGACTATGATCCCAAGGGTTGTTGTAGATGACATGCCATTCCCGGGTACTTCCCGAGAATCAAAGAGCACCTGACATCCATCATACACTCCAAGATTACTCAACAAGAGCCCATTGGCTCCACCTTCATCAAACTGAGCAGATGTTCGATGGTAGAGGGGATCAACTGCAAATGCATCATCAAATTTCTTCACATCAAGACCCTCGAAAGATGATTCCAGTATTGATAAAGCACCTTATTGCGGCACAACACATGGAGATGTAGAAGCTTGCGACAGAGAATCAAAGGTTTGCTACTACCCATGGAGCCTTGAAGATAAGAACTTGCTGCTATACATCATGAGTGAAGATAATTGCATAGCCATAATGTAACAAGAAGAAAATCACGGGCGTATTCACAGACCCAGTTGGCAGAATCCACCTGAACCTTCTGAAAAACCAGACGCAGTCGAGAGATTACTTCAAGTTGACAGATTTTTTAAGGAAGTCGACGACGAGGGCTTACAATGGAGCATCTCCTTATTATTCTCTGTTTTCATCTGCTTTTTCAGCATCCTCTGCCAAAACGGCCTCGTTTTTGGAGACTTTTGCATCTTCAAAACCTTATGATTTGGTGAGAACATCAAGGATGGTTGGATACAGGATGTTAATTTTAGATCACACACTGCACTTTTGATTTAAATTCGTGTCAAAATTGTTTCCGAAGCAAGATCTGATTTCTACATTGAAGAAGATGGCTATGGGGCAGACAATTTATGGACATGTCATGACAGTCGTTTTCTTATCGGTGAATGCAAGTTTACAAGCACGTAGAACAAACAAGATACAGGCTCGGGGCTGGATTTCATTCCGCCGAGACCACTTGATCATTCGGCTCGGGGTCGGATTACGTCCCACCGAGTCATGCTCATTGGTCTGGGGATGAAACATTCCCCAAGAACCAAGTATCTCTTTTAGCACAGGGTCCTCAGAATATTCATGGACATACTCGATACAACGGATCCAAGAGAAGCATAGCACGGGGAAGGATGATACCCATGTGGCGTTTGCTTGCTCCAGTGTTACCGAACACAAGGAGGAATATGCCCTTAGTGTCTCGGACACTCTCTGATCCCCACCTACCTGATCACTCGGATCCAAGAGAAGCATAGCACGGGGAGGGATGATACCCCTGTGGTGTTTGCTTGCTCCAGTGTTACTGAACACAAGGAGGAATATGCCCTTAGTGTCTCGGACACTCTCTGATCCCCACCTACCTGATCACTCGGATCCAAGAGAAGTATAACGCGGGGAGGGATTGTGCCCCCGTAGCGTATGCTTGCTCCAGCGTTGTAAGGAGGAGCCCTCGAACGATACACATGCTCTATGGAGACCTGAAGTATAGATGATGTGCCCTTAACATTCTAAACGCTCTCTGATCCAAATCCTGGTTCGTCGGGACACTGAATTGAAAGATTCAGAATTGTGTTTTGGAGACCTCGGACGGGACGCTGTTCTAAGGTATCTGTGCTGTTGTTTACACTTTTTTGATTTTATTTTCCAAAGTTTTGTTTTTATTTTTTCGTCGGTCTGACAAGGGGACGCCCAAGTCAGATTCGATAGGGCTTCAAAGGTGGATACACTTCCCATCTGAATAAGTCCCAAGGATTAACCAGTGCTCGGGGCTGGATTCATTCCGCCGAGGCCACTTGGTTAATCGGCTCGGGGCTGGATTCGTTCCGCCGAGGCCACTTGGTTAATCGGCTCGGGGCTGGATTCATTCCGCCGAGGCCACTTGGTTAATCGGCTCGGGCTGGATTCGTTCCGTCAAGGCCACTTGATTATTCGGCTCGGGGCTGGATTCGTTCCGCCGAGGCCACTTGATTATTCGGCTCAGGGCTGGATTTCGTTCCACCGAGGCCACTTAGTTATTCGACTCGGGGTCGGGTTACGTCCCACCGAGTCTACCTCTTTGGATTGGGGACGTAACATTCCCCCAGGTCCAAGTGCCTTTCTCAGCTTGGGGTCGGAGTACGTCCCACCGAGTCTACCTCTTTGGACTGGGGACGTAATATTCTCCCAGGTCCAAGTACCTTTCTCAGCTCGGGGTCGGGGTACGTCCCACCGAGTCAGCCCTTCGGACTGGGGACATAACATTACCTCAGGTCCAAGTGCCTCTCTTCATTCGGGGTCGGGTTGCGTCCCACCGAGTCAGTCCTTCGGACTGGGGACGTAACATTCCCCCAGGTCCGAGCATCTCTCACAGCTCGAGACAGGATCACATGCCACCGAGCACATCATCGTTAGCTCAGAGGCAAAATTCTCTCCTAACAATCGAGATTGGATCAGTCAGGGGTCAGGACCTCCAAATCTCTGGTACATATATTATATAGGAGGAGTCATTTTTCGTTTGGACAATAAGAGGAACTTCATCTTCTAATGGAACGACCCAAGTAAGCAATTTGCTTTGAGGTGGAGAATCGTTCTGAATAGGGCCAGCATCTCCAATAACCGATGATATGAAGATAGAAACAGAAGACTTAGTTGATGGCGAAGGCAATTTCTCTGTGATTTCTGGAGCGACCACCAGCAAGGCGATCAGCACACCATCTTTATATAGTTCCCGCACCAACTTGCATACTCGTTGGAACCGAGAACTAGGGGACAGATGTTGATGGTGTTTCCAGGCACTATGTTATTAAGCAGCACGACAGGGGTCAAAAAGGTCGACAACAGCATTCTCAGTACAAAAGACTATTATGACCGACCATATGAAGACCGACCTCGTGAAAACCGAGCATAGGGCAAGACATGTTCGGGAAGATAAGGCATTCTATCCATACAAGATAAGCTAATAAGTTATCATATTTTCATAAAGAGAACTGATGAGTCAGTATCCTAAAATGATAAAAGAAGTGAATGTAGTTTTAAAAGTAGGAATCCTGATAGGAAAAAGAAACTATCTCCAACTGGGAATTCTTGTACAAATAAGAATCTGATTTCTTCACTATTATAAATATGAGGGTAGAGTGAGTGTAGAAAAGATGAGAATCATTAAGAGAGATCATTGAGATTATTGAGAGCATTGGGAGTTGAGAGGGGAATCAATATCAAGATCACCACGATCAAGCTTGTAAAACACAAGAGATATCAGAGAAGCATATCTCATAATAAAAAGTATTATTCGGTTTGTGTCCGTGGACGTAGGTTGGATCTAGCCAGCCGAACCACGTTAAATCTCTTTGTCGATTGGCGTATTTATCTGTCTTTTGCTAAGTTGCTTTCGGTTCCCCCATAACCGAACAAATTCACTATTGAGGGAGGATTGTCTCGGGAGTAATATTCTCATATTGCCCTGAGACCAAAATCAGCCGTCAACACATTCCATTATATAATTTCTATAAAAATGGAAAATGAAAACTACCAAATAAATTAAAGAATAAAATCATTTATTTAAAAAATAAAATCATTTCATGATAGAATATCTCTGAAAATTAACAAACAAATTATAACGAAATTTCAATCTCTCTGTAAATTCTGTAATATCGTGTCGTAGACACGGACACACTAGTATATGTATATATATATATATATATGCAAACTTCACTAAATTTAATATGATATTTTGAGTGCTTATAAAATTTAAAAATTCTGTTTGAATTGGCTCTCTCTAAAATAATTTAAGCAATTCCCGTGTCCTTAAAAAAACATTGTTTGAGATCTTTTTTATTTTCTCCTTTTAATTGTTTAGTTTCAAATTACTAAAAACATAAAATAGAGCCATGTTTTTTTTTGGTTTTAAAAAAAGAATTAAGTTTCCTTTTTTAATAATGCATTTTGACCCCATGTAAACCCAAATTAAACATATTCTTTAAAATTTAAACTTATGACCTATTGTTTCTATCGTAAGAGTTAATCTAACTAAACTATCTTGTGACCCTTTTTATGGCATTGAAAGATTTGTTTTGAGATGATATCATTTTAATTAGGGGTGACAAAACGAATTAACGAATAGAATTTGCATCGAATCCTAAATAAACGAATCAATTCAAAATGTGATGGATTCATATTCGATTCGTTTATTAAACGAATCCTAATATCAGGATTGCATTCAATTCGTTTAGTCATTATATTATTCAATAATATAATTCACCATAATTTTATTTACATTAATTTTTCATAAATATATACATATGAAATATGTAATTAATTTATTCACTAAAAATACCTAACCAAATATCGATAATATTATTTTTTAATGATAATTAATCATAATTTCTCGAATTTTAATTGAAAAATAACAATAACTAGTAAAAAAATTAAAACGAATTCTAAACGAATAAAAGAATCAATGAGCTTAAATTCATATTCGATTCATTTAATAAACGAATCGAATCGAATTGACTCATTTATTAAACGAATCCATTTTTTCAAACCTGTATTCGTTTTAAAGCGAATCGAATAAAACGAATAAACGAATCCTAACCCAAATTATCACTCCTAATTTTAATATTAAAATTGAAACTCCCAATAGACCTCATATGTAAACAAATACAAATTAATAAATAAACGAATCCAAATATTTTGCAAATATAGTAGCACAATCCTTCTCTTTTATGTCCAATATTTGTCTCTCTATAAATGGTACATGAAATCGTGGTAGCTAGCTTTATATTTAGCATAAAAATCAATGGGCCGACCTACCTGGTAGAAAGTCATAAAGGATGATTGGACACAATTAAATTATATTTCTATGGACCTGTATTGTTGAATTTGTTTTTTTGAATTATTGAAAATCTTGCTGTCAAATTATTCATTCCGGATTTAAGTTGAGCAAGTGAAATTTTTGATTGTCCCATATTCTTACAAGAAACGTACTCGCTAAATTTGAACGCAGGACTTAAAGGTCAGATCTTGAATCATACACCACCAAATCACGCTCATTGGAGACGTTATATGTTGATGGACTAAACTAATTTTGCAAAGATGCTCAATTTACACGTACAATGCATTGATTGAATTTAATTATGCTGCCAAGTTGGAAATATAATATAGACAAAATAATTGATAAATTATAACGGAAATGCTAACAAGTGCCATAATGATACTAATTAATAATTTATATTAGGAAAATTTTGATGGGAAAAAGAGAAAAAGTAATTAATATTTTGACGGTTTTTTTTTTATTTCCCATAAAAGTGATATTAAAATTTTACTAAAATGAATTCTCAATGAGTATCCTAAGAATACTAGTTAGCATGATTCAATTATAAAATGCAAAAAATAGTGAGAGGGTGGGGGAAATAATACTATAATAGATGCTCATTTACGTCCATTTCTTATATAAAAAGCTGACTTTTTTTGCTTTGAGAATCAATTGCTTTTGCAATTCGGTAGCACGAAGAATAAGTGGTAGCATATTAAATGCCGAATTTGGTCACTATATATCCATGATTTTGTGTATGTGTGTGTTCTCATTGATACTAGGGGAAAAAATTTTCGGGGTCCAATTTAATTAATACATAAACACTAATGTAATTTCAATCCAAATATTACACATTCATTTCATAAAATATAATTAATCAAACTGATTCCCTTTTTCTTTTTAGCATTTAATTAGGACGTTTCTTTTACAGAAACATTAATGCACTTTAATATGATTTCTGCTACATAATTCAGGGTAAAGAATAAAGCATGAGTTCGAGTCCTTTTATTAGTTTATGGGAAATGCTAACCAGTGTCCTTATGGCGCTCGTTAAGAATCTATTTAAGGAAAGTTTTGATGGGAAAAAAAAATCATTAATGATTTGACAATTTTTTACATTCCTCATAAAAATAATGTCAAAACTTTCCTTAAATAGATTCTCAATGAGTGCTCTAATGGTACTCTTTAGCATAACTCTTAGCTTATATACATGAGTATATCTCATCATTTATATTATAATGTAAATTTAAATTATGTTTGGTTGACTTCACTGTTATATTATAATTATTTAGGTCTAAACTCTCTCTTAGGATCCTTATAATTCAAGTAAATTGTATTATCAATGATAATTTAATGAAAAATATAAAAAAAATATCATATAACTTACAGATATGATAACAAATTTTTTTTTTTAAAAAAAAAAATGAAAGAAAATTGGTGTATATGGATTGACTTGTCAATTGTCATTAGCAACCAATTAACATTCTGAAATGAAATGAAAGGGAATAATATAGAGATATAGATATGTGCCAAGAATGATCGAGTACGCAAACGGTCAGAATCTGGTTGCTGATATGATGCATCTGATGTAATGTAGTGATCAAATAATTCCATTTGGATTTCATACTAAATTGTGTTTTATACTTAATTCTTTTTTATAAATTATGATTATTTGATAATAATTTAAATATAATAAAATTTTAATTATATATTGTTATTAAAACACATGTGATTAGATTAGAGGCAGAGATAAGATTTTATTTCGTGATAACTAAATTTTTCATATCAGTGTGCGAAATAATTTTTTTATTATTTTTTAAAAGAAAATATATAGAAAAAATTATGGGATCTTTATCGGACTTAAACATGGATAGTCTATTCCTAATCCCTGAACTCAAACTCAGGATATGACAATCAAGTTCTAAATTTTTTTGCCACCAAGCTACACCGGCCTTTTGAGGAAAATGATGTCCGATGAACACTAAAAAGTGTATATTTATTAAAAAAAAATTAATCATTTTATACTTGTAGTTTCATTAATCCCCTTAATTTAGCACATTTATGAAATAATAATTAAATTTATATTTTATATATTTTTATTGTGATTTTTATTTCTTATATAGGTGAAATAATATTTTGAATGCATAACTAGAAAAATGGACGTGACATTTGGATTTTGAAAGCCATAAACTTGAAACGTCGTTCTAACAGTGTACTTCTGAAATTTTAACTTTACGTAATTTTCGTATTTTGGCCATAACATTTTACTCTGATATCGGATTGAAGCGATTACAGTTTCAGATGAAAGAAAACTCTAATATCTACAACTTTGCTCTGTATAAGATTTTATAGTTATGAGGTTTTCAAGGTCGAAATTGATGAAGAAGCCAGTGTTACATGTAATTCTAATTATTATAATTATTGACAAATTTTGTTACCTCTTTCGTGACTGGTTTTATTTATTTAGTTTAATTGAGTACCTAATTGGACTTGTTATAGATAAATGTTATCATCGTTTTTATGACTGATTTTATATGGTTTGACATAATTAATTTCTAAAGTCAATTAACTGGGTAATAATGATAATTTATATATTATAAAAAGTAAGATTTCTCTATATTTGAAATATCAAAGAGCGAATCCTTTAGCCTCGGCATTATAATTTATTGTTGCAGTTCAATTTAAATTTGTTCATCACTTCAGCATTTTTTTGTCATTTGAATTATTATTTTATTTTAATATGATCGACCCAAGACTTATCGAATTATATTATTATTTCGACACTCTTATACTTAAGAGTAAATAATCACTTTATTAGTGTGTCAATGCCGCTAGTATACGAAATAAAAATTTATGAAAAATTAAATACATAACCAAATTCCAAATATTTAGCTGGTGTTAATTTGCAGGAAAAAATAACTTTTGTGTGCATGAGGCATGAGGCATGAGGCATGAGTCAGATCGATGTAAATCCGCCAGCTAAGAGAATCGATATTGCCCTAGGTCCTTGATAAATTTGTGCGCGATTTGAGTTGTCGGAGAATATTATTAATAAAAGTTATTTATGTGATAGGTCAAAAGTTTGAGGAGATATTGATGCATTAAAATTTTAATATTTTATATATATATATAAATCTTATAACAAAACTTGGAAATATTGGGAAAAGAGAGAGTAAAAACTGATTCTGTATTTTGATTTCCTCTTATACTAACACATTACTCGTATTTTATGCGGGTTAAATATATCTTTAACTATAATTTCATGTTATAAAAAAATGTTATATTATTTTAGATATTGATATTGTAAATGTTTCGGATCTCATTGATTTTATAATCTAAATGAGACAATTTGATATATATATATATATATATATACATGTTTGTTTATCTCGTAATTGTCAAATAATATTTTTTACTCACATTAGATTTTATCTATCCTCTTTATTTCTCATTTGAAATCATATCTCTAATTATGAATAATTTTTAAAATGCTTAATTTTATTTCGGATAAATTCCAATGAAATTTAATGTAATTTATTCAATTTAAGCTTAAATTTTCTCATTTAACTTCAAATCTTGATCAATCCATATTCACTTTACAATAACTAATAGTTGGAGTCTGCATGTTGAACATGACAAATAATAAATAGTTTATAAAAAATTATAGAAATAATTTAAAATCCATATTAATTTTACAAGAACTAATAGTCAAAGTACTATGTATCATGAAGCAAAACAAATAATAAAAAGATCATGAAAAAAACTTATAAAAATAATTTAAAGTAAAATAACAAACAACAATCAACAATAGACCCGAAATAAAAAAAAATGGTTAGGTTTTGTGAACAGTTGCTATTTAGTTTTTATTTTAATAATAAATTATGTTTTATATTATAATTGGTCTCTTATTTTAATAATTTATTATTTTATTTTAATAATTTAATAAAAAATAATAATTTTAGATTTTTTTTTATTTTTTTAAAATTTATTAATAAATATGAGATTTTATTTTCATATTATAAATAGATTTCTTATTTAAATAATTTATTATTATAATTTAATAATTTAATAATAAAATTTTAATTACATATTAGGGGCCACATAAGTTTTTTTTTTGTAATTTAAATGAGAGAATATAATATGTTTTTCTTATTTTAATAATTTATCATTTTAATTTTATAATTTAAAAATAATAAATTATAATATTAATTATTTAAGTTAATAGTTTCATATTTTGAGAGAAGATTATGTTCTTATATTGCAATAGGTTTTTTTATTTTTATTTTACTATTTAATAATAAAAAATTAATTTTAAAGATATTTTAATTTTATAATTTTATAATAAATATGATATTTTGTTTTTATATTATAAAAGCTTTCTTATTCTATTAATTTATTATTTTAATTTTATAAATTAATAAAAATTAATAAATTTTAGAGATTAGGTGCCACATATATTTTTATTTTAATGAGAGATTATAATATGTTTTCTTATTGTAATAGGTTTATTATTTTAATAGCTTATCATTTTAATTTTAAAAATAATAATTTCAATATTAATTAATTAAAGTAATAAATTTCTTATTTTTTTAGGAGATTATATTTTTATATTGTAATAGGTTTCTTATTTTAATAATTTATTATCTTAGGGATATTTTAATTTTATAATTTAATTAAAAATAATAATGGTAGAGATTAGATAGCACATGACATGGTGATAGAGTTTTAAATGTTTAACTTATATATATATATGCGCGCACACACTTATATTTATATATCTGGATTATTATTGATATTATTTAAAAATTTATCAGATGATATAATATGTTTTTTTTATTATAATAAAAATCTTATTTGTAGATTTATTAATTTAATTTTATAACTCAGTGGTTTTTCTTATTTTAATAGAATATTATAATATGTTTTCTTATTATTATATAGTTTTTATAAAATTATAATATACATTTTTATTTAATAGATTTATTAATTTAATTTATTAATAGATTTATTTTTATTTAATATGTTTTCTAATTTATTTATTGACATATAAAAAATAAATCTTGTAACAAAACTTGGAAATCTTGGGAAAAGAGAGTAAAAATTGATTCTGTATTTTGGTTTTCTCCTTAATTATATGATGTTAATTCTATTTTTAAGAGCTTAAAATATTTGGTTTCATGTTAAATTTTAACTCAAATCATTGACAAAACAATTCATATTATGTTAATGGTGTGTTTATTAATCGGAAATCAAAATGTGTTAGAATCAGAATGAATAGAATCAAAATAAATTGTCTATTTGAGTAGTAGGAATTGAAATCAAAATCAACAATATTCTCATTGATGTATTTATTTTATTTTGTAATGAGAATGTATTATTAGCAAGTTCATGGCATTGAGGTTGCGAAAGTAAGAAAAAAAATGTTGTGGTTAAAGCGATTTTTCTAAGAATTATGGATCAAGCAGACACAATACAAGATATATTGTGATAGTCGGAGTGTTCTGGACTTGAGTAAAAACTCAATATATCATTCACGGACAAAGCACATCGACATACGTTATCATTGGATATGCGAGGTGATGGATCAACAACTGTCGAGACTAGTGAAGATCCACACTGAGGAGAATCCAGTCGACATGTTAACAAAGGTGATTACATGAGATAAGCTAGAGTTGTGTAAAGACATAGTCGGAATAGCTATCGGATGATAATCGTTTTGGATGCAGCTGAATGTGTAGAATTGATATGAATCCAGCTTGCATTAGTGAATTATAAGCACTTGTTACAACCACCATTAGTGAATAAATGTTGTTGGTATAACCACTTATAACCACTCAATTAGTGGACAATTATAGCAAGCACTTCACTAATTTAGTTGGGTTAGAAAGCAAGTCATTGCCTGTAAATTGAGCTCTCATTTGAGAGTTCAATCATCCCCAACAAGTGTTTAAGTTTCATGTCAAGAGAGCTTAGATAGTGAAATGTGAGGTTTTTGTATCAAAGTTTGTAATCTTTGTAAATTCATTTTAAGTAGTAATAGAAAGTAAATTTCCCCATAAACAAGTACATTTTTCCCATAAACACTCTTCAGTGGTCAGAAAATCACAATAATTTCTGAGTAACTATTTAATACCACCGTTATTTGAGTCATTTAATACCACAATCAATGATTATATAACATGTGGAGTTGTACGTTAAACAAAACTATCATTTGATACCGCAATCAATGATTATATAACATGTGGAGTTGTACGTTAAACAAAACTATCATTTATTTGGTTGGTTTTTATTATTATAACACGCGTGAAAAGATATTATTGAATTATTACATGGGTGACATGAGAATTTTTGCACATTTCAAGCATGATAATCTTGACAAATGAATTGTGCAAGTGGATGAGAAATCAAGATATGAGGCCATGCATTTTACTTCCTCCGAATGCATTAATTTTCAATGCAAATAAGTCAAATGAGCGGGCTTTTAGATTTGGCATTTGCAAATGCAATTGCAATTGCAAGCCAACATGCATCGTGAATGCTTTGCATGTCTTCATCTAACATAATTCCAGCCAACTTTCAACAATAATATTGATCAAAATACCTTTTCGTTTCAAGATAATAATAACTGCAGTTTATATATTTCATTGTGTTTTGTGATGAAGCAGGCGATCGTATGCGGTGAGAGTGCAGCAGCCGGCTGCATCAGTAATGAGGAAATTAAAGTAACGGATTTTGGTGTGAAGAAAGAAGAATTTTGGATGAGGGATCCCGAAACCTACAACTGGATGCCCGAGAGTCAATTTAACCAGATTCACTACAATAAAACTGTAAAATAGCGACGGAAATTAGTGACGGAATAATCCGTTTCAAACATTAGAAACGGAATAGCGACGAAATTGAAATGGATTAGAACTTTAGTTACGGAATTTAACGACGGGATAAAATTCCATTACAAATAATGGCGGCAATAAAATCGCGGGAAAAATGCGACGGAATAGCTACGGATTTGCGACGGAATTAGAGACGGAATAATATTATGTCGCTATATAGTGACGAAATTAATAATCCGTCTATAAAATAGCGACGGAATTATGAATCCGTCTCTATTTAGAGACAAATTAGTAATTCCGTCGCTATTTTTAGAGACGGATTTCAAATCCGTCTCTATATTTAGAGACGAATTTATAATTCCGTCTCTATATATATATAGAGATAGAATTCTAATTCTGTCTCTAATTAGAGACGGATTTCTAATTCCGTCTCTAGTTAGCGACGGAATTTTAATTCCGTCTCTATTTAGTGACGGATTCATAATTCCGTCGCTAAATATACTTAAATAAAAAAAATTGATGTTGCTGATCTTAGAGATAAGTTGCTTCCCAAGAAGAATTTTCATAATTACATGCTTTGATTTGTATTTTGTGCTAATACATCAATCAAAATATATTGATATCCAACTTTTCAGTCTCACTGTAATTTCTTTTATATATATGCATGCTCAAATATTTGCAAAAATTATCAAAACAAACTCTTCAGACTATCAATTTACATTAGATAACTTATTAATCGTGTCAATTTATATCAACTTGAATATGAAAAATTTATGTCGTATATGTATTGTATAATATACCGACACCTCTAGTTATAATTGTAATAACAGGCAGCACCAAATTTTGTTCTTCAATTTCATATGTAATTTCGTTTTGATTAATAAAAAGAATCTTAAGGTAAATGAGTATTATAGAAATTTATGGGTAAGAGATGAGAGTTATCGAAAATTTACATTATTAATATGAGATATTAAAATACTCCTCATATGTAACCTTTTTTTTTTTCACGTGAATATACAATATGGGTCTACTCATTCATGAGTGTGACTATAATATTATGTGGAAATCTATAGATTTAACTCAATTTAAAAACTAACTTAAGAAGTGGTGGTTGCCAAATATTTATATTATTAGTCTAAGAAATATTTTCCAAAGGAACATTAAGAAAGAAATCATGGGACAAAAAGAAAAAATATTAATCAATAAAATTAGTTTTCTCATTTTAGTATTTAGGACGTTTCTTTTTCAGAACAATGCATTAATTCTTTTTACGATTCTTTTAGATAAGAAAATTAAAAAATTAGAGGCCGAAAGAAAGTTGGTATCGAGCAACTTGTCATAATTAACAACAAAAAGGAATAAATATTGTGCCACGAATTGAATGAAAACACAATCAAGAATATTATTGAAGATTTGTAATCATTATCAATTGTCTATTTTCTTCAATGATAAGTCAAGAATTTTGATTTCAGGAAAAAAATATTCTTCGGTTGATGAAGATCGAGTTGACGATATAAGGCATGTAATATTGTGACGTAATCGAAATGATCAAATTAGATTGTTTAAATTACAGTAAGAAGATTAACTTTGTGGGAGTAAATTCTCTTTAGTTCTTGGAGTTAATTTGGCTAATTATCCAGTTAGTTGTATTTTTAAAAATTATCAAAAACATCATGATAGTTTCTTTTTATAGTACTCAAGGGGTGTGATTTGTTGATAAATGGTTTAGAGTTTGATTGTCAGGTCTTGAGTTCAAATCCAGAGAGTGTATTTTTTGTAAGAGCCAGTGGGCTGTGTAGACTCTGATTTTCGCTCTAGGTCTAAAATTGAGATTTCGTATAGGGGCACTGGCGATCCTGCAAAACAAAGATGTAGGGTGAGCGTGGAGGGTCTACCCACCGGTGTGGTGGATGCCGTAGGCACTCCGACGCCAAAGTCAGTGATGGAAATGAGGTGCTAAAATCGTAGGAGTTGGGGCAAGGTCAGATGTTACCTTAATCCCCATAGGCTGCTGTGAGGGCGGTAGGTCGGAGGTGAAGAGAGCTATGGAGAGAGTATTACTGAGTTGGGAGTAGTAGAGCTTGCGGTTGAATACCCTTTTTCCTCATGGAGCCTCCTCTCTTATATATCCTCCTGGGGGTATGTCTTTAATCGCACTTGATCACTCGTCCATAACTGTCGACTTTATGAGGGGTATTTACTGTTTTTACCCGTTGTAGGTTGGAACGGCTGGTTTGTGTTTATGAGCCTGGGCGTTACGTGGAGTGGCCTTTGGATGATCCTTCGGTTACGGGAGTTGGTGTTCACTGGGCCTAGGCCTGTACTATGTCTTTGGGGTTTGGTTAGGGAGTTTCAGGGGTGCATTTAGCGGTGGTCCTGGAGCAAAAAGTCGAAATTGCCATTGGACCGAATTTGGCCCATACAGTTTGTCTCATACTCTATAAGTCAATGAGTCATTGGTTTGGAGAGTATTTGACGCGTGTGTTACCTGGAACGAGGCCATAGTATGTAGGTGTACTCGAGCGTTGATGCTGCCAAACGAATGTCAAGTTATGAACTTGACTCTACATGAGCCATTATGGAAGTACCCAGACGACCGAACCAGATGATGGTCGGGATAATGAACTTGACTCTACCAGAGCCATTGGGGAAGTACCCAGTCGACCGAACCAGATGATGGTCGGGATATAAGTCATACGACATATGTATTTCTTGTCTACAACTCGACTCGACATGAGTTTATGGGGGATGTCCCCGGTCAACTGGACTTGATGGGGCCAGTAAGATATAATTCATATGATATGTGTAATCCATGTCTACAACTTGACTCGATATGAGTTTATGGGGGATGTCCCCGGTCAACTGGACTAGATGAGGCGAGGAAGATATAAGTCATATGACATGTGTAATCCATGTCTACAACTTGACTCGTCATGAGTCTATGGGGGATGTCCCCGATCAACTGGACTTGATGAGGCCAGGAAGATATAAGTCATATGACATGTGTAATCCATGTCTACAATTTGACTCGTCATTAGTCTATGGGGGATGTCCCCGGTTGACTGAACCAGATGAAGGTTTATGATAGTCTTTACTCTACTAGACCTGATGAAGGTCTATGAGAGTCTTCACTCTGTAGACCTGATAAAGGTCCAAAAGTCTTTCTTTCTCATACTACTAGAGCTGAAAAAGGTCTATGAGACTACGGTAGAATGAACTTGATGAATATCTATCAAAGTCATCACTCTACACTCTACTAGGCCTGATGAAGGTATAAAAGATTCTTTACTCTACTTGAACTGATGGAGTTCTTAGAGAGTTACTAGACATGATGAAGTTCCATGTGGGTCTTCCCTTCTCATTCTACTCGACCTGATGAAGGTCTGTGAGGGTCTTCATTCTTCATTCTACAAGATCATATATGTAGTGTGAATGAGATATAGGTCAATGAGGGACTTCATTCCTCATTCTACAAGATCATATATGTAATGTGAATGAGATCTTTAATGAGTGCCAAACTTATCATGGTAGTGTCGACTGTGATCCTTAACAAGTACAGTTGTTACACATGTAGTGTCGAGTGAGACATTTGCCTTATGCCGAGTGTAGTGTCGAGTGGGACATTCACCACATGATGAATCTTCATTTGGAGCATCCTTTTTTAAGCTGAATTTTCATCTTTACAGTGTCGAGAAGCCCAATTAAAAAGCTCATGAATCCCACATCGGCTGTTATAAAAGCCAACAACAAAAAACAAATTGTCCTTTTGCCGAGATCCCTATCAACCAGAGCAAGCACATCCCAACCGAGGCATGCGTGGATAGAATTCATCCCAGAGTAACTCCCAGCCCTTACAAAGCCGAGGCATGCTAGAATCCAGCCCATGTCATTCCTCAATAGCCAAGATACAAAGTCCCAGATACAGCATGAGAGGTTAGCTCATGCCTAGGTAGAAACACTGAAGCTGCTGGATGTTCTGATGGAATTATTGCTGAAGTATCTTCTTCAAAAGATTCCATTGCTGAATCTGCCAAAGTTGTTGGTCCAGATCAGAAACCTGGGCACGTTCTCAGTATGGATTTAGGTAATGTTAATTTTGACACAAATGGGGTTTCCGGAAATTCATCTTCAAAGGAAGGTGCTGTTCCAACTTTAGCTGTATCAAATATGAAAGTTGTTGATGTGGTCAATTCAGAAAGTTATGAGGAGACAATGTGCTCAAGTGCATCAAAGTTGAAGGCCACATTGCCAACTATTGATTCCACAATTGAACCCAATACTGGCTCTACCATTGGAGAAGGCATCAGTAATACGATGCATCATGTGCTATACGTGCAGCTTCTCAGTCTACCCCTCAGGCTTCTGTTTCTGTTCCAGCGAATAGGCGGGGTCGTAAGACTCCAACCATAGAAGAAACACCTCCATAGACCCTTCCAATTGAACCAGTTAAGACACGAAATGGATATAATCCCACTAAAAGTATGAACCTTGTTCCTGATAACAATAATAAGCCACGAGAGCAGGCCCAAGAACAAGCCCGAAATTTGAGCTATCAAGCCCAAAGATCAACCCAAAAACGAAAACACTCATTCACCGGTTCAGTTGTGAAAAATCAGAGTAATTCATTCAAATCCCGAAACAAGTCAAAAATTGAAGCAGTCAAGCCCAAATCCAAACAAAAATATCCTGAAACAGTTCAGCCCAATCTGAGGGCCTCTCGTTTAATCCTGCCCAAATGGCCCAATTGTGAGCAAGCATACATGTCCTCCCACCAAGGCAGCAAGAATTCTAGCAAACTTAAACCCAGATCGAGTTTGCACAAAAGCCAGCCACATTTTGTTCTTCATCTTCAAAGTGTTTGCACTGCCAGAGGTACTTCAATGTGCAGTGTCGAATGGAGTGGTGTCAGGTCTTAATTTGTGTAGTGTTGAATGGCATTTCTGCCCAATATCAGACATTGATACTTGTATAGTCGCATGGTAGACCTATTTATTTGCCTTGTCGAGTGACATTTCCGTCTGATGCCAAACCTTGAGAAGTTCTTTGAAAAGATTGACTTGACCATATTAAACAAACTTTTGCGATTGGTCCTGGAACACAACATAGCAGATTATGTCACTGCAAAGAACAATATTGTATTATCTCACAAAGATATGAGTCATACGAACTCTTATGGCCTTATACGTGGTCTTCAGTTTGCTTCTTTTGTGGTCCAGTAGTATGGACTAGTGTTGGATCTCTTGCTTCTTGGTTTGACGTGATCCAGTGAGATTGCTAGACCCCCACAAATGCCAAATGAGTTCATCACATATTGGCCACAAAGAACAAGGGAGAGTGTACTCCAGTAGCCTCGAGCATCTTCCATATCAGTCGAGATTTCAAAGAAATCCAAAGAAGCGTCAATGGGCCACAACAAACAGAGTAGCCTCGAGATTGTTTGAATGTGATAATTGAAACTTTGTGTGTATTCTTGTGGCAAATTGATTGTAATGAGGATATGAAATTTGGCTTCTGAATCCCACGTGTAGAACCAAATAGAGCCTACCAGCTGCTCGAGAAAATGCCACAAAGGTTTTTTTTTTTTTTTTTTGCAAATCTGGAAATGAATCAGACACGCTGGTTCATCGAGCTTTCACAACCTCACTCAAATCCTTCATCCCGCTGCCCTTTATTAGGTGAAGACATAAGTCCACTAAATGAGCCTTCCATAACAGGAGAGGCACCACACTGAAGCCAATTGTGTTGGCTGCCATAAGCTCAGGCTGCATTGAATAATTAGATACATCATGCATAGGTATGCCATTGACAAGGCCTGATGCGTGACCGCCGACTTCTTCTTTTGCTACAGAAGAAACTTGATTTATGGAACCATCTTGCCTCACTTCTTGTTGCTGAAGTCGTGGATTATGCAACTGTTGCTACCACTGAAGTTCAGGCATTCAACCGTGAATCCACTGGTCATGCATTGTTCTTTAGATTCATGGGTGATGGTCAGCTAATTGGATGCTACCAAGGTTATTTGTGATGGAGTGGGTGTAAGCATTGCATTTTCGCATGTGAAACCCGATGATGAGTCTCAGTTGGAGGCACTACCTTTTTAGCTAAGGATATTGCGGGAAACGGAGGTCGGAAGGGGAAATTCAGAATAAGTACGTCATCAGATTCATTTCGCAAGTTCACTGTCTTTGTTAGTGCTGCGTTCGTTACTTCGTTCGAACGTCAGGCAGATTGCGGACGTTCGTGTAGCGTTCGAATGGGCGTTCGAACGGCGTCGGTATTTCTGGTTTTGCTGCTAGCCTCGCACCCCAGCCCAATTAGCCCCCCAAAGCCCATAAAACACATCCCAATTAATAAAACACATTTAAAACACATGGGAAATTAAATTAAATATTAAATTAAATATTAAGGTAAATATTAATAATGTATTTGAATTAAATAAAATATTTAAACCATTTACCAATTAAATAAAACATAATATAATCATACCTAATTAAGACAAATCAAATATATTAACTTCCTAACTAAACAAATCACATACTAAATTTAAAAGATGTCATGCCTAATTAAAATCAATTATAACAAATTAAAGATATTGTATTCCTAATCTAAACCAAATTTGTCCCCCCTCAATCTTTGACTTTCCTTGCTCAACACAAAATCAAATCCCTTCCTTGTGAGACAAGGTGAAGCCATAGCCATTCTCTATATAAACAACCCCTAACCAAGACATGCACTCCCCTAGCTCATACACAAGACTTACACGAAAATCATAACACCAAGAACCCTAGCCACTCACGGCAATAGCAAGAAGCACAAACAAAACTATTCTCTTCATCTCTCCTTCTTTGGCCGAGAATACCACTATCCTCCATCCCATCCATTGCCGAATTTTAACAGCCATTACAACCACCAATACAGCCCCTAACCACCACTGAAAACCACCTCCATAAACTCCCCACACATCACCGAAAATACACCCCAAAACAGCAGCCAAATCCTCTTAAAACAGTCCCTAAAATCCTCAAAACAGTAACATAAAAACTGCATTCATAATCCTTAAAATAATCACACAAGACTACACTAAAAACCCACAAAAAACACTCGGAACAGTCCGTTGAAACGTCAAAACAAGTGACCTGAACAGTGAGCAGCAAAACAGAGGCCGAACAGCAGCAGAACGGAGACCGAACATCAAGCAAAACAGTAAAACAGTGAGCTAGGACGCTAAACCAGTGAACCGGAGAAGTTGAGGAGCCTTACCCTTCCGACGTCCGTGAAACGCAAGCCTGAAAGTTGGCAAAAATGTTAGACCTGAGGGTATTTTCCACACTCGTTTTCTGTTTTATTTGTATTATTTATTGAGTATTGCTTGCATGATTGTTATGTTGAAATGCATGTTGTGGCTATTGAGTAGATAAATATGCATGAATCATGAGATGTTGTATGTTGTGGCTTTGGAATAAAATGAGAGATGTGTCAACTCTCGCGGTATATCGGATGGAAACCCGGACATAAATTTCATAGCCGATTCCGAATGGACGGTAGTATGATCTGTACTCGGGATACAACTCCACGTACCGCTTGAGTAAACGACACCCTCTTTTGTGTTGTGTTGCTTTGATTTATTTATTTTTCGTCACTTGAATTCTGCATGTTGCTTATTTATGCACGATTCAATCGATCGCATGGGCTTAGTAAGTGCGATGAAAGGTCCCCTATTTGAAGGGGTTAAAATCTTTTATCACGATGCTTTGCCGCGCCGGTTGATGGGTGTTCGGTTGAATGCAAGATACGGTCAATCGGGCATACTAAGTTGGTATTATTGTTTCTTTATTCTTTGTATGCATGATTCAATCGAGCGCATGGGCTTAGTAAGTGCGATGAAAGGTCCCCTATTTGGAGGGGTTAAAACCCTTTACCACGATGCTTTGCCCCGCCGGTTGATGTGTGTTCGGTTGAATGCAAGATACGTTCAATCAGACATACTGAGCTTGACATTATTGTCTTTATTCTTTCTGTTGCACGCATCAGGTCTGGTTCCGTTCGAACGCGTTCTCGAACGCTATACGAACGCGAACCTTCTGTTTACCGTTCGAACGCGTTCTCGAACGCTACGCGAACGCGCACGCACTTTCTTAGTCTTGTCATGCATCAGGTTTGGTTCCGTTCGAACACGTTCTCGAATGCTATACGAACGCGAACCTTCTGTTTACCGTTCGAACGCGTTTTCAAACGCTACACGAATGCGCACCCACTGAACTGAGTTATTTTTATCAGATTTCGTACCTAATTGTCCCTAGTAGCTATTCTTTCGTATGATAAACCTGATTGTTTCTATGCATTATACAAGATTGTGTAGGTGTCGTTCATCTGTATTCCCCACATGTATGAGTATAATGTGTTTATTAACTTGTATGCTTGTCGTGTGTTAATCTTTATGTATGCAAATTGAGACATATATTACATACTAATAGGCTGTATGCAAACTCGGATATGTGTTACATGTAAATTTAGATGAACTTGTTGATGTATGCATGTGAATTTAGAAGCATGATACTCTTGGAAATAAGTGTTACTTAAACTTGATTAAATTATTACATAAATCATTTCATTACAAGTGACATAAGTAAGGGATCATTCCGAACCCAATGGTTTGAGGTCTTCCCTTGCGAGGAGTGAGTGCGGCCTTAAATCTCATTTTCCTGGTTCACACCAGGTGGCGACTCCATTATTCTCCGGTTTAGTCCCCGTGGCTACTCCGTACTCCCGACCGGGTCGCGAGCCTGGGACAGCATGCGTCGCCCAGTTCCTGTGTTCCCACAGTGGGGGTTCTTCACTTTTGGGCATTATTGTCGTGTGAGCCTATTGTCGCATGGGTAATGGGTTTGGTGATGGGCATTATCATGGAATGGGTTTGTGGGGCGGTCTGTATAGGCAGCACGCGATGGGGAGCTTTCTCCGAGTGGAGTACTCTCTTATAAAATGAGTCTATTGTCTCACAATGTCAAGTGAGACACTCACCTCACAACGGATCTTCACAAGTATTAATTTGGAGCGTCCTCATTGAGTCGAGTCTACATCCTTACACTGTCGAGTGGGATAGTATCATCACGATGTGTCTTCATTTGAAGGATCTTCCTTGATCCGAGACTAAATCCTCGTAGTGCCGGGTGGAATGCCAACTTGTTGTATCTTCATCTAAAGCATCCTTCTTAAGCCGAGACTACATTATTGTAGTGTGGAATGGGTCACTCACTTGTCTCAAGATGAATATTTATTTGAAGCATTCACTCCTAGCCGAGACTAAATCTTTGTAGTGTCGTGTGGTGTTTCTGCCTCTAGGTAGTAGTTTTTCCTTGTCTTGTGGGATGAAACCTCAACCATTTAGTTATGACTTCTTCCATCTCATGTCAAATGAGATCTTGAACAAGTGACAAGCCTCATATGTTGAGTGTCGAATGGAATCTCAAGTAAGTGACAAGCAATATAGATAGTAATGTCAATTGGGACATCCTCAACAACATATTGATGTCGAGTGGAAGATCCCTAACAAGTCATATGTCAGACATTATGACATGAATCCAACAACTCAAGGAACATTAGATCATTTGCAATTGCCAACAGGCCCAATCACACGCCAAAGAGCTAAGAAGATCAGAGACGCAATGGCGGGGCTAGCGCAGAATGCCATGGTCGAGTGTGACAGACAACTCCGGGGCATATTGGCGTCACATGAGGGCTTCAATGGAGTGGGTCCAAAGCTATTTCACTTGACCCAAGTCATACCAGAGTAACGCACCAGTAATCTTGAAGCCGAGTATATTTTTAACGGATCAAGCCGATTCAAGCCCGACACTAAATATTCGGCCAAGACAAGACTTATTGGACTTTATGACACATCATTATGCCTTTATACATGGAATCCACGAATTTGGAGGACTTTTGGTGCAAGGAAACAACTTTAGACAAATTTGGAAAAGTTTTCCACATTTGTTGACTTTTATGATTTTGTGTTTTTACTTTAGACTTTTTTGGCAAAGTTATTTATTAAGTCTTTGTTTGTTATTGATTAAGTCTTTGTTTCTTTTGACTTTGTGTTTGTTATTAAATGTCTATTAAGGGCATGACCATTTAATAGCCATTAGTTAGCAACTTAGGGTGTTTTGGTCATTTTGCACCCATTAGGGTTTATTTCATTGTACTATTTAAACTCATTTCATCTTAATGAGAAGCTAATCACCAAATTTCGAAATTCATCTCCATTGAGAGCTTGGCTTTGTCCAAAAATTGCTTAAGGGAGGGATTCCCCTTATTTCATGCAATCGACTTATCTAAGGCGTGGCAACCTTAGTGGCGTCTCCGTGCTAGCAGAACACTTCAAGGAATCATCTTAAGGGTTCTCAAAGACAAGTTCTTTGTGGGTCTTCTTTGTGGCCTTGGAAGGGTTTTGTTCCTACAAAATCAAATTCGCGATTCTTGGGGTTCTGTCCGCTGCGAGGGGTTTGCTTGGCCTAATCCTCCAAGTGAGTTCCGCGTCACATTACAAATGTCGACTATGTCATCCATAACAATTACCTAGTTTTAAATTGTTGTGTCGACTGGGACACCCATGACAAATCTCGTACTATAACACCAATTATAAGTCTAATGCCTTACTAATGTCGACTAGGAGATTCTTATAAAGTGCAAGCCATACCTGGTAATGTTGACCGAGACGTCCTTTCTAAATCTTCATTCGGGTACTGTCGACTAGGACAATCTCCTTATGCCAAGTACATCGCTTCATCATATGATGTGAATGGTAAGGAAAATGGTTCCATTGAAGGGACGCGCCTTGTTCCTAATGTAGGTCCATGAGACTCTGGTCGAATGGAGTCTAAGATTATCGACAATCCACTAATGTCTTCTGGAGGAGATTGGAATCCTCTTATCGTCGTCTGAAGAAGATACCACTTCTTTCATGTAGTCTGGAAGTGATGGCATTCCTCTTACGTAGTCTGAAGGGAATGACATTCTATCTATGCCATCTAGAATAGATGGTAACCGCCCCAAGCAGTCTTCGAATAGATGTCAATTTTAGAGAATACCCTTTGGTTGAATAGGTATGCTGGGGATTATGAGGGTATTCTCATGTTGACTGGAGGAAGTGTGTAGAATGGTTCAAATGATGGCCATATATGTCGATTGGAGCAAATGGACTTCCTATTAGGAATGGAACAAATGACGTTCTGATATGGTGTTTGCTCGTTGCGTGACGCCATACGAGTATGGGTGTTTGAAAGGATCGTAGATGGAGAGATCTTTGCATGCTATGAATTGCTAGGGCCCCACTGTAGACTCTGATTTTCGCTCTAGGTCTACAATTGAGATTTCGTATAGGGGCACTGGCGATCCTGCAAAACAAAGATGTAGGGTGAGCGTGGAGGGTCTACCCACCGGTGTGGTGGATGCCGTAGGCAGTCCGACGCCCAAGTCAGGGATGGAAATGAGGTGCTAAAATCGTAGGAGTTGGGGCAAGGCCAGATGTTACCTTAATCCCCATAGGCTGTCGTGAGGGCGGTAGGTCGGAGGTGAAGAGAGCTATGGAGAGAGTATTACTGAGTTGGGAGGAGTAGAGCTTGCAGTTGAATACCCCTTTTCCTCATGGAGCCTCCTCTCTTATATATCCTCCTGGGGGTATGTCTTTAATTGCACTTGATCACTCGTCCGTAACGATCGACTTTATGAGGGGTATTTACTGTTTTTACCCGTTGTAGGCTGGAACGGCTGGTTTGTGTTTATGAGCATGGACGTTACGTGGAGTGGCCTTTGGATGATCCTTCGGTTACGGGAGTTGGTGTTCATTGGGCCTAGGCCTGTACTATGTCTTTGGGGTTTGGTTAGGGAGTTTCAGGGGTGCATTTAGCGGTGGTCCTGGAGCAAAAGGTCGAAATTGCCCTTGGACCGAATTTGGCCCATACAGACGGTAGATTTTACTTACACCACTTAAACCCAGGAGGGATGGTTTGGCAGCGAGATTTCTAACTTTTCAAAAAAAATGTTTTCTTTTTATAGTTATTGAGTTTAAAACTATCATGATGTTTTTGATAAATCTAATTACAATAAGTCACATGAAGTAGTGAAAAATAAAGTATAATAAGATAGATTTTAACTGAAACAGATATATCATAATTTTTGTTAATTAATTTATAAAACACATAGATTAATTCTGTAATTGACAACATTAAGACTAAAGAAGCATTTGCCCTAACTGTGTGCTTTCAAAATTGCATTAGGCATGAGTCAATCAATGTGAATCTGCCAGCTGAGGGAATCGATCTTGCCTTCGGTTGTGGGCAATTTTAACGTTGGAGAATATATCTAAAAGTGAACACGGAAAGCCATACACTTTAAGGAACATAAATTTTTTTTCGAGGTTAATTAATAAATCCTATTTTCGACATTAAATGATTAATCATTAGAATCGAATTTGATTTTAGACGCCAGAAGGTAAAATTATAGTGTCGAATAATATTTTCGACGTTAAAGATTATCTCCTAAGCGTCGAATTGATTTTCGACGCTAAAATGTAGAATTTTAGTGTCGAACAACTCTTTCGACGGTAAAAGTTAACCCTTTAGCGTCGAATTTAATTTTCGATGCTAAAAAGGTAGAACCTTAGTATCGAACAACTCTTTCGAAGGTGCAACCTATTTGCATGGAAATCCCACCTCCAAACCACCCTACTCGGGCTTAAGCAAAGAAGGTAAAATCTTCTACTATCTCAGGCTCTATAAGAAATGCACTCCCTGCACTTATCAATGGTTGATGAATTTACTTGAGTATTTGAGACATGATTTGAGATGATTTTTGGATATTTTTGAGAATATCTTTTGGTTGGAGAAATGTTACAAAAAAATTTATTATACTCATTAATTATTTCTCAAATTATAAAATTATAAAATGATAATAACCTTTAATTTATTTACAAACAAAATAAGTAAATGATACAAAAATATCTTGTAAAATCAGGGAATGAAAGAAAGTGTTGATGGCTGGTTTTCGTCTCAGGGACAATAAAGGAAATGTATTGTTCCCGGGATTCAACCTTCATTCAGCAGTGAATTTGTTTGGTTATGAGGACAACCAAACGCAAACTTTGGCAGAGGGAGAAAAGTATGCAGATTGACACAAGAAGTTAACGTGGTTCGGCGGGTTAAACCCAACCTACGTCCACGGGCACAGAACGGATGGGTGTTTATTGCTAAAATGTGTTTGGCCGACCTGTTTTGTGGTCGGTCAGTGTGTAAACCGAGCTGTTTTACAAAAATAATTACAAAAATGTCTCTCTCTCTCTTTTTTTGTGTTTTTTTATTGCCCCCTTCCTTTTATATATACTAAGTTGTGGCGGTAAAACTGAGGCGGCTACTGTTCCCTATTCCGCAGATCCTTCCACGTGAATCTGCTTCATTTACTAGCTCTCTGCCCTAGGCCTGCTTTTGTTGAAAGTGGACCTGCTTTCTAACATCCTATCGAATCAGTTTGATTTCTCACTGCCACATGCATTTTGTGATGATGACCGTCTGGTGGGTGTTACCGGGAGATGACACGTGTAAATGAGAATTTCCTTCCCGAGGCTTATGTCGGTGACTAGGTGGGCGGTCAGACGACACGTGGACTCATCACACCTTTCTTTCTGACCGGATAGATTTTGACTTGCCTTCATGCCCTAATGTGTTCGACTGTGTATTTTGATGTGACCGGCTTATGAGTTTTTTTATTGAATCTCATAGTCCGGTTTGCCCAGATCATGTCAATGCTTTTTGCCGAGCCGATGAGCGCTTGACACTTCTTCTGAATATATTTTCCTTCTGGAAAAGGGAAATCTCATCTTTATCATTGGCCAATTGTTTGATATATTACATCTTGATTCTTACCATCAATATATATCCCATAGTTCTTGAAATCTTGGCGGAACAAATCCAACCCCAAGCCGAATAATTGCACGATCTCGGCGGAACGAAATCAAGCCTCGAGCCGATCAAACCATGAAGCCTCGGTGGAACAAATCCAACCCCGAGCCGATCAATTTCCAAGACTTATACGGAAGGGAAACAAATCAACCTTCGATGCTCTACTATCTCTGGCGCGGGCGTCCCCTCACAAGACCAACGAAAAATAAAAAGTTTTTTTTTTTAAAATGTAATTGGCAAAAGGCGGGGGTGACTTAGCACATACCCCAAACGAGATAATCACAAGTGTAAATAACAGCACGAATTCCTCGAAATAGCGTCATGCCCGAGGTTTCCAAAACAAAATTCCTAGGGGCCTCGGCGGAACAAATCCAGCCCCGAGCCAACATCACGAAGTCTCGGCGGAACGAACTCCAGCCCTGAACCGGTGGTACATAGAGGCCTCGGCGGGACAAATCCAGGCCCGAGCCTACACCACGAAGCCTCGACGGAACGAACTCCATCCCCGAGACGGTGGCACACAGAGGCCTCGGCGGGACAAATCCAACCCCGAGCCTAGACATAGATGCAAGTCATTGGGTAGTTACGCTTCTGCCTCGAGGGTCTGATCCTACCACGAGGATTTCACGCGCTCCCTCATGCACTTCATCCCTTGTAGTATCTCCCACTTAGAATGAAAAGAGACAGGTTGGCGCACTTTACCCGGGGGTTTGATAATAACACATGTGTTTGGCGTGCCGCGGGTTTGGTGCCCTCTCTGACCTCAAATTATTACCTTCGCATCGAGCATATAAAAATAAATAATGAAAACAACTTTCACATTTAATTAACAAACAAGCAATGTGCAAGTTTCTTAAAAAAATGAGAGTTTTATTCATATTTTAAAGGATATACTGCCATTGTTACAATTCTTTGCGGGACATTTTAAGAGAGGCTTTTACATTTGTTTTCTTCTGTCTTCTGCTTTGCGGTCCAACCGCATCTTCTGATCCGAGCTTCGAAAACTCTCGATGCGTATGCCAGAGTTGTAAACTTCACACTCAGGCTGGCTCCTGCATCAGGCGCTACGTTGGTATCCCCGATCTGAACTTGATCCCAAGGTTTCCGAGCTGGATCACAGGGTCTGCTAAACTAGGCGCTCCATCGGTGCTCCTTCGGCAATACATTTTCCCGACGTCTGGCTTGCTGAGCGTATCCATGGGTGTTTGGGCGAGGTCTTCAGTCTATGCATGCGCGGCTTTCCCGGAAGACTTTTACCCTATTTGTTCCTAGTTCAGGGAAGACCGCCTCACCAACTTGCACCTCACCCGTCGGGCGTTCACCTTGCCATTGGCTGACTAGCTCCCTGATTGGTCCCCCAGCACAAGTAACATGCAAAACTGGCGATCGGCAGTTCAGGAAGTGTAGTTCCTTCCTACTGAGGAGCCTGGTCAACTGTCGCCAACAGATGCAACCTATCCCCCTCGTTACATTTCATTCAACAATTCACCCCGGATGGGTGTCCGTTGGCCAATATTTTTACATTTCATTCCACAATTCAACAAGAAAAGATCTTCGTCCGTATGTCCCATTTCTTCCTCCCACCTATCTGTTGTTGAGCTGCTTGCGAAAATCGCAACTTTCACCTTCCACCATCGTCTCACAACACGAGTTGCTTCTTGTTTGATCCCCACAGACGGCGCCAACTGTTGATGGCTGGTTTTCGTCTCAGGGACAATAAAGGAATTGTATTGTTCCCGGGATTCAAAATTCTTTCAGCAGTGAATTTGTTTGGTTATGAGGACAACCAAAAGCAAACTTTGGCAGAGGGAGAAGAGCATGCTGATTGACACAAGAAGTTAACGTGGTTCGGCGGGTTAAACCCAACCTACGTCCACGGGAACAGAACGTATGGGTGTTTATTGCTGAAATGTGTTTGGCCGACCTGTTTTGTGGTCGGTCAGTGTGTAAACTGAGCTGTTTTACAAAAATAATTACAAAAAATGCTCTCTTTGCCTTTTTTTTTTTTTTTTGTGTTTTTTTATTGCCCTCTTCCTTATATATATACTAAGTTGTGGCGGTAAAACTGAGGCGGCTACTGTTCCCTATTCCGCAGAGCCTTCCACGTGAATCTGCTTCATTTACTAGCTCTCTGCCCTATGCCTGCTTTTGTTGAAAGTGGACCTGCTTTCTGACATCCCATCGAATCAGTTTGACTTCTCACTGTCACATGCATTTTGTGATGATGACCGTCTGGTGGGTGTTACCGGGAGATGACACGTGTAAAGAAGAATTTCCTTCCCGAGACTTCTGTCGGTGACTAGGTGGGCGGTCAGACGACCTGTGGACTCATCACACCTTTCTTTCTGACCGGATAGATTTTGACTTGCCTTCCCGCCCTAATGTGTTCGACTATGTATTTTGATGTGATCGGCTTATGAGTTTTGTATTAAATCTCATAGTCCGGTTTGCCCAGATCATGTCAATGCTTTTTGCCGAGCCGATGAGCGCTTGACACTTCTTCTGAATATCTTTTCATTCTCGAAAAGAGAAATCTCATCTTTATCCTTGACCAATTGTTTGATATATTACATCTTGATTCTTGCCATCAATAGCAAGAGAAAGAAAAAAGTTGCTATGTGGGACTTTTCCTTATAAAGTAATTGCTAAAGTATATTTTCAAAATTTTAATGCAATTGGTTTCATGTTAAGCTCCAGCATTTAATTTCTTCAGCGCAACTCATGTCCAGCACAAAATCTTCCATTTATTACTTATAATTAGTCCTAATTAGTAAATTTCAATGCAATAATTAACCTTAAAAAAAGCAAGGCTATACAAATCCTATACCCTAAAAGATTCAAAGCAGTGGAAGTTACCAAATTGTTAAAGGATACAGCACCAATTACGTATCCATTAATTTATCTCAAAACAAGTAAAACAGATTCTTATTTATCTATATAAACCCTACTTCACTTCACGTAAAATATCAAATCCTTCTCTGCCTTTTGCTTTCGCTTGTGAATATGGCCTCTAAGTTATCAAACAGCTTTCTGCTTCTCAGGTAAGTGCTTCTTTTTCATCCATGCATGCAAACAGGGACGAAGCCAGAATATGAAGGGTTTAATTTATAAATTTATGAGGTATTTTTATTATTTATTTAGTATTAACCGTTAAAAAAAAATTGAGAGGATCGTACTCTTTCTTGTTTCTTTGTGATGAAGCAGCAGGCGATCATATGCGGTGGCTGCGGAAAATTTGAGAGGGCAGAAGCCGGCTGCGGCAACTGCATCGGTAGTGAGGGCACAAGCAGCTTGTGGTGTGAAGAAAGAAGAATTTTGGATGAGGGATCCCAACACCGGCAACTGGATCCCGGAGAGTCAGTTTAATCAGATTGATACAGCTGATCTTAGAGAGCAATTACTCCCCAAGAAGGTTGATTCTTGAAGAGTTTTTTTTTTTTTTTTTTTCAAATTAATTCGACGACTTTACTTGCTTATATGTATTTTGTGATCCATGCTCAGTAATGATGATTTTCTACTTGTTCAATCTCTTTTGTTACTGTGTATGAAGTTAAGATCATATTCTTTGTCAATTCTGTTTTCATGCTTGAACATTAATAGAGATTCTAGTCTCTCTATCTTTTAAATTTTTCAGGATTTTGTTTTAAAAAAATTCAAGATTTGTTTGGATAAGGATCTTGTTGTATTTAGAATAGAGTTTAATTTTTAATTGGAATTCAAGTCATAAGTTAAAGAGTTTGTATCACATTAGAATTGAATATGATTTTGCTTAGAATTTTATTCCAAAACAAATACAATTCATGCTAGAACAATATTTTTAAAAAAAAAAACAATATATTTCTGTAATTTTTATTTAATTTATCAATTGAGATAAAATAAATAAATTTAAACTCTATCCACCCCTTAATTTTTTATTTTTTAAAAAACAAAAATCATGATACGTTATATCACACGCACAATATTCAACTTCATAAATGCCCATCACTTAAAAGTTTGAGAATAATGGAATATTATGAAAATGGTAAAATGATAAAACCCCAAAACTCTAAAGAAAGATGTCGATGTACTCTCCAATTAACATTGCTGACGTTGTGGCTCTGGCTCAATAAAAAGCTTGACAAGTTAGGGTTAGGATTAGGGTTAGGCACTCCAGTGGATATTCATAGGTCGGTTCAGATTTTTTGAATTTTGTGAGACCCAATCGAGTTGGATCACACGAGTCGGGAAAACCGAATCCGAATTTTGAGAGATGAAATATGATCAGGTCGGATCGGCCAAAAAAGAAATTTTTTTAATGAAATAATTATTTTGAAATATAAATATTAGTTATTTTATGTCCCGAAAATTATTATATATATAAAGTTTCAATACAACAAAAGTAGTAAACAAATGAAATAATAGTAAAAAAAATTTAAAAAATTTAAAAAATATTATACAGTCGAGTATCAAACCCGTGACTCAACCCGTAAATTTCAGATCGGTTCGGATTAACCCAAAAAATCCTTGATTTTTTTAAAATTCGGGTCGGGACGGGTCAGGTCATGGATTGACCTGGAAATTTGAACACCTCCAGTAGCATATATGAAATTAACAATGTGAGTTTACCAAAACACCGAACTGTGCTGAGAACAAAAAAACTAGACGTGTGATTAAGCATCAACTTACACACTGTCACTGTCAAAAAAAAAAACATATTCAGCGATGACTTTTTTTTTTTTTTTTTTTGACATCAGTGATGACTTACTTTCAAACAAAATTACATTCAAGCATACGACTACAAGTAATGCTGAGTAAACTCATCTCTAGCTACAGTATACAGATGGCGTAAGCATATGTCTACAAGTAAAGCTGAATAAGCTCATCACTAAATACAGATGGAGTAAGAATGGCCAAGTCAGTGAAAAGTAGAGTAAGATATTGCGGCGGAGTATAATCGCGAGCAGATGTTTTGACCTCAACCTTGGATGGGATGGGATGGGTACTCCAAATTCAATGGGGCGTAAAGCAGCAGGACTCATGTCTTTCCCAATGGGTAAAGACGAGCAAACTACAAAAAGGAAAATAATGAGTTTAAATTCTCAGCTTCTTTGCATGATTTTGGATTTCCAGCAAATGGGCTAGATGGAAGTCATTGTTAGTACAATGCATTATATAAGTTATTACATATAAACAAATTTTGACATACCTTGTAGCTTTCAGCAGCCACATAAACTAGTTTGTTAATGCTGTGTGCAGCCAAAGCAATCTGGTATGTACCCATCATGTTAATGATGCCTCCACTTTCAACCACTCCATCTGCTCCAACAAATACCCTATCCACCTCATCCATTGTATATGCAACCGCAGAAACTATTAGGAGCTTCACTGGAACATCAAGTTTGGCCAGCTCATTGGACAATCGTAATTCTGTTCTGTCTGGCCTACCCTCTGCAGTGAATTTAGCGCAAAAAAAATGAACTTTTGCGAGCCAACTCTGGATGAATTGTAAACAACAGATAGATACAGCAGCCAAAGAATGACTAAATAATCTTAAGAATACCCAGGCTGTCGATAGACAGTCTTATTTCAAGGAACATAATTCCAAGGGGGTATATGTTCTATATATGACGATGCAAAACTCTGAAAAAAATTCAATTAAAACAACATATTTGCGGCTTTGACATCCTGCAGTAATTCTGCCTAATGTTTCTAAATAGATCAATGTCAATAGGGTTTGTAATTAACAGTAATAAATGATTCTGCTAATTTCAGACCCAGTCCTGAAAGTGATATCATGAAATACAGGATAAGACACCATTAATAAATGACTGCATCCCAATGCTAATAAATTATAATTGAATCACTCAAAGATTAGCCCAACAAGATGATAGGATGTTGCAAAAAAAGACCATGCAGAGAACTCGAAAGAGTTTCTTATTTTGTGTTGCCGTCTTCAGTACTGCCAAGACAACACTGGAAAACCCGTGCACCAAAATAGTACAACCATCAAATATAAAATATTGACCAAGCATTGCAATGATCTTTCGTGCCTGTAACATGGGACACCAATTTCCTCAAATTAATATTTGCATAAATAACATGGTCAATAACCCCAAGGTAGTAGCCATAATTAGTTAAAATACCTTATAAGATATCTCCCCAAACTTCTCAGCACGTTCAACCAATCTAGATTTAGCTGAACTAAAGTCCTCATATTCTAAAGCTTAAGTTCTGGTAACATATCGCATGAACAGGTCACAGCCTGCTGTCAATGAAATAGACGTTGTGTCCCAAGACTACACACATTACACATAGGGTTAGTCATTTTGACTGGAAAACAGAGAAACATAGAGCTGAAATTCCTTCTTCAACAACTTCTAAAGTAGGAACCTTATCGCTTTCTGACTTTAGGTCGGATCATAGCTTCAGTTAAAGAGTTTATGCAAATATAACATATACGCTCACTGACTTTTTGGGAGATCAATCCTATCCTTGTCAAAGGAAATACAAAAATTCAATATATGTTGCCACATAATTCATCTCGAATTATCTCTAACATTTATCAGAAAATAACTAAAACAAAAAGGACACTAACTATCATAAACTGACCCCGCAAACAAATCCCTCTTCCTTACATCCAAACTCCATCAAGTATCTCTCGCACAGAATAGAAAGGAGAGAATGAAATCAACCATTGGGCATCCATTCTTCATTCACTAACTGCAATCTACACAATACCAATAAAATAGCTGATAACAATATCCTAGGCAGAGAGTTATTGCGTGAATCAAGTGTTAATTGTTTCACCAAATATAAACATCAAGTTCAACCTAAATAGCATTCTCATCAAATTCACATAAATGAGTTTATTCCCTTGAGCAAAAAAAAATTCCACTACCATCAAAACACACAATCCATATTCAATCCAAAACGACTGCACCAGCCACTGAGCAAACATTATACATTAAAATGATCATAAACCGAATTCTTAATCTCAAATACCATCTAATATGAATCCAAATGCAATGATAAGCAAAGTTTACACTCAAAATAAATAAGCAAAAGTGGGTATATACAGTATACACACATCAAGATAGAATAAACGACATATCCATCAATACCCACAAAATCATAAATTTCAATATCCATCAAATTTTCACTAAACCCTATTAAAAGAACTGACTTTAAGTGAATCAGAGGCATTTTTTAGCTCAATTTCAAGGTCCATTATCGTCTTAGCTTCACTATTCCTAATAACAGCCGCCAGCGCCCCTATAGCCGCCACAGCCTCCCCCAAATCCGGTTGCTTCCTCCAATTATTAAACTCCTCATTCACACTAAACGCCCTCCCGCATTTTCCTCCACCAACTATTTCCTGGGCCCCCGCCCCGGTGGCCGTCGTGGCTGTGCGCCGCCCGCGTCTGGTAGTAGGCCGACATTGACATGTTTTGGTTCAGATTAGGATTAGGGTTTTGTGCCGTAGAGATTGAGGCCGGTCTGGTGGCGGAGATAGAATCATTGAATCGGGTGCAACAGCGTCGTTTTTGTTGCGGTTTTGGGGATTGGGCGCAGCGGAAGCGCGGGTCCGGGCGATATTGTATTTTAAAATTTTTTCAAAATACCGAATAAATTATTAATATCTAATATGAATAATTTATTCATATATTACCTAAACCAATTTATTTAATATCATATATTAACATAAATATAGTTGAAAACTCGCGAAACTTTTACGAAAACTGTTTTTCCGCAAAATTGCCTAAAACACGTTTTTGACCGAACCGACTACCCGACATTTATGGAAACTGCCCAGGTCAGCTCCAATAGGGTCGGGGCAGTTCACGGGCTGCCCGAACAATGACGGAATCACTGTTTTCACAGCCGTCACTCGGTTGGCTCAAAATCCATCCGGTAACGCCGTTTTTGGCCGCTTTCGCTTATTTCAAGTCGGAAACACTTTCCGGCAATTGTGCCAACTCCCAAAACTCATCCATAACATTCTAAAGACAACATTTTCATCACCAAAACAAGAACTTTTCCAGGTCTGATCAGTAACCAAAAACAGCCCATATATCATGCTTAAATCCAATTTTTCACCAAGATTAATCAAATTAATCAAACACCAATCTAAAATCACCACAAATGAAGAACTCTAGAACAATTCTAGACATAATAAGAGTGGCTATCATACTCTAGAATGGCAACAAAGTTGTCCTACAACAATTGAATAAATTGGACACCTATTACACTAATAGCATCCAATAACATCTTCACACATGCTTAATCTTTTCAATCCACCATCCAACAACAAAAAACCCCAAATTTTGACAAGTAAATGAACCCTAGAAATTTACTAAGAAATCAAGAAATAAGAAACAAATTTCAAGACTCTAGGGATTTGAAGATTACCTTTAAAATTCCAAATTCCATAAGCCATTTCTTGATTTTCCTTTACTTGTTTGCTTGAATCATCAAGCAAAATGAAAAAAAAAAAACCCATTTTTCTTGGAGTTTCGGCAGTGGAGAGAAATGACAAGAGAGAAAAAATCAAATCCCACATTTTGAATGGTTGACCGAAACATATATAAAAGAAAAGGCAATTTTATTTTTTAATTTAATCAAATTAAATTTAATTACACTTTATTTAATCCAATCAAATTGGAACACAATAAAGTACAATTAATATATGTCATTTGGTCCAATTATGTATCACCATTTGTCATACTAATTATGACAAATAGATAAGATATATAATTTTAATTATTTAATTATTTAACAATTAAATAATAAATAATTAAAAACAACCATATATGTATTTTTTATTTACATTAAATAATAAATACATATATCTATGACATGTGTCAAAATCTCATTTGACGAATAATTAATGTGTATATAATCGTATTATGTATCAAATACAAATACACAATAATTATTAGCGGAAAAAACCCCCTTAAAAGCATGTGTTGTCGTTTAACGATTAAACGATCTGAATTAACTCATTTAATCCAGTGAAGTATTATGAATAATCCGTATTATTCATATTGAGTTGCCCAAGTGCTCAACGAGTACACTTCATATTGTGGGACTCTCTAAGTTTAGGTCTATCCGTCACGAAATCCAATTTCGTGTCCATAATCCACCCACTCATGGATTATGACGACCACGGACAATCTCGCTAAACTATACAAGTCGAGGTCATAGCATTCGTATAATCCCTCCGTCACAGGCTATCCGTATTATACCTGGGATATAGATGAGAACGTCAAATCCGTTCGGTATAATACAGTCGACTTTTAATTTACGATCTCTAAATAACACTCGGAACTGGTTTCCGACGTTATACCACGGCCATAGATTTACTAGATCGTAAACACGTGAGGATGCTTATACCCTGTACATAGGACTGACGGATCCTATTTTGATACGCACTGGATATCATGAGCATCAGTCCACACCCAACGAACAAGCGGAGGTCTGATCATGAATAGATCGTTGACGTGACTGCCATCAAAGTGTGGAGGATAACTCATATATCTCACTGTGTATCTCAAGTCGAATGACCACTATGCTCGCTCAACTCGAGAAGGTTCCTATTGACGTTGGTGTACCATCTATTAGGAAACCTTCAGTGAGTCGTTCAGTGTCTTATCAAATAAACACCTACATGTCTATACGAGTCTCCCAAGACTCATGGTTCATTGGGATAAACCATCGGACCAAATCACGATATACGACATGTACT
This sequence comes from Zanthoxylum bungeanum, assembly GCA_019454045.1. Taxonomy (NCBI): domain Eukaryota; kingdom Viridiplantae; phylum Streptophyta; class Magnoliopsida; order Sapindales; family Rutaceae; genus Zanthoxylum; species Zanthoxylum bungeanum. The sequence goes on from SKCR01017149.1 coordinate 331,389, forward strand.
GGTCTCAGCGGATTTTACTAACCGACCCGTGTTAGTAAATCTTGACCATGAACTTTATTTAAGGATATACAACTAATAGTGCGATTCCCAATGTCAATTACAAACTACGTTGTAACTGCGCACTATATTGTAAATCCTAGGGTCTTTGTCTAATATACACGTATCACTAAATCAGATTCAGTTTCAATCTAATCGAGATTAGATCAAATAAGTGTATAAAAGACAAGGGTGCTACCAGTAAAAGTAATATTATGGAAAATTGAACTGTCCGTATTTATGAATCGGACATAAATACGATCCGGATTGGCATTCGGAGCACCAACCCCAACAATTTATCCCACTTGCTCTAGTGTCAATCCATGGTATCCTATACTCATCTCAATGTGTATCGTATACTCATGGTCCTCAAGAGCTCACCAGCACTCAAGAGGTAGGCAAGAACAAGTAAGCATGCTTTACAAATCGAGTCAGTCAAACAAACCCAACCGTTTTCCTAAGCCAGCATCATTCATATTTTGTAGAATCCAAATTCCACATCAATATGACTCAGATGCTATATCAGTATTGTGCTATAGCTACTGAGTTGTCTATGTATTTAGAGATCAAATCCAAATACTTTGCAGACAACCGCAAGCACAAAACTAATATCAACACTTCTAATCATTGAGGTCACTTTGCAACTTCATAAGTCAATACTTCAAAAGTTGCAACTGATTCCACTAATTCAGTAGAATCAATGGTGACACTCTCATTGCATCTTTTCTGACTTTATATGACATAGACCATCTAATGTCATAATTAGAATCAAAACTAATCTGACATTATGGTTGCTGACTAAATTCTCCATGTATGAGAAACTCGTTCTTAATATCTCAAAGATCACAAAGAACATGTTTCAAGATCCATCATACGGTCTGCAGTATATCAAAATAACTTGTAACAATTACGATTAAATTGACATCTTTAATTGCATATAATATAGTATTCATTACGTCATCATCCTATGATGCATAAGATTGACTAGACATTCCAATCAATCTATATTTCGACAAAGGAATCATCTTTTACGAAAGATGAACACTAAGTATTTAAAAGACACGTTAACTGTCAAACAGTTATACTAACTGTCATACATATAGTCTTAATGTGTCATTTATTAGATCGTATCTAATATGCGACTAATGGGAGTATCTCACAAGTCTCTCAGTTGTATATCTTATATATAACTTTATATCAATATAATAGAGACTGCTCTCACTGCTTCCACAGAGAAATGAAGACTTAAGGATATATAACACTAGAAAGAAATTTGTACGCTCCCACTGACCCTACTAACAAATACGTATTCTATATACTTCGATAAAATCAGACAATCTGACTGATATCAAAACTAGAGAACACGGTTTTCTGGAAAACTTATATGAGTCTACAATAAGCTCCATAAGCTAGTATATAAAACTGTGATCTTAGCAAAATACAAACTCTATGGCCATTCTAGAATGAACTCTTCAAACGAAGAAATCACAACGGATCTCTCATTCGAAGAAATCACTCAAGAACGTCACTTTGCATTCTTTAGCCAAAACCACGGTTTAATATCACAGTTTAATATCAACATTAACCAACAAATCCTTAATTGTCCATTCAGTGCGACAAGAGACTAGCTTCCTCAGAATCTACAATAGATTACTGAGTATAACCTTTCTCACTGTCATACTATAAAGGTCAAGCCTTTATCAAGCTCACTTCGCTTTCAATGCGGAAACAATTTGCACATTTTATGAACAATTCATAACGAAAGCCTAATCAAGTTCAAAACTTGATCGTAGTAAGCTATGAACAATCTTAATCTATGGTCCAATGCCTTGTTCCGGAATCGATATCAAATATCGTTCCCACTATAATATAGGATAATTTTCTTTTTTAGAAAACATAAGAACCATTAAGTATCAGATATTTTGTTAATGATTATGGCATTCTATTATACTTATACGGAAGTTATCCAAAGGTCATTTCATCTTATTAACTATGTAGTTCCATCACAGTTTATCACTCTCACATTTGACTTCAACAAGTCAAGTATTTTCTACAATGTCAACATCCAATGTTAACTACCAATAACAAAACTATTTTATTACTCGGGATCGTAGAAAAGATATTCTATCAAATAGAATACAATATTCCATTAAATAGAAAAAAATGATAAACCTTTCATTCGTGCCTCAGAGGCACAAGTACTTTCAATTATATAACTATTATATAAGAAAGATTCAAATCTCAAACTTTTCAAGATTCGAATTTTCTACTATACATATCATATATGTATCCGTAGAAACGAATAGAACCTTAACTAAAGAGATGAATTGGTGTTTCTGGAGCATAACCCCAAGAGTATTGAAAATTAATTCGGTAACTCTCAATATCAACGAATCAAATCATATAAGATTCGATAACTCTCACTAACCAATTCCATTGCAATGGAATCGTGGAAGTTTAATACTGAGTAAGAATCACATTCATTAAATAACTTCAGAACTAATTGCCTTGAATTCATGCGTTTGATCATATCAAACATCTTCGAACAATTCAAAGACACACAATGAATTTCTAAAGATACAAATTTCAACACTACAAATAGAATATTTTTGAACTATTCAAAATATTATATCCGAGTTTCATTAGAAACATATTGACTGTTCTTGAACAATTCAAGACCTTCAATATGTTCTCTATTAGAAACACGCAACTAAGTCATGACAATTCATCAACTGAGTTACGAAGCAAAGAAAACTCTACAAGGCAATTTCCAATTCATTAAACTACATATATCCAATGTATTAGTTTAATAAATTTGTGGTCCAATGACAATCATCGGTTAAATGAGATTTAATCACAATCTGAATACAATATTCATTAAATAGTCAAGGATATGTGGTGTGAACTCGTATCAGACCATCCTTTACCATATGGAACAAGCATATGATGCTTTTATGATAAAATCTCATAAAGCACAGTCCTAAGTTATTTACTTTACCGAATATTTTTCTTAATGTTTATCTTTCATTAATGACACTGCTAGTTACTTTAAAATATGTAATTGTTTATACAGAACAAGTAACTATCCAATAGTCTGTAGACGCTGGTTTTCGCCCGAGGTCCACAATCGAGAATTTGTAGTTTGGGGCGCTAGCGATCCTGCAAAACAAAGGTAGAATGAGCGGGAATTCTGCCCACCGGTGTGGTGGGTGCCGGGGGCACTCCGACGCTCAAGTCAGTGAAGGTATTAAGGAGTTGGAAAGTGGGAAGTCAAAGGTTGGATACTACCTTAAGCTTCGTAGGGTGCCGTGAGGGCGGTCAGTCGGAGGTATGATGAGCTTGAGGATGTCTCAAAGCTGTGAGTAGGAGTGCTAGAAGTTGAATCCCCTTTTCTTATGGACCCTCTTCTCTTATATAGATGCCTCTGTGTGCATTTACTGCTCTTTGATTGTTTGTCCGTTGCGCGTCGATAACGGTTGACTTCATGAGGGGGTTTATTATGTTTTGCCCGTTGTAGGCTGGCAACTGTTGAGTTTATGAACTCAGGCGCTACGTGGGCGGGCCTCTGGATGGTCCTTCGGTTACGGGGTTGGTGCTCATCGGGCCTGGGCCGACATTATGTCTTTGGGGTTTGATTAGGAGGCTTCAGGGGTGCGTCCAGTATTGGGCCTGAAGCAAAATGACGAAACTACCCCTGGACCAAATTTGGCCCGTACAGTTTGTCCCCTACTCTCTAAGTCAAGAGTCATTGGCTTGGAGAGTACTTGACGCATGTGTCGCCTGGGACGAGGCCATATTATGTAGCTGTAGTCGAGCGTTGATGCTGCCTACTAATTGAACCAAATGAATGTCAAGTTATCAACTTGAGTCTACAAGAGCCATCGGGGAAGTACCGAATTGTTTGGACCCAATGAAGGTCAGTATATCAGTCATACGATATGTGCCCTCCATGTCAATAAGTTGACTCGAAATGAGTCTATGGGGGATGTCCCTGGTCGGCTGGACTTGCTTAGGCCAGGAAGGTATTAGTCATACGACATGTGTAATCCATGTCTACAACTTGACTCGACATGAGTCCATGGGGGATGTCCTCGGTCGACTGAACCAGATTGAGGTTCTGGATATAAGTCATACGACATGTGTAATCCATGTCTACAACTTGACTCGACATGAGTCCATGGGGGATGTCCTCGGTCGACTGAACCAGATTGAGGTTCAGGATATAAGTCATACGACATGTGTAATCCATGTCTACAACTTGACTCGACATGAGTCCATGGGGGATGTCCCCGGCCGACTGAACCAGATTGAGGTTCAGGATATAAGTCATACGACATGTGTAATCCATGTCTACAACTTGACTCGACATGAGTCCATGGGGGATGTCCTCGGTCGACTGAACCAGATTGAGGTTCAGGATATAAGTCATACGACATGTGTAATCCATGTCTACAACTTGACTCGACATGAGTCCATGGGGGATGTCCTCGGTCGACTGAACCAGATTGAGGTTCAGGATATAAGTCATACGACATGTGTAATCCATGTCTACAACTTGACTCGACATGAGTCCATGGGGGATGTCCTCGGTCGACTGAACCAGATTGAGGTTCAGGATATAAGTCATACGACATGTGTAATCATGTCTACAACTTGACTCGACATGAGTCCATGGGGGATGTCCCCGGCCGACTGAACCAGATGAGGTTCAGGATATAAGTCATACGACATGTGTAATCCATGTCTACAACTTGACTCGACATGAGTCCATGGGGGATGTCCCCGGTCGACTGAACCAGATTGAGGTTCAGGATATAAGTCATACGACATGTGTAATCCATGTCTACAACTTGACTCGACATGAGTCCATGGGGGATGTCCTCGGTCGACTGAACCAGATTGAGGTTCAGGATATAAGTCATACGACATGTGTAATCCATGTCTACAACTTGACTCGACATGAGTCCGGGGGATGTCCCCGGCCGACTGAACCAGATTGAGGTTCAGGATATAAGTCATACGACATGTGTAATCATGTCTACAACTTGACTCGACATGAGTCCATGGGGGATGTCCCCGGCCGACTGAACCAGATTGAGGTTCAGGATATAAGTCATACGACATGTGTAATCCATGTCTACAACTTGACTCGACATGAGTCCATGGGGGATGTCCCCGGTCGACTGAACCAGATAAAGGTTCAGGATATACTCCATACAAGAGTAGTCAAGGTCTTCAACTTTGTCATATGGCATTGCTTGCAAATTTCAAAACCACAATCAAGGTAAGTATATAAGGAGAATAACGGTACCTGTCGTCTGGAGGATTTGTCGAGTGACTAGTCAATTGCTCTTCAATATAAGAACCATACTCTGTTTAACTGAAACAATGAGTATCCTTTACATGCCTGTTGTGTCGATTGGGCAGAAGGCTGATGATGTCCCATATGGAGTATGTTTCATTAACTTATTTATCAAGATGACCATTCATATTGATGAAAGTACATGGGAGTTTACAATTTACAAGATCTGATGGAGGTCTAAGAAAGTTTTCATTCTACTATGCTTGAATAAGGTACATCAGAGTTTATACTCTACAAGACCCAATGATGTTCCAAGAAAGTATACATACTCCACTATATCTTATGAAGGTTCATGGAGTCTTCATATGTGATGAAGATCCACGGGGGTTTTCATTCTTCATTCTACATGATCTAATACGAATCAATGAGGATCTTTACCCTACTAGACCTGAAGAAGGTCTATGAGAGTCTTTCCTTCTCATACTACTAGTTCTGAAGGTCCATGATACTATTGTCGAGTGGACCACCAAATGGACCTGATGGAGGTCCATAAGACACAATCTAATGAACCTAATGAAATCTATGAGAATCTTCATACCACAAGACTTGATGAAGGTCATAAGACTACTATCTAATTTTTTTTTTTTTTTTTTTTTTTTTTTACTGGGCCAACAACTCCTTCTTCCCAGATCACACGGGCTTCTCTTCTGCTTGCGACTACACATCATGTAATATGGAGAGTAACATTGTTCCGACCTCCAATGTCGAGGACTCCCACAGATCAGAAGCATACCAAATATATTCAAGTACCATTCGTGCCCATGCCTCACGTGGACCATATTCTAGTAAACGACAGGAAGATGAATAATGATAGAGAGAGAATATTAGCGTGTGGAGGAATCTCATTGGCAATATGCATATTGGCTTCAATCACTTTGTCAGCTATAGTCTCCTTCAATTTTGGCTGCAGTGTGCTCGTCGTTATTCATTCGACTCATGGTAAAAGCTTGTGGATTGTTTCGTTTGGATGTCTTAGTGGAGGCATGCATGTTGGCTAGTGGCTGACGCAACTTGGATGGATGCTCGTCCATTGGCTTGAGGTATACAAGTTGGCCGGAGCCATGTACGTTGGCTGCACACACGTAGGTTGGAAACAGGCAAGTTGGCTGGTGACACACATGTCGGCTGGAGGCATCCATGTCGGCTGGAGGCATGCATGTTAATAAGGACTGACATAGGCTGCGTGGCTTGCTTATCTTCGGTGTGAAAAGTCTTCTCTCATGGGCTGACTGAATGGGCTAGCTGGGAAAGCAGGGGCATGAAGAGTGGGCCAACTGACAAACGTGAGACCCCAAGCTGCAAATTCAGGTGGGCATATTTCTTCAAGTGGTGTCAGTGTGCTTTTGGCATGTGGGACTTAGCTTGTTTTTTGCAGTGCACATGTCGACTCAACCGTGGAGATACCAACCTGGGCCATATATATCTGAAATCTGGATGACTTATTATAATCTTCTACATGGCCAACTTTTCTCTCTCTCCATGGCTTCATGTGTTGGGCATGCTAAGGGTTCTTTGAACCAGTGGGCTTTCAAGCCCACGTCTGCAATTCTTTACAGCGTAGGCCATAAAAACACTTTATTTTTATTTTTATTTATTTTTGAGTGGACTTACTCTTCACGTGTATTATCTTCTCTTGACCCTTGCATACGACTTTGTTATTAGAGTTTTTGAATGGAGATTTGGTGAGTGGGGCATTTATTGGGCAATAAGTGCGTTGATGCCATTCTGACCCTACTAGGCCTTGTAGCCTCAATCAATCGAAATGCTAATCCCACGTGTTGGCGCTTTGTCGACTGGAAGATGCCTCATTTTCATGTTGAAGTGATGAAGACCAAAACAATTGATTTGATGAACTAAAGACAAAGGTAACTTTGGACAAGATGCATGGTGTAGCCCACAGCCGACGTATGTCTATGACTGTGTGCATGTGGCCCACTTGGTGAATGATATATAACGTGTATACGGCTCGTGCTTGATGATTGGCGGAGTGTATTTGTTTAATCTGGTCAGACAAGTAGCATAATTGGCTTCAAACAGAATTTGTTTGGGTTCGCTGAAACTTTATTGTTGGCGTTTGGGCCCAATCTAGTAAATTGAGTTTTGGGCTTGTCATCACAACTTGTTGGCTTGCGGTTAGGTTGTGATAGGGCTGTATTATAAAGTTATCGGCTAGGGTAACTGAGGCTGTTTAATGTGGATTTTATTCTAAGGAATAAGACAATCTTCCCGTTCATGTCGTCCGGAAGAGATAACATTCTTCCATGTCCTTTGGAGCAGACGACATTCTGTCAATGTAGACTGGGGAAGATAACATTACAACAATGTCGTCTGGAGGAGATGGTAAATATTCGTATCATCCGGAAGAAAAGATCTTCGTGGTTAGGAAAAGATGGCAATTTTTGGATGTGGATGAGTTGATGAACACCTTGTCGTATGGGAAAATGACTATCCTTTAATGTCCTCTGAAGGAGATAACAATCACCCGACGTAGTATGAAGTTATTAGCAACCTATTTCGTCATATAGGTAATTGGGCTATGTCTTATCTAATGGTACCACAGTCAAGCTAAGTTTTCTTCAATCTCATGTCGAATGAGATCTTAAACAAATGTCAAAGCTTATTATGTAGGGTGTCGAGTGGAATCTTGAGCAAGTGATAAGCTACATAGGGTAATATCAATTGGGACATCCTCGACAACACTCTAATACCGAGTGGGGCATCCCTAACAAGTTATATACCAGACATTGTGAATGCCGACTGAGCCATCCATAACCGTTACATAGTTGTAAATTATTGTGTCGACTGGGACACCCATAGCAAGTTTCATATTATAAATTGTAATACCAACTATGACACCTATTACAAGTCCCAAGCCACATTTTGATGTCGACTGAGACACCCATAATAATTATCAACTACACGGTGTAGTATCGACTGGGACATCCATAATAAGTCCCAAACAATGACATATATTATAAGTCTCGTGTCTTTCTGGTGTTGGCTAAGACATTATTAAAAGTACAAGCCATACCTGGTTGTATAGACCAAGATGTCCACGCCAAACACATCGCTTCATTACGAGGTAAATGGTAGGAAATATAGTTCCATTGAAGGGAGGCGTCTTGTTCCTGGAGAAGATGGCTTCGTATGTAGGACGTTGAGATTCATCTATGTCAACTGATGAATACAAAAATCTCCAAATGTAGTGAGATGTTGATAACGATTCTTCTGCGTAGTCTGATTTCAGGTAGGTTGGAGAGAATTGCTCTTTTGGACTCTCGCATTTCCTTTCGCATGGAGGAAGTGATATGGAGAGATATGGTTTCTTCTTTGATGATCATAAGATCTAGAGTTTGCTCATTGCGTGATGCATACGAGTATGGGAATGATCGTAGGTGGTGAGATATTTGTCTGCTTTGAATCGCTAAGGCCCCACGGTGGGCGCCAAATTGTAGACGCTGGTTTTCGCCCGAGGTCCACAATCTAGAATTTGTAGTTTGGGGCGCTAGCGATCCTGCAAAACAAAGGTAGAATGAGCAGGAATTCTGCCCACCGGTGTGGTGGGTGCCGGGGGCACTCCGACGCTCAAGTCAGTGAAGGTATTAAGGAGTTGGAAAGTGGGAAGTCAAAGGTTGGATACTACCTTAAGCTTCGTAGGGTGCCGTGAGGGCGGTCAGTCGGAGGTATGATGAGCTTGAGGATGTCTCAAAGCTGTGAGTAGGAGTGCTAGAAGTTGAATCCCCTTTTCTTCTGGACCCTCTTCTCTTATATAGATGCCTCTGTGTGCATTTACTGCTCTTTGATTGTTTGTCCGTTGCGCGTCGATAACGGTTGACTTCATGAGGGGGTTTATTATGTTTTGCCCGTTGTAGGCTGGCAACTGTTGAGTTTATGAACTCAGGCGCTACGTGGGCGGGCCTCTGGATGGTCCTTCGGTTACGGGTGTTGGTGCTCATCGGGCCTGGGCCGACATTATGTCTTTGGGGTTTGATTAGGAGGCTTCAGGGGTGCGTCCAGTATTGGGCCTGAAGCAAAATGACGAAACTACCCCTGGACCAAATTTGGCCCGTACATAGTCACACGTTTTGATATCAAATATCAAAACATTTATTAATCATTATTTTAAATAACTAGACGGGAAATCTGGTATCATATACCTACAGCTGTCGTATTGTGAGAATCGATATTCTCTGTACACAACTATACACATATCCTTTCATAAGCTTTATAATTTGCATTCAATTATTCACAACGATTGCAAATAATTGATTAGAAAACTGTGTCAAACACACGACTTCTAAAAGTCGCTAAAGCCAAGAAATGTCATTATAAGATAAACAAATACTAAAAGGGTTTTCCTAATGCCAGTTAAGAATCTAAAGACATGAACTATTCAAGTTAATTCCTATTGCATAGGAAACAATTCTAACTAGAATAATATCCTAAACCAGATATCCTTTTAGATTACCTATCGTGACTTAGTAACTAAGTCAAAAACCATCTTGATTTTCAAGAAAATCGGAACAACAGTTCCCGATGGTTTTAACTAATCTAACTACATCCAAGTCTACTGTCTTTCTAGAACCTATTCTAGAACTACGCAACCATAAGTAAAGTCAGAAAACTTATTTATGTAATAAGCATGCAGTGGATTAGAAGTAAAATACTATAAGCAATATAGAATAAAAGAAAAACGAAGCAGGAAATTCCATAATATTATACACCGCTTAGGCTAAGGATTTTTAACCCAGCAGTGTCTCCCACTACTTTACATAATACCGTAATCCCCAACGGACAACGAGAATTCAATAATTAAATCGAATTCCATAGTGAGAGTAGGATCCCATGAATATATTTCGACTCACAGCTTTGGCACGTTCTCGCCTACGTATATTCATTAGGTAGACAACTCTTTGTCAATCACTCACCAGTGACTCCTGGTTTTGGTCCTGACCGTTTCTCGCTGTGACAGCTTTGGCACGTTCACAGGAAGGCGTATCAAGGCTACACTTGTCAATGACAAACTCAAGCTACCGGTGTAGTCCTGACAGCTTTGGCACGTTCAGGATTTCCACTTTCACTTGAATTTGTCTCTTATCATATAAGTTCTACCGGTGCAAATGAACTACCATCAACCATAACTGCACAGCTTTGGCACGATACAACTATAGCATCAGGAAATCATTTGCATCCAATGCAGATTTTAATCTAAATCATTTTCTAAACAATTCAATTCTACCTTAGAATATATAACTTAATCAAACAATTAAATTTTCGTTACATATTCGTTAGCGTAGAACCGAACATTTAAGAAACGTATCTAGATTCTAAGCATGTGCGAACAATAAATTGGATTAAATATCATATATCCAGCATGAAAAATGTAATGGATGAAGCATAAGACTCGCTTTGATACAATTTTTGTTGGGGTTTTGGGGATTGGGCGCAGCGGTAGCGCGGGTCCGGGCGATATCGTATTTTAAATTTTTTTCAAAATACCGAATAAATTATTCAATATCTAATATGAACAATTTATTCATATATTACCTAAACCAATTTATTTAATATCATATATTAACATAAATATAGTTGAAAACTCGCGAAACTTTTACGAAAACTGTTTTTCCGCAAAATTGCCTAAAACACGTTTTTGACCGAACCGACTACCCGACACTTATGGAAACTGCCCAGGTCAGCTCCAATAGGATCGGGGCAGTTCACGGGCTGCCCGAACAGTGACAGAATCACTGTTTTCACAGCCGTCACTCGGTTGGCTCAAAATCCACCCGGTAACGTCGTTTTTGGCCGTTTTCGCTTATTTCAAGTCGGAAACACTTTCCGGCAATTGTGCCAACTCCCAAAACTCATCCATAACATTCTAAAGACAACATTTTCATCACCAAAACAAGAACTTTTCCAGGTCTGATCAGTAACCAAAAACAGCCCATATATCATGCTTAAATCCAATTTTTCACCAAGATTAATCAAATTAATCAAACACCAATCTAAAATCACCACAAATGAAGAACTCTAGAACAATTCTAGACATAATAAGAGTGGCTATCATACTCTAGAATGGCAACAATGTTGTCCTACAACAATTGAATAAATTGGACACCTATTACACTAATAGCATCCAATAACATCTTCACACATGCTTAATCTTTCCAATCCACCATCCAACAACAAAAAACCCCAAATTTTGACAAGTAAATGAACCCTAGAAATTTTCTAAGAAATCAAGAAATAAGAAACAAATTTCAAGACTTTAGGGATTTGAAGATTACCTTTAAAATTCCAAATTCCATATTCCATAAGCCATTTCTTGATTTTCCTTTACTTGTTTGCTTGAATCATCAAGCAAAATGAAAAAAAAAAACCATTTTTCTTGGAGTTTCGGCAGTGGAGAGAAATGAACAAGAGAGAGAAAATCAAATCCTACATTTTGAAATGGTTGACCGAAACATATATAAAAGAAAAGGCAATTTTATCTTTTTTAATTTAATCAAATTAAATTTAATTACACTTTATTTAATCCAATCAAATTGGAACACAAATAAAGTACAATTAATATATGTCATTTGGTCCAATTATGTATCATCATTTGTCATACTAATTATGACAAATAGATAAGATATATAATTTTAATTATTTAATTATTTAACAATTAAATAAATAAATAATTAAAAACAACCATATATGTATTTTTTATTTACATTAAATAATAAATACATATATCTATGACATGTGTCAAAATCTCATTTGACGAATAATTAATGTGTATCTAATCGTATTATGTATCAAATCCAAATACACAATAATTATTAGCGGACAAAACCCCCTTAAAAGCATGTGTTGTCGTTTAACGATTAAACGATCCGAATTAACTCATTTAATCCGGTGAAGTATTATGAATAATCCGTATTATTCATATTGAGTTGCCCAAGTGCTCAACGAGTACACTTCATATTGTGAGACTCTCTAAGTTTAGGTCTATCCGTCACGAAATCCAATTTCGTGTCCATAATCCACCCACTCATGGATTATGACGACCACGGACAATCTCGCTAAACTATACAAGTCGAGGTCATAACATTCGTATAATCCCTCCGTCACAGGCTATCCGTATTATACATGAGATATAGATGAGAACGTCAAATCCGTTCGGTATAATACAGTTGACTTTTAAATTACGATCTCTAAATAACACTCGGAACTGGTTTCCGACGTTATACCACGGCCATGGATTTACTAGATCGTAAACACGTGAGGATGCCTATACCCTGTACATAGGACTGACGGATCCTATTTTGATACGCACTGGATATCATGAGCATCAGTCCACACCCAACGAACAAGCGGAGGTCTGATCATGAATAGATCGTTGACGTGACTGCCATCAAAGTGTGGAGGATAACTCATATATCCCACTGTTGTATCTCAAGTCGAAGGACCACTATGCTCGCTCAACTCGAGAAGGTTCCTATTGACGTTGGTGTACCATCTATTAGGAAACCTTTAGTGAGTCGTTCAGTGTCTTATCAAATAAACACCTACATGTCTATACGAGTCTCCCGAGACTCATGGTTCACTGGGATAAACCATCGGACCAAATCACGATATACGACATGTACTGGTCTCAGCGGATTTTACTAACCGACCCGTGTTAGTAAATATTGACCAGGAACTTTATTTAAGGATATACAACTAATAGTGCGATTCCCAATGTCAATTACAAACTACGTTGTAACTGCGCACTATATTGTAAATCCTATGGTCTTTGTCTAATATACACGTATCACTAAATCAGATTCAGTTTCAATCTAATCGAGATTAGATCGAATAAGTGTATAAAAGACAAAGGTGCTACCAGTAAAATTGGTAATATTATGGAAAATTGAACTGTCCGTGATGAGTGGTATTTATATCACTTATTCCCACTCATTTGACCTAATATTTTGTATAGTTTCTTGAGTTTTGTGAACGTTTTGATATGTTTTTTGTGTTATTTTGTAGATAAATAAAGTTTGGAAAGCATTGGAGGCAATTTAGGGCAAAAACGGACAAAAATGCGTCAACAGGATATTTTGGTCTTAAGCGCGTCGCGACGCCAAGCGTTCAGCGTCGCGACGTCTAAAATGCGCCGAACATTGCTAACGTGCGCCGGGTCTACAAATCAGAATCTGAGAAAAGTTTGACTTTGCTAAAATGCGCCGTGCCACGTGTCACCATCACAGCCGATCTGCTAACATGCGCCGTGCCACGTGTCAGCATCCTACGGTGCCGACAGTCATCATCGCCACATCGTCGCCACGTCACCGCCATGTCATCAGCCACGTCAGCAAGTCAATAAGTCAAAATTGCCACGTGTCGTGCCACATCATCATCAGCCAATCAAGAAGTGACACGTGTCGCAATTCTATGGAGCCGACAGTCTCTTTCCCACGTGTCGCCACGTCGTCGCCACGTCACCGCCACATCAGCATCAATAATTGAGTATCTAATCCTTATCTGACACGTGGCGGATAAAAATCTCAGCCACCAATCAGAAGCCGCCACGTGTCACAATAATTGAAGCCCAACCACTCTGCCACGTGTCACCTTATCAGCTTATCCATAATCTTCAAACCGGCGAACCAGAGCATGCCACGTCGACAAATTTGGCGTAGCGACGCTGAGGACCTGGCGTCGCGACGCTGGATCCTACCGAGGCCTATAAATTGAGCTCGAGATTTCAGAATTCAGTGCACCACTCTCTCTCTTATAATCTTTCTAAAGAGAGAGTTTCTCTCTCTACTTTCTTTTAATTTTTAGTTTTTTAGTTTTTTAGTTTTGTAATAAATTTTAATTACGTTTTGTTAATATAGTAATTTAATTTTTACTTTTTACAGTTTTTATTATTTACCATGAAGAGGTAACTCCCCCAGCTAGGGTGAAAGGTAATTCTTTTACTGTTACTATTTAGATTAATCTCCCTTAAAAATAATATATTCACTATTTAAAATATTGACTTAAAAAGGATACCGCCAGATTGGTCGGTTGGTAATTCATTTTAATCTGATTTAAACCTGACTAATGAAGGATACCGCCAGATTGGTCGGTTGGTAATTTAATTTTGGTTCCGCCTTTATGGCTGGTTGGACTTAATTTGACTTAATCAGGTTACCGCCTATATGGTTGGTTGGAAAAAGAATCACAAGTTTATATATTATTTTATGGGAGATATCTAAATTAGTAGTAGTAAAAGTAATTCCTTTTACCTTAGAATTTTATTTTATTATAATTTACTTTTCAGTATTTACTTTACCGTATTTTTACTTTATGTCTTTTATTTTCAAGTTTTTACTAGCCCTAGTTATGTGTTGTAACTAAATTAGTTATCTGGGGTTGTGATGAAATCCAATATCACTGTTTTATAAGGGTTAGATTATAGCTTGGGTAATATAAAGATTTATTTATTGAGTCTTAAACTTAATGCTTTTTCATTAACTGGCCATTAATAAAATTGATCTGGTAAATCTAAAATGAACTAGACATAGGGATTTTAGGTTTCAGCATTAGACTCAATAGCCCACGATCTTCCTTGAGGATATATAACCCTTTAATAGATTTCCTTACATGATAGGAATATACCTGTCGGGCGGGGGTAGCCATAATTGGAACTTAAACTTAATGAATCCAGATAATTTGGTTGACATAGACATATGATTCAATTGGGTTAAACTGAGTATTTGTGTCTGATCATCGACAGAGGCTTACACATAATTTAGTGTTCCAGGTTAATAAATCAATATATTACCCAACTTTAAGATAACCACTTCATCTTTAAAATGATATTGGAAGAAATCACAACCCTAGATAGTTTTTAATATTGAATTTTCTTAAAACCTATTTTCGACAATTTTATTTACTTGCTTTTAAATTTAGAATCGTCACCATTTCAAATCAATCAATCAACTTGTTAGATATTAGTAATCATTTGACCTCATAAAATTAATAGTTTAGATATTAAGTCCTCGTGAGATCGATATTTTTATACTACTTCAACGATACGTGCGCTTGCGTTATACGTGTGTGTTTACGCCGGTCAGTCCGTATTTATGAATCGGACATAAATACGATCCGGATTGGCACTCGGAGCACCAACCCCAACAGTTTTGGTTTTTATCTAGAATAAAAGATGCGACCTGCGCGATGGTGTTTATGTAGCGTCCACTTTCTCAGGGAAATTTTGCCTTTGGAAAGGGATTTTTGTGTGATTTTGCGGATCCGGTGACACTTTGGTCGAGAAAGCTTCTGCATTAAGTGACTAAAACGACACCGAATGGTTGGTTAACAAAAACATTTTCAACGAAGTATTTAATGAATTTTAAAATGAGAAATTAGCTAAACTAGCCACACAAAAAAAAACACTTTATCATCGGTCAAAATGAGATACAACGTTTGTGTTTTGTAAAAATAATAATTTTCTTCGAAGTTGACTCCAGAGAATCCAAATTCTTCATATTCTACATCGAAATATATTTTGGGTTCCGTGATGACTGGCGGTACAAAACATGACTTGATAAGAGAGCTACTATGGGTATGGTACTGGGACCGAGACTTTTGGAGAGTGAACGCGTATCATTTTATGATGGTCGATTGCACGCTTTAAGGCGAAGGCACATTAAACTAGGCTTTCGACCTATATAGGATATGATTCAGTTGATCATCGTGTCGCGTTTCAGTCACACTTATGAGGTCAATATTTTTAGGCATCATATTGCTAAACTGTATACTACATGTCATATTTTATATTATACATATTAATTTATTTTTATATTTTGTATTATAGACAAATCCTATAAATATATTTTTCATTGCAGGGTCGTATAGTGGACGTAGGAATACTTACTATATGATATTGGTTTCAGATTCATACCCATTTTGTTGGGGTTTTATAGGGGTATTACCGGGTAACGCAGCGGAACTCGGAAAATCAAAACTTTTCGATTTCAAAAAATTTTCTCAGGCAATTAAAATAAACTTATTTATTTTAATCACACAATACTTAAGATCTGAAATTTTTACCCAAGAAATCAAATTTCTTCTAAAATACCGAATTGCCTCAATACTTTGTATTTTGTTCATATTGGTCCTCAAATTGTCAATATAATTTTAAGTGATTCCAAATCATTACCAAGATGTATTTAACAATTAACATTTTTAATACATGAAAACACAAATTGCAATAAAAACCCCACTAAAAGATAAAATTACCGAGAAGGCCATGGATTTTTCAAGATTTACAATTTATTCCAATCTTGTTCAAAACAAGTTAAGATCAAATTCAATCAATCCCAAATTTAATATACATCATAATTTAACACATATATGAAAATCCCATAATTTGGAAATGATTAAGAACCATAATTTTACAATTTTTATAAATTGACAAATTACACCAAATTAATCAAATCCAATACTTTAAATCAATCTTCACAACACCAAATAAGTCTCACCATAATGAAACAACACAAGAATAATTTGATGTCATCAATGAGTGGCCTAACGACTCTAGAATGACAACATGACTATCAAATAATCAAAAGAGAGCTTAAGCACCAATTTCATGCTTTTTTTGTTCATCAAACATGCAAACACTTTTCAAACAAGTTTCCAACCATTTAATTACATATTTAAGGAGTACAGAAAATTTCAAGCAACACAAGTTGAAGCTTAGTATCATAGAAATAATTTTCTAATTGAAATAGTTTAAAAAAAACTTACAAAAATCCAAGTTTTTCAAGCTTTTCTTTTGTTCTTCAAACTTTTTTCTCTCAAACATTCTTTGTAATATTTGATGGCTTAACCCAATGAATGAAAAATGAAATAAAATAATTTATACTCTCCAATTAAGCCATTGGCCGAATTTTTGAGTAATAAAAATAAAATATCTAGATATTTTTTTCAATTAATTAAAGGCAATTCACTTGTGTATTTGATCATTATAACATTTAATGATTTACAACAAGTCAAACTAATCAAATAAAGCCACTTCTAAAAATAATCATAACATAAGATATTTATATTTTAATTTCTTTAATTATTTAACAATTAAATAATTAAATAATATTTAAATATAAATATTTTTAATATATGTATTATATTTACTTTAAATATTCAAATACATATATATATTTATGATATATGTCAAATATCACAATTTGACATTTAATTAATGTGTATTTAATAAAATCATTCATTAAATACAAATACATATTAATTAGGAAATGACCATTAGGTCACTTTGCATGTATTTTTCGTTTAACCTTTAAACAACTTATAAATAATCAGTATTATTCATAAAAGTTGCTCTAGTGCACTACGAGTATATTTCATATGTGAGACTCTCTAGATGACAAATCTGTCACGAAATCCAATTTCGTGTCCATAACTTACTCACTCGTAAATTATGACACACACAGATAAACTCGCTGAATCATACAGGTCGAGATCATGACATATGTTTAATTCATTCGTCACAGGTATCCGAATTTATCCCATAGATATAAATGTAAACGTCAAATTTCTATAGACAATCTCATCGACGTCTCTATTAACAATCTCTAAAAGAACACTTAGAACTCACTTCTAAAGTGTAACACGGGCCCATGGTTTTTATCTGATTGCTAATCATATATGGACTACCTATGCTTTGTACACAGAACTGACGAATCTTATCTTGAAACACATAGGACACCATGAGGATCTGTCCACACCCAACGAACAGGCGGAGGTCCGACCTTAATAGGTCGGTGACGTGACTGTCATCTAAGTGTGGAAGATGTCTCATGTGCCCATAGTGGTATCTCAAGTCGAAGAATCACTTATGCTACTCAACCCGAGAAGATTCTTATTGACGTTGGTGTACCATCCATTAAGAATCTTCGGTGAGTCGTTTAATGTTTATCCGCTATAAACACTTACACGTCTATACGAGTCTACAAGACTCATGGTTCATTGAGAAACCATTGGAATCCAATATTCCAGCATACGACATGTACCAGTCTCAACGGGTTTACTTTATTGACCAAGTAGTGTAAACCATGACCAAAAACTGTTTAAGAATGACAACATCATGATACAACTCAATGTCAGTTGCGACGTTTTTGTAACTATATCATAACTAATCATTCGATGGTCAATTACATCTTTACCATATAAAGAGATATATTATATTATAGAAACTGTTTATTTTATTCAGAATAAAATGTTTACAAGAGTATTTACAAGGAAATACAAAGGGGAATTGGCGCTCTGTGCACCAACCCTAACACATAGTAGGATGGGCATTCCCCATGACATGGTTATTATCCAGCTCATGCAGTATTTCCAACTGAATTTGGATGACGAGATGGTCTCATTTGAGCATCTGACTGTCATTAACCATGGATTCTTACAAAGGAGAAGTATTTATAGTATAGAAGCAGTCGATGTTTTCATGGTAGGTATCGAAAAATGATATATATATTTTCATGATAAAAATTGATAATGATTCGAGTATTTAATTATTTTTATTAATCTGTTTGGTAGATCGTCGTGCTACGCAGAACCAGCCGTCACAGGTCGATCATGTTACTGGTCATCCTCCAGTAGGCTCCAATGGCGCTCGCCATCCTCCAATAGGCTCTAATGGCGCTGACTCATCTCGTATTGACCCATCTCACGCTTCTCATCCTACAAGTAATCCATTAGTCACTTTGTTACCTGACCGCATGATTGCGTTAAAGGAGTGTCAGACGAGGATCGAGGAGCGACAAAAGAGAATCAAGCAGTCAGTAGAGGAGGTGTTAGAGCTTATGAGAAGAGTGTTAGCCCATATAGATATTAGACCTGATTATGTATTGGCTGACATTGATTTTGATGATATGTAATTTTTTATATATATTATTTTCATTTTGATGTATAGTTAACAGTTTTGATGTATAATTAACTGATATATATATATATATATATATATAATTATTTTACATATAAGTCTCAGAAGCCAAAAAAATGAATTTAGCAAAATTAGTTCAAAAAATAAATCATAAATAAATAAAATTTATTTTATTAATATATATATATATATATATATATATATATAATATTATATAAAAAAAAAACTAGCCAAATGAACTTCGGATATCCGAAGTCATAACTTCGAATATCCGAAGTCATAACTTCGAATATCCGAAGTTTTAAAAAAAATAAAAGAAAAGAGAAAGGTCAGTGTACTTCACACTCATTTCTTTCATCTCATTGGAAGAAGCAAATTTGATTTCAGTATGTACTATGTAATTATTATTAACAAAACTTTAATAATGTTTAAGTTACAGATTTATAGAGTGATAGCACCATCAAGTCTATGGTTAATGGTGCATTTTGGGATGAAAAATGGATTCTTTTTTTTTGGTAATTACTGGGATTGCTCTGTGCGTCTTCAGATATCTAAAAATATTTACAAGGAACATAACCTTTGTGTTGAAGCCAGCAAATGAGAGGACATGCGCCGAAAGTTTGAGATGATATGCATGGACTCAACACATGCAAGTTGGCAACACAACAAGAATCCAACAAGCAGTGTGTGGTGAAGCAAGCAAACAAAGACGTGTATGGGCTGGCAAAAACGTGTCCAAGGCGTGTGACACTGTTCACGCGTCTTGGGCACTATAAATTGAGCCTTAGACCATTGTTATCAGTATCCCAGAAATTCGAAATTGAGTGAGAATAGAGAGTAAAGTGGTGTGAGAGTTTTTTGTAAAACTTTGATTTGTAAGCTTTGTAATTCTTTTGTGAGTAATATAAAAGAAGAGTTTTATCTCCAATCACCTCTATTATTGTGTGTTTAATCACAACAAGTGGTATCAGTAGTTAAGGTTACTCGGAAGGATCCCGAAACTCAGAAACAGAGCTTCGGTTCGGAAAGTCGGTTCCGACGAAAGTTGTCGAAAATCGATTTTGAGCACACCATCAGACTTTTCACGGCGAGACGAGCACGGTGGTATTTTCCGGCGATCGAATGGAGGCCGGAGGACGACGCACGCGCCGCACGCGCCAGTCAGAGAGCTTCCCACGCGCTCCGCGCGCAAACACGCGCTCCACGCGCTGCTCAAGGAAGAAGACGACCACGTCAGCCACCACGTGTCGTACAGTCAGCGTCCAGTCAGCGCCACGTCAGCAGACCCTGCACAGTCAGCAGCCCAGTCAACAGGACACGTCAGCAACACAGTCAGCAGATACGTGGCATCCAGTCAGCTGCCACGTCATCTGCCACGTCAGCGGTGTCTGGTAAATTTCAGATAGGTCCCTGAACTTTCTGGAAATTACAATTTAGCCCCTATACTTTCAAAAAATTTCAATTTAGTCCTTGAAATTTTTTGGAAATTGCAAATTAGTCCCTGAACTTTTCCGTAATTGCATTGTGGCCCATGTACTTTTGGAAATTGCATTTTGACCCATGTAATTTCTGAAATTTGTAAATTGGTTCCTGTGTCGAATTTTGACAAACGAAGTGTCATTTCCACCATTTTCGACCATTCCGGACACAACGGTGAGGTCCGTTTTTTGAAATTCTGCTTAGAATTTTTATGATGGAGGGGAGCAACGGAAAAATGATTTTGTTAACCAGTACAAACTATTTCACATGGAGAGGAAGGATGAAAGACCTTCTGTATGTGAAGGACTATGATGGATCGGTGTTTCTGGAGCAGAAACCAGAAGGAATGACCGATGGGAAGTGGGCTAATCTTCACCAGAAAACATGAAGTACTATTCGTCAGTGGATCGACGACAGTATCGTAAACCATGTCAATGAAGAGATAAATGCACGTGTCTTATAGAGAAAGCTGGAGGAGCTTTTTCGAGCAAAGACTGGCAACAACAAGCTGTACTACATCAAAAAGATGATGAGTTTGAAATACCAGGAGGGTACAGCTGTGGCAGACCATATCAACGATTTCCTCGGAACCATGAAGGAATTGTCTGGATTGGGCATAGACTTCGGAGATGAGGTAAATGGCTTAATACTCCTTAATACGTTACCAGAATCTTGGGAAACGTTCAGATCTACGGTGATCAATTCAGCCGCAGATGGGAAAGTCACTATGGAGATGGCAAAGACCAGGATCTTCGAGGAAGAAAAGAGGACAAGAATGCAGGAGTCAGCATCAACCTCAACCTCAGAAGCTCTAGTGACGGAGAAGAACACCAGAAGGGGGAGGAGTAAAAGCCGAGGCCTAGGGAGATCAGACAAGAACTAGGGGAAATCAAGAACGAGGGATATTGAGTGCTATCGCTGCAAGAAGAAAGGCCATATGAAGCGGGATTGCTACAAACTGAAGAACGAGCAATCCATGAGAGATGGCGACTCTAATCAAGAAAGAGTTGCCACTACCATCGAAAAGACCTCCAAAGAATTTCATATTATATATGAAGAAGATGTTGTGAATCTTGCCAGCCACGAGACCAGTTGGGTGATAGATAGTGGCGCATCCATACACGCCACATCTCGCAGAGACTTCTTTTCATCTTACACACCATGAGACTACGTGCTGTAAGGATGGGGAATGATGGACAGTCCAAAGCCGTCGGTATTAGAGACATCTGCCTTGAAACAGACAACGGGACAAAGCTAGTGTTGAAGGGAGTCAAGCACATCCCGGACATCCGGTTAAACCTGATCTCAACAGGCAAGCTGGATGATGAAGGTTTTTGCAACACCTTTAGTGACGGATGCTGGAAGCTCACTAAAGGATCAATGGTCGTGGCACGAGGTAAGAAAGACTCAACCATGTATTTGATCCATGCTAAGCTTTCAAATAGTAGCATAAATACAGTTAACAGTAATGAAGCAGCCGAGCTATGGCATAAAAAGCTCGGTCACATGAGTCAAACGGGGATGGAGATACTACGCAAGCGGAATGTTCTTCCGGAATTGAAGAACTCACACTTACGGAAGTGTGAACACTGCATGGCTGGAAAGCAGAACAGAGTATCATTCCAGAGCTCCCCGCCTTAACGGAAACCGGAGGTACTAGATCTCATACATTCAGATGTATGCGGTTCGATGCAGACAAGAACACTTGGTCGGTCACTGTATTTTGTGACGTTCATTGATGATCATTCAAGGAAGACATGGGCATACACCTTGAAGAGAAAAGATCAAGTGTTGGGAGTGTTCAAAGAGTTTCACGCCCTGGTGGAGAGAGAAACCGGCTAGAAACTGAAATGCATCAGAACAGATAACGGTGGAGAATACAGAGGTCTGTTTGATCAGTACTGCAAGACGCAAGGAATCCGACATCAAACGACACCTCCGAAGACACCTCAGCTGAATGGCCTAGCTGAGAGGATGAACAGAACCTTGTGCGAGAGTATCAGAAGCTTGCTGTCACAAGCCAAGCTGCCGAAGACATTCTGGGGGGAGGCACTCATCACAGCAGTACAGGTTTTGAACATGTCCCCAGCGGTCGCACTGAAAGGTAATGTTCCTAACCAAGCTTGGACAGGTAAAGAAGTGTCTTATGAACACTTGCATGTCTTTGGGTGCAAAGCATTTGTACACATCCCAAAGGACGAGAGATCCAAGCTTGATGCAAAGACGCGACAGTGTGTCTTTATTGGCTATGGTCATGATGATTTCGGCTACAAACTGTATGATCCTGTGGAGAAGAAGATCGTCAGGAGCCGAGATGTTGTCTTTGTTGAAGACCAGACCATAGAAGATATCCGGAAGGATATGAAGACAATGCCCCAGCAATACAGAAATGTGAATCCAGAACCTCATACACCGGTGCCAGTACGAGTTGAAGATGAGGTTCCCAGACATGAGGGTACAGGTGATGAAGCTCCTAGAGATGATGATCATGATCAACAACCAGTACCAGAAGTTCCACTGACAGTTCCACAGAGAAGGTCTGACAGAGAGATGCGACCTTCAACCAAATACTCTGCATATGAGTATGTGCTGCTTACTGACGGGGGAGAACCCGAGAGCTACCAGGAGGCTGTGGAAACAGAAGACAGAGAAAAGTGGGAGGAAGCCATGCAAGATGAGATGAAATCTTTGCATGACAATCACACTTTTGAGTTGGTGAAATTGCCAAGAGGCAAAAGGGCTTTGAAGAACAAATGGGTATACAGAGTGAAGCAACAAGAGCATACTTCACAACCCCGGTACAAAGCCAGACTAGTTGTCAAGGGATTCAATCAGAGGAAAGGCATTGACTTTGATGAAATCTTCTCTCCAGTTGTGAAGATGTCATCCATCAGAGTAGTACTCAGCTTAGCAGCAAGCCTCGACCTGGAAGTTGAGCAGATGGATGTCAAGACCGCATTTCTTCACGGAGATCTGGAAGAAGAAATTTACATGGAGCAACCAGAAGGCTTCAGAGTCAGCGGGAAAGAGGACTATGTGTTCAGACTCAGGAAAAGCCTCTATGGTTTGAAACAGGCACCGAGACAGTGGTACGTGAAGTTTGAGTCAGTTATGGGGGAGCAGGGATACAAGAAGACCACTTCAGACCATTGTGTTTTCGTTCAGAAATTTTCTGACGATGACTTTATCATCTTACTGTTATATGTAGATGATATGTTGATAGTTGGCCAGAATCAATCGAGGTTTGATAATTTGAAGCAGCAACTGAGTAAGTCTTTTGAGATGAAAGACTTGGGGCCAGCTAAGCAGATTCTTGGCATCAGAATCGGCCGTGATCGGAAAGCCAGGAAGTTATACTTGTCACAGGAGGAGTACATCGAGAAGGTACTTCAGAGATTCCAGATGGACAAGGCTAAAGCGGTTAACACTCCTCTTGCTACCCACTTTAGATTGAGTACACAGCAGAGTCCCTCTACTGAGACAGAGAAGGAGGAAATGAAACAGGTTCCATACACCTCAGCATTGGGAAGTCTTATGTATGTCATGGTGTGCACGAGGCCAGACTTAGCACACGCAGTTGGATTGGTCAGCCGGTTTATGTCAAACCCAGGACGGGAACATTGGAATGCGATCAAATGGATCATGCGGTATCTTCGAGGCACATCCAAGATGACATTATGTTTTGGAAGCAGCGACAAACCAGTGTTGATGGGCTACACCAATTCAGATATGGCAGGAGATGTGGATACCCGAAAGTCTACTTCGGGGTATCTGATTACTCTCTCAGGAGGAGCTGTGGCATGGCAGTCAAGGTTGCAGATGTGTGTTGCACTTTCTACAACAGAGGCAGAATTCATTGCAGTGACAGAAGCTTGCAAGGAATTGCTGTGGATGAAGACATTCGTCCAAGAATTGAGTTTCAAGCAGGAGAAGTACATTTTGTACTGCGATAGTCAGAGTGCTATCTATCTCGGTAAAAATTCCACCTTTCATTCGAGGTCAAAACATATCGATGTGAGGTATCACTGGATACGAGACGTCCTGAGCTCAAGGCTGTTAGAACTCAGGAAAATTCACACCGACGACAACGGTGTTGATATGTTCACGAAGGTTTTACCGAAGGAGAAGCTTGAAATCTGTCGTGCCATAGCCGGGATGACAAAACTCTCCACATAGTCAGAGTGGGGAGATTCAAAGAACTACGATTGGCTTGATCCCAACTCATGGTACGTAGGCAGTCATACAGATGCAGCCAGGGGAGGATCCTTTTAAGGATCCGGTTTGGATGATTGATGGTCGGCTCAGATTTTGGGGAAATCTTCACCGAGGGGGAGATTTGTTGAAGCCAGCAAATGAGAGGACATGCGCCGAAAGTTTGAGATGATATGCATAGACTCAACACATGCAAGTTGGCAACACAACAAGAATCCAACAAGCAGTGTGTGGTGAAGCCAGCAAACAAAGACGTGTATGGGCTGGCAAAAACGTGTCCAAGGCGTGTGACACTGTTCACGCGTCTTGGGCACTATAAATTGAGCCTTAGACCATTGTTATCAGTATCCCAGAAATCCGAAATTGAGTGAGAATAGAGAGTAAAGTGGTGTGAGAGTTTTTTGTAAAGCTTTGATTTGTAAGTTTTGTAATTCTTTGTGAGTAATATAAAAGAAGAGTTTTATCTCCAATCACCTCTATTATTGTGTGTTTAATCACAACACTTTGGTTATTTTACATCCTGTATTTGTTAGTATTTACTAACTTCAGAACATTTACCATGTGTTCAGTTGTGTTGTTAGTACCTGCAGAAGAAGAAATAAATAAAAATATGCCAGTTTTAATTGCTCCTTTCTTTGGCATCAGGAGTGATGAGGAAGAGGATGTCAATGCCGGATCTGTGGATTTTGAGAATGATGGACTTCTGTGGCTCCCCACTGAACCAGAAGATGAGAGGGAACCAGTTTGAAGCATTAAGCAACTGAACTTTGGAAGCTCCTAAGTATTTCATCATCTTAACCGTTCTAATTACAATGCCTTCTAATTATTTTGTGAATCACAAAGCCTTCTAATTATTTTGGATAACAAAGCTGTATAGTGATTCAAAGGATTTTAAAGTATAATCCTGATTCTAGTGGGAGCAACAAAGTTCTGCTAGACCAGAATTCGAAAACACACAAATGGGAACTGATTAGATTAATACAGAGAGTCTATATGCTTCTACATTCCAGTATGTAGTTTGGCAATCAGCCCTCCCCAGTTTATTTTAATTTTTCATTTGTATGTCAATTAAAACAAGAAAACTTCTCTATGAAGTTTCTTTTAGGGTTGGCAGAACTGTTTTTTATTTGAATTTGATATGATTTGAGAGTTTTTTTTCCTATGCAACGAGAGTCACAATGAATCATGCAATCATGGAAGGATTTGATGTGCTCCATTAAAGAGAAAGCCATCCGGTTACTGTCACACAAATATATTTCGCTTCAACTGAAAGTATCCTGGTAAAATCTATAAAAAGAACAGAATTATTGCAGAAAGAAAGAGCTTCAATGGAAAACAGGTGCTTTTATGCTTCACCATATACACTATGTTTTAAAGGAACTCTATTTACATTAAGTTTCAGGTTATTTAAGATACATTTTTATAAAATTCAACAGTTTAAGGCTTTAAGCAATGACTAAAAGAAAGTATTAAAGCCATTCCAGTTGATGTCTTCTTGCACAGCAACACCATCTTTGCCTGCATTTTTGGATTCACTATCACCATCACCACCATTAACAATTTCATGCCATCTTTGTAGAAGAATATTCATTATCTCAACATCCCTAAACCCAGTCCAAGAAAAAAAAAAATCAATATCAGCAATATTGACAAGATTCCAAAAGAAACCAATTTTTCCAGAATATGGTATGTATATTGTGACAACTGACAAGTAATCTACCTGGGATGAAATGTTGCTCTTGGAATCCGTGGATGAAAACGTGGGCCCTCATCATAACCTTCACAAATCATCTCCCCATTTTCATCCCTATAGCAAATAATACCTTCAAAATGGTCCTCAAAAGCCTGCTAAAGCCAACAAGAAATGTAAAAATTCATGTAAAATCCCTAACCCTTTTGATAATTTAATATCTTATAAAATTTGGAACTGAAGTTGAGCCAATTGGGTTGTGTTGAATAGTAATGATTCTTTGCTATAATAAAAAGAAATATGAAAGCAAAAGATGTTGATTGAAACTGATGATCAGCAAGAAAAGCAAGTAATGTTGACCTTGGCTTTGAAGGAGGATCTGAGCTTAAGTGCAGCTTCTTTCTTGAATGGAACAAATTGACTTTGTTTAAGCACAGGCTTTGTAACAAAAGCAGAGTTGTGAACAGTGATATATAGGGAAGAAGAAGAAGAAGCAACAGCCATTGATCTCATGCTACCAAAACAATGAAAGAAGAAGAAAAGGGATCGTTAATTGCTAGGTGAAAGTAATATAAATTATAATAAGGACTTTCTTACAAGTTCATGGTGACTTAAAATGGATATGATATTGAATTATTGATGTGTATCGTCTTGTTATAGCTCATTATATTTTGTAAAAAAATAGGTAGTCGGGCCCATATTGCTTATCTTCTACCTGTTGCTCTATGGTGAGAAACTTATAACAATTAACATCTTCTTGTTTGATGCTGCCTTTTGTTTCTTAACGAATGGAAGGTGGGTCTATTCACACTTCCATATTAAGCCACCCCTTTCTTTCCTAAGGAGTATCATGACCCTCCATAAAATATCTCCAAACTTTATTAGAATTTGATATTTTATACCGTTTAGATCAAGATTCAAAATATTTTTTTTATCTTAAATTTATAATTAAAACAGTCCCGATAAATTATTATCTTTTATTACCTGTGATATTACATATTTGGCTTTCAATCAACTAGACTTTCTTTAACGCTTATATCTAGCAGAATTTCTTATGAGTCATTATCAACTCTCATAAAAGATAATAATTTTAATGGTTAAAGTCAACCGCTCAACATGGGCTACCCTCACCGTCCTATTAGCAGAATTGCTTCTCACAAAGTATTTTATGATCTGACGTTATTAGTTCTATTATTAATTAATGTAGCTTAAGGATGTAAAACTCTTATGCAATCATCACAAGATTTGAAACTTTCTCCAAAGAAGGAGAAAGAAGAAAATGCATTAAAGAATAATAAATATGTGGCACTTAGAAACACAATAAAGTCTTTGGCACTATTTGGTTAAAGCTTGTGAAAGAACAAATATATTGTTTTCGGCTGATTTTTTTTTATAGGGGTAAATTAGTAAACTTATTCATTGAACAACCATTTCTTAATTGTGAATTCGTTTGGATTGGAGACCAAAGACAAACTTAACAAAAGATGAAAAACACACAGACAATACATAGGGTTTAACGTGGTTCGGCGGAATGAATCCAACCTACGTCCACGAACTCAAGGGAAAATGAAGTTTTTATAATGTGGTCGGGTATTACCGACATGCTTATCTGTCGAGCTTGTCTGACCGACCTCTTACAAGCTTATTCTTACACTTAAGCTATTGTTCTCTATTTTACAAGTTATGTGTGAAATAGATATTGCTAACCCCTTACAATGAAATCTCAATCTCATTATATACTAGGGCAAATCCTACTGTTACACTATCATCGTGACGTCACCCGCGTGAATCTACTATTAATGCGATGACTCTATTCCCCAACTGCTCTGTCGAAAGTAGTTATGCCACCTGTCATCTCTTTAAACCAAGCTACTAAACCATCTGCCACACGCTACCTCCAGCCTGTAATCTATCATGTCTCATGTGATAGCGTGTGCTATAAGATAAGCCGGTGACCTGCTCCGGTCATGTCAGACCTCTTTGGAAGGTGCAAGTTCCCATATAGGGATTACGTCGCTTGAATTGATCACACCATTTACACCCCGACTCGATTAACTGGGTCGGGCAACTAGAACAACTGAGCATGTCCAGCCGTTCTATCAGGTCGGGTCGGCTCTAAGGCATTCACTCTACTCTGCTCTTCTGAACATCTTTCCAACTCGGGTCATGACCCTCTCTAGGTACCACATTGGGTCGGATATCAAGTGCAATCCATGGCTGACCTCCTCGGTGAGCTAGATGCCTCAGCTTCTTGGGCCTGGGCCCTGAGAATACCCTTACTCGAGATTCCGACTGATGGGAGGGTGAAAACCTCCATCAACACATATGGGATATATCTATAAATTATAATGCAGTTTTAGGGGAATGTATAAACTGATTTTCAGTAAGTGGGCTCAGGCCCATACATCCATATCAGGCCTACATCTGGAGAACAAAGCCAAATGGGCCTGAAAGTTTCCACGCTTGTGAGAGAGCTTTGTTAGCTGATAATCAAATTTGAATCTGCAGTCTGCAAGCATGACTCCTTTGGTGAATGGTGTCATATTTAAAACTAATTAACACTATTATTTTTATTTTTTTTTAAAGAAAATTAAGTACTATTAAGTCAGTAACAAGTGCATACATTAACATTGTGTTGCATGGAAGTTTAAAACCCAGCTTTGATTGGTTCTTTTACCTGGAATGCAACCCTAATATCAGTAATCAGTCAAACAAGTACACACTCAGAGAAGGGATCAATCATCAACCCATTAAACCAATAAAATAATTTTGTACATTTTATCACTTCTCTATTAAATCAATAAAATAATTTCCTACATTTATCACTTCTCTAATCTTAAGGCTACACTCATGAGTGCATTTTTTTTTTTTTTTGGGGGTTCATGGTTCTTGTTTTTTGTTCCCCACCTCCCAAAGCTACTCACTCTTCTTTTTATGAAGTACACTTTCGTCTCCTTCTGTGAAAATTGTCACAGTTGTTTCATTTTGAGAGGGGATAGAGACAGAGCTGATGGGTGATCAATGATCAATCCCATGTGGGTCTTTTTTTTTTTTTTTTTTTGTAACAGTGTTTCTGATTTTGGTCCATTGCTCATCTTGTAGTCAATCCTTTTCCTTGTTTAGTAATCACTGTTCAACTGCCTTCTCATTTCTCAGTCACTTTCTTGTGACTCAAAGTTGCATCTCAAAAATGATGATGATATGCAACAAATAAACAAACCACTAGTCCATAAAGTCACAAAAGAATCCCTCCTTGCTTTTAATCAGCCATAATTACAATTTAACCTCAAAGCCATGGATCTCTCAAGTCCAAAGTTCTTCCAAGCTCAGCATATATTCCCTTCTTCTGGGGTATGCATTCTTCTTTTTGTTTGTTCTTTTTAATGTCTCTAATTTGGTTCTCACACTCTTTTTTCTTGTGATTCAGGAACCACCAATGGAGAGCAACACAAGCTTCTATGGGAAAAGTAAAGGCAACCCATTTGCAGTTGCAGATACATTTGCTGACCCACTTTGCAAGCTCAATCTCAAGGAAACTTCTGAGTTTGTCAAGTCATTTCCTGCGGCTGCAAACAACAATAGCATTTCAGCTCAAAGAAGGAGAGAGGGAGTGAACTCAGTCACACAAAGGAGAATTGAAGCACCTTCAACTCCTGGAAGGCCTGTTTTTAGCTTCAGTGTTGGAAATTTTTCAAGAAAAAATGTTCCTTCAAAGTGGGATGATGCAGAGAAATGGCTAAACAGCACATCTTGCCATGACTCTCCTGCTCATCCAATCAATCCTGTGCCAATACCAATACCAATACCAGAATCTTCCAAGAACCAGAAAGAAGTTGATAACTTTAAGCAACAAATGTTGGTCTTTTCAGAAAAATCCAGGGTCATAGAGGAAAAGGTCTCAAAGGTTGTCTCAACCTTCCAAAGTCCTGTGTCTTTGGACCACCATAATTCAGCTAGAGCTTTTAATGGGGTCTCTGGCTCAACAGATGTTCTTCTAAAAGGTAGCCTTTATATTTCACTACAACTTTAATTGGACCTTTGGCTTCACTCCTTGAGAACTTGTCCTTTTCAATTCATTGCTACCACTTCTCATCATGGACCTTTATCATTTGTCCTTTTAAGAGCTCTATAAAGTTTTAAACTTTTGAGATACTGTTTGACTGTGCTCCTTGCTTGGAAAAGCAACCCAAATGGGTTTTCTTGCTGGAAAATGCACGTCACTAAGACTGAATTAGGATGCATAATAAAATCAGGAAAAGAAAATGAAATAAGTGTAACTATTTGGATGATTGCAATGTTGATTTTGTTTGTAATCGGATATTTTGAATGCATGTTATATAAGACTCATTGTTTTATTCATAATTGTGTTCCTTATTAGAAGTGGATTATGGATTTTCTTCTGAAAGGCTCATTTGAGGTTTGTTAATTGAATGTAGATAAGTTTACGGACGAGGTAGAGTCAGTTTTGCCGAATTTCAGATACTCTGAGCTATCAAAAGAAGGGTTTCTATTCAGAAATACTACCAGTGAAACGATGAAAGATGTGGGCACAGAAGTAATTCATGAGGTTCAGCACAGAGATGTTGGGACAGAGATGACTCCACTAGGCAGTTCCACAGTTTCTAGATGCCACACACCATTCAAGAGCTCATCACCTGCAAGACATAATACACCTGATAATAGGTCAGGACCATTGGCCTTAGGACATTCGAATAGCACTAGTAGCACCATTGACATTTCCCAGCTGCAGGAGTGTCATCTGGCTAAGCTACAACTTGGGACACAGTATGATTCAGTAACATCGAATTGGAGCTCAAGGGAAGAGGAAGAAGAAGAAATATCGAAGAGTTTAAGACATTTTGAAACAGGCAGTGCTCCACGGAAGAGTGCTTCAGATTCAAGAGCTGCTGTTTGGGAAGAAGAGGAAAAGACTAAGTGCTGCCTCAGGTAATAAGTTTTTATTCATCAATTTGCAACATTGTTGAAGATAGTAAGTATGTCTATTGTCAATAATTGTGATTTGAGTGTAGGTATCAGAGAGAAGAAGCAAACATTCAAGCGTGGGTTAACCTTCAAAGTGCAAAAGCAGAAGCTCAATCAAAAAAACTTGAAGTACTCTACTTATCCTTTTTGAATATTCAATCATTTTCATTTTCTTTCCAATTGGAAATGCAAGCACCACAAAATTGTTTTATTTGCTAATTGTCATTACTTTTGAGTGGTCTTTGCATTAGTTTTCTCATTTTCTGCTTTATAATGGAAAAATATGATCCCATGTTTCCACTACTACAACATGATACTAATAGTATAGATTACCATTAAGAGTGGTGTTGTCAAATTTTGCAACTGGGATTATAAAAACTAATGATTTGGGATTGATGCAAATAATGTACAAAGCCATGGAATTCTCCCTTTGAATATTGAAGATAAGCATTATTTAGCAATACACCAATGTTTGTCCTACAAGATGAGATATAATGTGGATATGATCACAAGCTTTTGTCGGGTTTATTGTTGATTTAGTCATCCTTGAGCCACCCGCTGCACTCAGACACCCCCCTTGCCTTTTATTTTCTTGACTAGGTCACTTCTTGTTGGAGTGTTCTTCCTCAATTCTATATATATATATATATATATATTGGATAAAGAATATAAAAAAGCTAAAGTCATCATGTTTATATTTGTTTAAGTCCTTGGTTTTTGTTGTAACTTGCAAACCCATGTGAAGGTCTAATATTTAAAATGTTGTGGGGAATTGGAATATTTATTTGAACTTGGATATCTCATGCTTGGAACTCTAGTTCTTAGTTCCTTTTGAATTAAATATGTTCATATTATAATTGATTTAGGCAGCACAATTTGCTAGTCTGCTTTTCTATGCTTGCATTGCACTTACATTCTGTCATAGTAAATTGTTTATTACAGTTGTACAGTTTGCAACCTTATTAGTTTGGGAACTCGTATCTGCATTGACTTATTAAATTTTCTGTCTTATTGCTTGTTTATCCTGTAATAAATAGTTTTGAATTTGAATTATTGATATAATTGGAGTTTCTGCACTTGGGAAATTTCGGTTGACAGTCGTTTCTGAACTGAACTTCTTAGGTGAAAATACAAAAGATGAGATCAAACCTAGAAGAGAAGTTGATGAAGAGGATGGCTGTTGTTCACAGAAGAGCTGAGGAATGGAAAGCAGCAGCGCGGCAACAACATGCGGAGCAAACTCAGAAGGCCACTGCACAAGCACAGAAGATTATAAACAGATATAACACACAGATTTCTGGACACAGCTCTTGTGGATGCTTCCCCTGCAATAACTATCACTAAGCAAGAAACAAAAGATAAATAAAAAGCTTCACTCTGTATCATCTCTATGCTTAAAAAAGAAATCCCAGAATTACATTTTACATTTCACTACTTATTGAGGGGCGCCATAGCATTGCCAATTTAATACATGGTGTGTAGTGGCATAATTGATGATGCATGACCAATTTCAGCCTATTTGGTCCAGCTCTCACTGTAAATATTCTTATTTTTGCCCTTTGCAGTTGGCTTGGCTTGCACCAATTTTTATACCCACATGGGAACTAGTTTTAGGCTCTGTCATCACCCTTCAGCCTAGCTGTTGCATTAAGAAAACAATAACAATAATTCAGCTCCATCGAGGGACCTTAGACCTTTTATATCTTAAATTTGCTAATAGTTTATTACATGGATATGAATGCTTTAAATAGAATTACAAGGTAAAAGATAATCCGTATCAAAGATGACTTATAAGCCAATTACCTAATCGAGATAACAAGTCTATCCTGTAATTTATTACAATAATCTACCTAAGGTAAGAATAACTAATTATCAATTAGCAATGGACGATGGCATCATAATTCTTCGGAACCCTTTTTGCAATGCACTGATACAAGTTTGCATGTAACTCAAATATAGCTTAGTCTTTGTATGCAAGTCAAATAGATCAATCGCCTTATCTCCTCGTGTAAGTCGAGAGTTGCATGTATGTCTCACTTGGTGGTGTCGGGTTCAAGATCTGATATTCAGATCATGTGTTCAAATTCAGAGAGTTCATTTCTTGTAAAAATCAAGGATAACCGATGATTTTACCGCTTAAATCCGAAAAAAGTGGTTTGGCGGTGGATTTCCAACGATTCCAAATATATATATATATATATATATATATAGAAGCTAGTCACGTAATGCATAACTAAGGAAAGTAAATCAAGCGGGAAGATTAATTGATGAAATAAACTCTGTAGTTATGTAAAATGGATAAATTAACAGTGATACTTGAACAAGATTCTGCATATATATATTTTTTTAATACATGCAGCAGATTTTTGAAGCAAAAGCTGCTCTAAAGCAAGTCTAAGCTGAAGATAGGTTTCCAAACTTATAGAAAAGAGCCAACCATTTAAGTTAACTTGTGCAGGAGACTAAATTGCTTCACAAAAGTTGCAGTAGATTTTAGCTTTAGCTTTCATGAACAGCAGCTAGCAGGCTAGTGTTTCAGAAACTGCTGGATTTTTTTTAGTTATATTAATTTGGCCTTTCTTTTGCATCAGCCATGCATGCAACTTTTACCAACGACTCCAGGCCTGCACTTCCAAATTTCTGCCATAGTATCTAAGTTTGAGATATTGGCGGTGTCTTTTTTGTGCCCTTAAAATTAGAACTTCACATTTGACCAGGTCTGTGCAATGCTTTTCTTTCTTGCTTGTTCATTTGGCATATTTACACAAGTAAAAAAATAAAAAATTTACTGCTCATTGTTGTCTTGTCTGCATAGATTTTGTTCTCTTTAATTTAAAGTTACTTCTTGTTTATCTTTCAAAAAATATAATTGGATCATCCACATGATAATATGCATCTGTCCTCAACGGATGTGATTTGATGGTGTAGAGTTCAGGATCTCATATTGAGGTCTGAGTTCAAATCCAGGGAGGTGTTTCTTGTAAGAACCTGTGACAGTCGAGATTTACCTACTCTGCTTAAATTCGGAAATGATGATTTGATGGCGGGTTTTCAATGATTAAAAAAAATAAATAAATAAAAAATGATAAGATGCACCTGCCTCACTTATGTTTTTCTGTTCTAAACAGTATTGAAGGGATAGATTTAAGTCCACGTCTCCTCTCTTCGTATAAATGGGTTGGGCCAGGAAGGCATGGGTAGGATCAAATTTAATTTTACATTTCCTTATTTTCTCAAAATTTGAACTCATATATGATAAGTTAAATAAAGCTAATAAAAACCATTAGACCACGTGCCTCTGGGCACAAATGGGTACAACTTTTTAAATAATAATTGAGTAGATATATTCTAATATAAAATAAAATCTTAATTGGGTGACAATATAAATGATTTTAAGTTGGTTTCAGAATATTAGAAATATACTGATGGTAAATATTACTACAAAAGTGCAATCAAATTTTGTGTCAAAATTAAATTCGATTTAAAATTTAAAAAAAATAAATAAATTATTTTTTTAACTTTTCTTCTGAATGGGCTTCTGGGAATGCCTTTTCAGAAAATGGGCTAATCCCAAAACACAAGCCCATAAATAAACCCTCAAAAGGACCATCATTTAATAATAAGCCCACACGCACAAGCCAACTAGAACTCAAAACGTTTCGTAAAACAATTTACAGAAAC
Organism: Zanthoxylum bungeanum; assembly: GCA_019454045.1. Lineage (NCBI taxonomy): Eukaryota > Viridiplantae > Streptophyta > Magnoliopsida > Sapindales > Rutaceae > Zanthoxylum > Zanthoxylum bungeanum. The sequence goes on from SKCR01017149.1 coordinate 366,753, forward strand.
GAAAACAAAACGTTTCGATCCTTGACTTGTCGCTCAAGAAGATCTCTAGAAAAATGGCTCAAAGGGCGTCTTTTCTCTCATTAACTCTCGCTCTAACTCAGTTCCATCATCAACTCTTAAGCTCAGGTAAATCAAAATTGCTTCTTTTTCCCCTCAACTGTGCTTATTCACCTAATTTAAGACTCTTAAACCCTAGTGCTGCATTGACATTTGTTTCACGTTTATCTGTTTCTCTCTCAGATTTTCAGATCCAATCAGCAACAAAAAATGTTCCTAACAAGGTACTTTTTCTGGGGTTTTAAAATATTCTTTTTCTTTTTTGTTGTTGTAATTGATAATCAATTGTGAAATATTATAGGACTGAGTATGATAGAGGAGTCAACACTTTCTCTCCAGAAGGCAGGTTGTTTCAGGTTGAATATGCTATCGAGGCCATTAAGGTAAATACCCACTTCTTAAATTTTGTTTTGTGCCCTCCGAAAAATTGAAGATTTTTAGAATGATGGTTTTTAGAATTCAAATTTATGTGTGCCCATATAGAAGCTCATTCAATTGGCTTGATTAGTATTTACAATATCCACCTCCTGTTGATTTAGGGTATTTTGAATTTTTGAATGTTTACCAGCCACTTATACCTTATAGATAGTGATTCCATTCTGCAGTAGCTGTGGATTAAGAGCCTAAAAACCTCAATCCTATACATACCCTTAGTGAGAGTTACTATTTTTTCTTTTTGTATTTTTGTAAATAATTTTTAAAGTTTTTATTGAATAGAATTATGGGTTTCGAATGTATTGTGCAGCTGGGTTCAACTGCAATTGGGTTGAAGACGAAAGAAGGGGTTGTGCTTGCTGTCGAGAAACGCATCACTTCTCCTCTGCTGGTCTGTTTATTATTGTTGTGCTTTTTCTTATAATGTTACTTGTCTTACTGTTGTCATGATTAGGTGGTTTTATGTGTTTATATATCACCATAGTTCTTGATTAGACTGGGGTTTCACATCTTGTATGATATATATGTATTTGTGTATTTAGTCAGCCATCACCTTAGAATTATGGTATACAATCAACAGCTTGAATTCATGTCTAACGGTATATGATCAACAGCTTGAATTCATGTCCGAACTGAGTCCAGGAATCTATTATGATGTAGTGTTTTCAATTTAGAGTACAGTTACATATTCATGGTAGTAAAGGAAAACTGTTTTTGACTTTATGTTAATAATAATAATTAACAAATGGTGGGGATATATGTATGTTCGTTAGAGCAGTTTTCTTCCATGTTCTTAGAAGCATATTGATAGAGCTGTGGCTGAATTTTGGCGAATAAACAGAAGAAATTAAGATGAAAACGCAGATCTAACAGTGTTTGATGGATTTAAAAGTCATTTGTATTGCCAACACTCAATCTATTACAATATTGTTGAGAATTACAAGGCTTGAAGGAATTGAAATGACAACTGAATTTAATAACAGAAGGAAATCATTAACAAGAAGGGAAATAATAAGTGAGAACAGAGCCTCCATCAAAGAGTATCTTCATATTTCGGCTGCCATAATATTGGGTATGCTCCCCCTTTTATCCTCCAAGCTCCACACACCAATTGCATGACTTTCTTAGGCCATCATGACGTGCTCCCATGCACAGCCATCTCAACCAATTCCCCTAGGCCCACTTGTCTCTCAGCTAACCAACTTTTCTTTTGCTGCCCTTGATGCCCTCCTCGTTTTTCCTTCCTTTGATAAACTTTGGTCACAGGTGGCCTAACATTACTCCCCCTCATGAGTGCCACCTTGTCCTCAAGGTGAAATTCTGGAAAATGTTGTGCGATGAGGTCATATGGCTCCCAGGTATTTTCATAAGAAGGTAAACCAGTCCCTGAATCAATACCTCAGTATAGCCAGTTGGTGCCTCCCGGGCTTGAAGAACCATCTCAGGATGTACTTGCAATTCATATTCAGCTGTCAGAAATGTGGGCAGTGTTTGGAGTTGAGTGTTTGGGGCGAGTGCTCTCTTGAGTTGAGAAACATGGAAGGTAGGATGGATTTTGGCCTCCGAGGGTAGGTTAAGTTTGTATGCCACCGGACCAACTCGTTGAGCTATAGAGAAGGGACCATAGTATCGAGGGCTGAGTTTTTCGTTAGGCCGTCTTGCCAAGGTCTTGAGTCGATAGGGCTGAATTTTGAGATAAACCCAATCACCTACCAAAAACTCCACATCTCTCCTGCCCTTATCCGCCCACTGTTTCATCCGATTTTGAGCTGTCAGCAAGTTGGATTTCAGCTCTTGGATAATATCATTCCTCTCCGCTAGTTGGACATTTACTGCATCAATTATGGATCCCCCATCCGAGAACTTCAATAATGGAGGAGGATCATGCCCGTACAGGGCCTTGAATGGGGTCATACCCGCAGAGACTTGGTAAGAGGTGTTGTACCAGAATTCAGCCCAGGCGACCCATTTAGGCCAGGTCTTCAGCTTGCTACCCACAAAACATTGCAAGTATGTTTCTAACCCTCTATTCACCACTTCAGATTGCCCATCCGTTTGAGGGTGGTAGGTTGTGCTGTGTTTGAGCTGAGTGCCTGCCAAGCGAAAAAGTTCTCCCCAGAAAGAGCTCATAAAAATCTTGTCCCTGTCAGTGATAATGGACTTGGGAAACCCGTGTAATTTCACTACTTCTTTCACGAACAGATCAGCCACTGTTTTTGCATCAAAAGGGTGTTTGAGAATGAAAAAATGGCCATATTTGGTTAATCTATCAACTACCACCAAGATAGTGTCCCCTGTGGAAGTTTTCGGCAACCCTTCTATAAAGTCCATGGTAATTTCCTCCCAAGGATTGTGTGGAATGGGAATTGGTTGTAACAGCCCCCCAGGGCTTAAAGCTAAGTATTTATTTTTTTGACAAGTATCGCACGCAGCTATATATTTCTGAATATCACTCTTCATTCCCTCCCAATACACCAAAGCTGAAAGTCTCTTGTAGGTGCGAAAATAACCCGAGTGACCTCCCAAGGGTGTATCATGAAATTCCTTTAGTAGATGAGGAATTCTCTTGGAAGTTTTGGGTAGCACTAATTTCCCTTTGTACATGAGGTGGCCATATTTTAAGGTGTAATCTGCATGACCCTCTGGATTTGATACTAGGTCTAGCCTTATCTTGTGCAGCTTAGCATCTAAGGATACCTCTAAATCCACTCCCTCCAAAGCATGGCATTTTCCCACTGTCAGAGCCAAAAATTCTGCTTCTTCACTCCCCCTTCTAGACAAGGCATCGGCAGCTCTATTGTCCCGCCCTGGTTTGTACACTATAGAGAATTGAAATCCTGCCAACTTTGCGAGCCATTTCTGCTGATTTTCACTTACCACCTTCTGATTCATCAAGTGTTTAAGGCTACTCTGATCAGTTTTGATAATGAAAGGTTGACATAATAGGTAATGTCGCCATTTTTTTACTGCTAGTACCACCGCCATCAGTTCCCTCTCATACACAGATTTATTTTGGGCTCTAAGGGATAAAGCTTGGCTAAAGAAGGCTAAGGGTCTCCCTTGTTGCAGTAAAATAGCCCCCACTCCCACTCCTGAAGCATCGGTTTCTATTTCAAAGGGTTTAGTGAAATCGGGTACCGCCAGTAATGGAACAGCTGTTAGGGCCTTCTTAAGGGACTCAAATGCCGATTGAGCTTGCGCATTCCACCCAAATTCCCCTTTTTTCAGCAGTGAAGTTAAGGGTTTAGCTATGGCACCATAATTTTTCACAAACCGTCGATAATATCCTGTCAAACCCAGAAATCCCCTCAAACTTTTGACACTGGTTGGGATTGGCCAATTGACCATACTATCAACCTTGGACATATCTACGGAAACCCCTTCACCCGAAATTATATGACCCAAGTACTCCAAAGAGGTATGGGCAAAGTGACATTTCTTGCGATTGGCAACCAACTGATGGTGTGACAGGGTTTGGAGGACCATTTCCAAATGGAGTAGATGCGCCTGTAAGTCTCCACTATACACCAATATATCGTCAAAAAAAAACCAAAACAAACTTCCGTAAAAAAGGCCTGAAAATTTCATTCATCAATGCTTGAAAGGTAGCAGGTGCATTGGTGAGGCCGAAAGGCATTACAAGAAATTCGTAATGACCTTCATGGGTACGAAAAGCTGTTTTTTCGGTGTCTCCAGTTCTGATTCTAATTTGGTGATAACCCGATTTGAGGTCTAACTTAGAAAAAATTTGGGCACCCCCCAACTCATCCAATAACTCATCTATAACGGGTATGGGAAACTTATCCGGTATGGTGATGCTATTAAGAGCCCTATAATCCACACAAAAACGCCATCCCCCATCTTTTTTTTTAACTAGCACGACTGGACTCGAAAAAGGGCTGAGGCTAGGTTTGATAATTCCTGCTGACAGCATTTCACCAACCATAGTCTCAATTTCATTTTTTTGGTGAAAATAGTACCTGTAAGGCCGTAGGTTTGGTGGAGAAGAGCCTTCCTTCAGCCGAATTACATGGTCGTGTTCTCGGGCTATGGGTAAACCAAGTGGCTGTTCAAACACCCCTTTGAACCTGTTCAATAACTCCTGCACTTCCTGAGGTACGGTTATGTCTTTCACTTGCTCCTCAGATATTTGCACTCCGTGGAACTCCACCACATAACCTTCGTCCCCTCGCTGCATGTGCTTAATCATTGTTTTAAAAGATACCAGACTTTTAGTCAAGGACGGATCTCCTTGCAGCACAACCTGTTGATCCGCTACCCTGATTGTCATAGTTAGGTCTTTAAAATTGGAAGAGAACTCTCCCAAATTTTCTAACCAACTTACTCCCATTACCACATCTGCACTTCCAATATCAAAGGGATAGAAATCCTCTTGAATTCTCAGCCCTGGAATTTCTAACTCTACTCCCCTGCACACGCCTTCTCCTTTGACACAGTATCCATTCCCCACTTCCACTCCGAAACTCCGTGATCCCTCCACCGGAATAGACAATCTCCGCACCAACTCTTGTGAAATAAAGCAATGAGAAGCCCCGCTATCGATCAAGACCACCACTTCTTGTCCTGCAATTTCCCCCTTCACCTTTAGGGTCTTGCCAGCCGTGGAAATTCCCACTATCGAATTAATAGAGAGAGCCATGTTGGTAGCCCTTAATTCCTCAACTTCCTGTTGTGCAGCTTCTGCCACCCTCACCTGTCCTTCTTTCTCATCTTCTCATTCATACCCTTCTTCCAAAAGTAACATCACCATTAGCCCTTTTTTTCTTGCAGACATGGCGGGGTCCATATTTCTCATCACAGCGATAGCATAACCCATTTTCTTTTCTGTATTGCAGCTCCTTCTCGGTCAATCTACGATAGGGGCTGTTGCTGGAGGCCACGCTCACTTATGGTGGCCGGCGATCTGCTGGAGGTGGAGCTTCCATGGCTGGCGATTCACGAGGATGGAAGTTTGATTTTGGGTGAAGAGTAGATCTGAGGGAGTCTGTGAATCCATTCCCAATTTCACTTATACCACTTTTTTGTCGGGTCGCCCCATGGGTAAACGGATATCCGAAGTCAGCCTTATTTGGTTGGTAGACCCGCCCGCTTCGAACCCGACCCTCATTAAGGATATTTCTTTTTTCTTCCAATTTCAACGTGTAAGCCATTAATGGCTGCAATCTTAGTATTTCATGGGTTTTGAGCTCTGCCTGTAACTCTCTTGCCAAGCCATTAATAAAGAATTCAATGAGCAACTCATCGCTAGCTTCCGGAATCAATCCTGACCACAATTCGAAACTTGAGATATATTGTCTTACTGTCCTCTCTTGTCTCAAATTCATTAATGTTTGATAAGCCGATGTTGCCGATCCTACCTGAAATCAAAGCAGCAGCTCAGTTTTCAATTTGTGCCATGTTCGAATGGGTCTCCTAGATTCGCACCATTGGAACCATGTCACGGCTTCGTCCTCAAAACACATGGATGCTGCTACTATCTTCTCAGCTTCCGTGATCCGATTGACAGAAAAATATCGCTCCACCTTGAACACCCAACTCTGGGGGTCTTCCCCATTAAAGATTGGTAACTCAATCTTCCTGAAGTTACTCGTTCCTCGGTCTTCTCGTCTTCGATTCGTCCCTTCTTCTTCTTCCTCTTCATAAGAGCTTTCAGAATGGAGTGGGTCAGTATTTATCTTCTCTTTTCCCTTCTCCACCCTTTTCATGTTATCTCTTAGCTCCTTCATGAGCTCATGGGTTGTTAATGTCGCCTGTCGCAACTCCTCGATGTTGGACTTGACACCATTCATTTCGTATTCAATATGTTCCACTCGATTTTCAACAGATTCACTAGATCTGGTGGTCACCATGTTTGTTCAATTGTTACCCACAGCGGCTCTGATACCAAAATGATAGAGCTGTGGCTGAATTTTGGCGAATAAACAGAAGAAATTAAGATGAAAACGTAGATCTAACAGTGTTTGATGGATTTAAAAGTCATTTGTATTGCCAACACTCAATCTATTACAATATTGTTGAGAATTACAAGGCTTGAAGGAATTGAAATGACAACTGAATTTAATAACAGAAGGAAATCATTAACAAGAAGGGAAATAATAAGTGAGAACAGAGCCTCCATCAAAGGTATCTTCATATTTCGGCTGCCATAATATTGGGTATGCTCCCCCTTTTATCCTCCAAGCTCCACACACCAATTGCATGACTTTCTTAGGCCATCATGACGTGCTCCCATGCACAGCCATCTCAACCAATTCCCCTGGGCCCACTTGTCTCTCAGCTAACCAACTTTTCTTTTGCTGCCCTTGATGCCCTCCTCGTTTTTCCTTCCTTTGATAAACTTTGGTCACAGGTGGCCTAACACATATCTGCTTTCAAAATATTGAAGGCATTGATGAAGGAAGAATTTATGTATCATTGCCAAGGCACATTGTTTGAGTTTGTTGCTTTTGGCTTTTAATAGCTACTTTTTTTATTAAAAAAAAATCACATATGGTTAATTTGCATGCCATTGCCCTTTTTCTTTCCTAATGATTTTCATGAATCATGATCAAGATCGTTTGATATGCATTGGATTGTAGCCGACCCCACCTAGTGGGGAAAGGCTTTTGTTTGGTTTGGCGTGGTTATGATCATTTGATATGCATTTGATTGTTCTTGAGATAAAAGATGAGCTTTTTTCATGGTAGTGGATTAGAGCAGACGCCTTAAGAATTTTAGAAGCATGAAATCAATGTAATTTGGTGACAAGTGTTACGAAACCTGCACTTTTGTGATATGGCAATAAGGTATATGGATTGTAGAATTTGAATGAAGATAACATGATGTGACGGACAATTGTCAGCGCTTGTAGCTACTAGAGATGGTTGGAATTTCTTGAAGTCTATCATTTATTTTTTGTTTCAGGAGCCCAGCAGTGTGGAGAAGATTATGGAAATTGATGACCATATAGGATGTGCTATGAGTGGATTGATTGCTGATGCTCGTACGCTTGTTGAACATGCAAGAGTGGAAACTCAGGTACCATGTTCTTGATTTCTGGTGCTTGTTTACTTTTCAACTAGCATTGCTGGAAATCTGGTTATTCTTATGCACCACATATAGACCTTTTACTAATATCTTGAACTTGTTTTTACAGAATCATAGATTCTCATATGGTGAGCCAATGACTGTGGAATCTACAACACAAGCACTCTGTGACCTGGCACTACGCTTTGGTGAAGGTGATGAAGAATCTATGGTAATAACTGCTTACCTTGTCAGCATCTAACTGGATTTTTTTCCTCTCTTTTTGCATTTCTTTGGACATGTTGCTTCACTATCATAGTTCAAGTTAAGAATTCAATTCCATGCTGTTTAGTTTCAAGTACTAATGTGTTCACTCTTCAGATCAGCTTCATTCTGGTAGATGATTTCACTTTCATTGTGCAGAGAGCGCGAAAAGAAAGTTTTGATATAGTGGTTTTGATTGGTTTGAAAATGCATTCTTTATTCAATAAAATATTTCATTGAGTATCTTTTTGCCATTTAATAGTAGATCATCGATAGTTATATGTGTCCGTGCACGCTTTCTGCTGTCTAATAATTTTCTTCTGTGCAGTCTCGACCATTTGGAGTATCTCTTCTCATTGCTGGATCTGATGAGCATGGACCTAGCTTGTAAGTGCTATTTTCTTTACTTTTTCAGGCTTTTTTGCTCTTTAAATATATAATCTGACAATGGTTGTCATTGCGATAAATGATAATTATATAGGCGTGCTTTAATTTGACAATATGAATATTCTTATGCGGATATTATGATCCTCGTATCAGCACAAATCCAATATAATTACGGTCACTAGTTACACATGAATTTTCGACTAACTATAATAATGAATATGGTAGTGCATAATGAGCTGCAATTGCTCTAGAGTTGAATGGTCATTATTTTGGACGCCAATCTTAATGATTATAGTTAGTCAGCCTGCTCGCAATTGTGATTTTTTCCTTCTTATTTCAGTGGTCTACAACTGGCAGTTTGTATTCTTAGTTTCCTTCATCTAAATTTTCAACCTTCTAATCTGTTAGCAGGAGTGCTAGTCATAGAACCTAGTGAAGAAACAGGAATTGAAGTTTCCCTTTTTGGGCTTTCTGTGACAATATTGTGCATCGTGCTGATGTGTCAAGCATTCTCTCACCACATATTACTTTTTTGGGGTATCTTTGGCTGTCGATTTATTGCTGCTGACAGCATGAACATCCTGGAATTTTGACCCAAAATTTGAACTTGCTGTACAGGTACTACACAGATCCGTCTGGCACATTCTGGCAATGCAATGCAAAGGCTATTGGTTCAGGTTCAGAAGGGGCGGACAGTTCTCTCCAAGAGCAATATAACAAGGTTTCTCTCTCTTCCTCTCTCCTCAAGTGTGTGCGCGCATGGTCTGAATCCTTGTGCTTGTGAATTACTACATTTGCAAGAAGCTTCAAAATCTTATGTTTGAAGAGCCGATATTCAACTGGTCATTATTTTTAAAATCTTGTTCGGCAGTTTATGTCTATAGAATTTGCCATTTATACTGATAGGACAAATCCTAAGTTTTTTATTTGTCTTTTTGCTTTTTTACTGACTGATTATGAAATTGATTCCGAATTTCATTTGATTACTTATTGTAGGACTTAACCCTTCCAGAGGCAGAGACAATTGCTCTATCCATTTTGAAGCAAGTAATGGAAGAAAAGGTAAAAAGGATTAATATGATAATTTGGTACAAATACTAGTCTCAATACTCGTTATAATCCCGTTTATTTGTTCATACCATCAAATTCACTGCATTGAACAAAGTTGATGCTTATTTCATCAGGTCACCCCTAATAATGTTGATATCGCAAGGGTAGCTCCAACATACCATCTCTATACGCCTTCTGAAGTCGAGGCCGTCATCAATCGCCTATGAGTGTCAAGAGAAAGTCTTGTCTTGAACAATCTTCCTTTGCTGTAGCTGTGTTTCAGCTCTTTGCAATGCAAACGATTATATTTGTTTATGATTGGGATTGCACCCCACTGAACATCTCTTAATTTGAGCTATATATTTCGAACCCCTGAAACTTGTGTTTTTGCTTAACTGATATACTTGTCAGTTGTACGAACAAAACAAACCTAATCTAAATTTGGGGGAACCTCATGCTTAGCAAAACTTGTCACGTCATTTCCATTATTACCACTATAATGCATTGTATTATTTGAAATCTTGTAATGCCCATGACTTGTTACACAATCTCTACGTAGAACTTTTTTTTTTTACTTAAATTGTATATATAAATACATGACTATTCTTATATTATAAACTATTCTTATATAAAAATAATAATACAAAATCCAACACTAAAAACAAAAGTATATTATACAATTTGTGTTTTTCGTTTCTTGTACTCCGTCTTAAATATATATTATATGGACCATTTTTATTTACCATTTTATCCATTAATGGATATCTACATTCCCTTTGGCCTTTTCCTTGTCATATTTGATTATTTATTCCTGGCGAGTCACTGGACTGGAGTCTGGAATAGTCTTGGGAGATTCTTTGGTGCAACAATGGTATGGGTGACGTGATAGTACAAGTGAATTAAAAATGACATGTAGAGTTTTTTCACCTATTTTTTAGTTGTTTTTTAATTTTTAGCACGCGTGGCAGTGGATAATGGCTTGTTGCATGGATGACGTGGTACCACTGTTGCATAGAAGATTTTCTCATAGTCTTGGGGTTTGACCTGAAAATTGTCAGGTCATGATGATATATTTTTTATAAGAACCTGTGACAGTCGGACATTTTACTTATTCCGCCTAAACTTGGATCGGGTAGTTTGATATCAGGATTTCCAAAAAAAAAAGTCACTGGAATCATTGTCAAACTGTTAACACGGCATGCAAACAAAAGTTGAAATTAAACAACAAAACTTTGATTCCACCAAACTATAGTTTTGTGTCCATCCGAGAAAAATACATCAAACTGCATTAATGCAATGTCCATTCACTCTGTAAATCTTTGTCAATTACCATGAATGGCTAAATTATTATTCAGCTCAAAAATTGCAACATCCTTCAGCCGCGAAACTCGTCCATGAAACTTTTATGGAAGTCTGTCAGACGGCTAACAATTGCCGGAATCTTGTCCTCTTGAGGCAATATTGTGCACCTAAAATGCCATGTCCCGGGGACCTATAACAAAGTACCACAAATACAAACATTAATGAAGGTGAGGAAAGTCTGTTAGCAACACAAACTAATGGCAAAGGCGAGACACAATGTTACCAAGTTTAATTACTAAATAAAAACACCAAGAATTCATCTTTCTCTTTTTCTTTTTTAATTTCAAGTCGCCTAGTGAGATAGCAAAACCTAACACTCACCTGTCGAAAACCAGAACCAGGTACAAAAACGATTCCAGTGGCATTGAGGAGGCGGCGACAATAAAATGCATCTGGTGCACTTTTTTCAGCTTCAGCAGCTTTAATTGCCTTTTCTGGTAGTTGAATACAGGGAAAGAGATACATTGCTCCTTCAGCTTTGTTACATGTTATTCCTTCCAGACTGTTGAATGCATCTTCCAATGTCTGCATCAATCATTATCGCAAGTTTATAAAAATTACCAATGGGGGGAGACGGTTTTAATAAGATGAAAATAATGGCATAGAATAAGTTTATTTAACTAACCTTTGCACGCCTGGCCAAGGATGAGAGGATTCCATCCCTCTCAGCACAATAGGATTCATAAGATTCATCTCCAACCTGCATATATTTTGATTGTTAAAAGTGAAATGAATGTCCACGTCCACGTCCACATCCACATTATGATACTTCAATCATATCATTTAGTAGATGAAATAGCAGTGTTAATCCGTTTCCACAAGCCTGTAACCTGGCTATGTAACCTTAAGTTTATATTTCATAATCTGGAAAAAAGAATCTCTATAAAACATGCAATTATGTAATTTTACCGCAGAATCATGTAAAAGGTATACCTAATTCAGGCTTAATAAGTACATATGGTGTTAATCTCTAATATGGAGATAATAACCGGTTCGGAGTAGAAGTATCCCCCCCCCCCCCCCCTCTTTTTTGACTTTTTATATTTTCCCTAGTTTTGAGGCCACCATGCGCACCCTAGTACAAGCTTTTATAAAAGAGAGAGAGAAACTTAAATGCGAAAAAAAGTAACCTTGGGTGGACTCATGACAAGGCTTGCAAGAATTTGACCAGAGATATTAGAACAGAGATTCACAGATGCCACTTTGTATATTTGCTCCCTTATTTCAGGACTAAACCCAGTGACCTCCATGTAACCTCCTCTTTTTCCACACTCCCCATAGTAACCTGAAGACAACAAAAACAAAAATGCACATTTGTTACATCTGAATTCACTAGCCCATGAAAACTCCTCCCCTTCCTTTTACCATTACGAAGAAAGATAAAAACAATTTACCTTTAGAGACCGACTGAAAAGATACAAGGGATACATCCTTCTCACCATAACCCATGGATCGGGCTACCTTCTTAAAGGAATGGAATTTCTTCTCCGGCACATAAACGTTTTCCTGGTATACCTGCATAAAACTCAAGGAACATTACTGAAGGCCGCTCCATTAGCTGACAAACATAGCTCAGCGCATCAAGAATCAATAAACCAAATAAAGGCAAACAAATGGTTTAAGCATTACCTCATCTGCAAGAAGAACAAGACCCTCTTTTTTGCAGAAGTCCACAATATTACGTTGGTTTTCTTCCCCGAGAACCTGGAAGATAATGCTCAACAAAATCAAATGAAGTAATTATTCCCTAAGAATTTCACTTTTGCCAAAGAGCTAATTAAAATTTACCTGCCCAGTTGGATTGCCTGGATTTATTACAACCAATGCCCTAACTGTAATACCTTTGGCCTGGGCAGCCTCCAACTGCTTCTTAAGTTCCGATGTTTCCAATCCCCATCCTGTTGCTTCATCTAGGTAGTAAGGAACCTGCATAATCAGACAGAATATTTAACAGGAAAGATCTTAAAAAGTGCATGAGAAATTACAAAACTCCACTTTTTACTAAATTGGGTTGACAAAAAGATTAACAGCAACCCATTAGTCGGTATGGTGTAAAATACACCAACAGTCAGCTAAGATTAGCACCTGAAGGCAACTAATTTGCATAGAAAAACATACCAGGCTCCCACCATGGAGAGCAATTGAAGCAGAGTATAGGGGGTACTGAGGAATAGGACAGAGAATTCCGTCATTCTCTGATCTTATCAGTAACTGCATCATCATGTGGACCTGTGGAGAAAGAAATATTTTACATTTCCCTTAATTTCAGATCATAGCATTCGGAAAGTATTGACATCTATACTAACAAGAAAAACGTCAACTTAAACTTACAGCAGGACTTGCACCATCTGTCAAGAAAATATCATTTGGATCAGCAGGAAAACCGTCACGAGCTTCAATTCCAGCAGCAATTGTATCACGTAATCCCTTGATACCCTGGCATGGAAAGGAAAAATTATGAGTCCCATACATAGCAGCATGAGTATTAATTAACTTAAATTTCTCAGCCAAGGTCACTGGTATAACCTGACTATGACTGTAAGCACCAGTTGCTCGTCCAGGAATTTGATCCAGGATCTGCCAAGCTCGCTCAATAGAATCAGCACTGCAAAACATAAAGTAGGATAAGAGATATGCTTGAGCCATCATGTTCCTAGGTTTCCCTTTCATATTTTATTTGATTTTCGCTTAAAAATGTAAATGATGTTTTTTAAATTTTTTAAAGAGCCCTCATTCACCAAGCTCAATCTCTATTGAGAATTTGGGACATAAAAATGGGCCACCAGGTTATAATTTGAGTTCCCAATCCAGAAAGAACAAAACTGGTTATTTAGTTTTCTTACCTGAACAAACCTTGTGTTTCACTTCTGTCCAAAATGGGTGGATGGTCACATAATGCAAGAACCTAAGATAGAGATGTGCCAATTAGAATTGCTTTGAAAGAAGAAACACCTGGGTACTTATTCCAGTGTAGATAGAAATAACCAACCTCTCGGAAAAAAGTTATTGGCAGCTGACCAAGGGACTGAGGATTTCCAATATTGCAGTACAGTATCTGAGTAAGATGATTGAAAATCAGTAACAAGCATACTAACTAGCATTCAAGAATCAACAAAAATACATCCTCCTAAGAGAAAATTTTCATAAAAAATTGTTGCAACAGACAGTTTTGGATTATTTCTGGCAATTGTACTACAAGTCCATTTTAGATAATGAATTAATGATCCTCCAACTCTCACATAGAATATTAATTTACAAGGGGAAAAAAGTATCTAGCAACAGAAGTGCTATAAAATAATTTTTTCCATAAAAAAGATGTACCTCGTCAAAGGGATGAGAACCCGGGTTAGCTTGTAACTCTTGTTGCAACCGCTGAGATAGGAAAACATTAAGCCAATCTCAGTAAACCAATGGTTCATGAAATTACACTGTAAATCCAAATTCTTGAAATGAATTTCATTAAGCTAAATAATTGATTCCAAATTTGTCATGTGGACAGATATTGTCTACAATGTAACAGATTCTATTACCTGGGCAATGGTGACGATCTCACCGCGAACAGCATATTCACATTTTAGAACCTGCAGTAAAGAGAAACGCGGTGAGGGATCAAAACAAGAACAGAAAACATGTACAACAATCATGCAATCAAAAAGAAAACTTTATTATGAGAAAAACAGTAAAAATAGGAGATACGTCATTTTTCATCAATCCTCTATAATCACAATGACTCACTAATCTAAATTTGGTAGAAACTACAAAGTTAAATAACATGAACTACTATGACACAATTTCAACCAAAATGTAGCTTATCTTTAAGTTCAATAAACATCTTGGAGTAATACAGCAATCTAATCTCACAGATAAGTGAAATGGTTAAAACTGACTACGCTTATGACAAACCTCTTTTAAGTTAAAACCACTAGGCTTACGAATCCTGCAAGAATGGTTAAACTGGCAGCTAAAACCATACTGAAAAAGATCAATTTAAAGTCGCACAATAAAGATGAACAGAATTAAGCATGTTTGAGCTCTGATCAAGTTTATCATAGATTCATCATATACATGTCATACTGTTTAAATTAAACAGATAAAAGCGAATCAAAAATAAAATAAAAAGATAACATTAGACATCGCAAGGTATAAAACCCGAAAAGGTACAAAGTAATTAAAGAAAAAACAAATCAAAAAAGTAATTTTTGATTGTAAAGCAGCAGATCGCCAAGTCGCACATACCCAATTACCCAGAATTATAAATACAGGAAAACGAGAATAAAATATAAAAACAAAAGGTGATAAAACAGTGATTCAAAACTGAAGCTTATGAGTTAAATCAAAAAGTGTGAAAACAAATAAAACAAACCCAGATGCAGAAACTCCCAAATCAAATAGATCAGAAACTGCAAAAAGGGAATAGATGGAAACAACCCCAGATGCAGAAACAGCTCAAATGAACGATAAATGATATAAAATTAGTACCTTAGGGTTAAGTGAATCGACAGTGACAGCAGGGGAAGAGGTGGGAGCCATTGAAGAAGAAGGTGAATCAAGCACAGGAGTGGATGACAAGAAACGAGATTGATAATGAGAAGAGAGGAGAAGACTGTTGTTTTTATGGGAACGGTTGAGGAGATTTCGGGCTCTGCCAATAACGAATCTCCGCATCGTGGCCTTTATATGAAGACCTGTCGTTTTAAGGAGAGAGATTCAAGAGTTGAGACTTTTAGACTCCGACACCACACACCCACACTCTTAGCTTCGAGAATCCAAATCAATTTTGGATTTTGGCTTCCTGTTTTGTCCAACTCAGCACACTGGCCGCGCCCACCGTTTACGATTTTTCTTGCAGTTACGGCCTTACCCCACTTCTGCATCCTTTCCCCTATTCCACATTAGAGGATAAATTAGAAATTGGGAAATTTATAAATTTAATCAAAAAATATAATTATTTATCAAAATGAATCGCAACATTTTTTTTTTCATCATTTGTATGAGGGCTTATCTTCCCCCCTCCCTCTTACACATTTACATTTTTTGTCTCCCCTATAATTCTCTATTTACCCTCTTCCTTTCACCAAAATTCAATTTTCAATTTTCAAATAAACCATATATATCTAATTTTTTTATTATTGATATATACATATATACACATATATATATTATATATATATATATATATATTTATATATTTTTTGATTAATTTAAAAAAAAAGGGCTTTGGCTGCAGCAATTCGCCCCTTTTTTTTAAAAAATATATTTTATAATAATTATATAAAAATATTCTCATGTATATTAGAAAAATATTTATTTGAAAATAGTACAAATAACAACATAAAAAGTTACACTTAAAAATATAAAAACATAATTCTAATTTATGTTGCCTCCAAAGTCTCCTTCTGGCGCACTTGGTGATATACCCAATACTTCGTACCATAACTGATTACGAATCATATAACGAGTGGCCCATTCTTTATCTTCATACGATGAATGTTCCCACCACCACATTGGGATGGGTGGTACAGGGTAATGAAGGTGTAAAAAAATTTGCACAAAATGTCTGCCAACATGAGCAATAGCTATTTCTTGACGCTCTTGCTCTGGAACTGTAGGGGACTTTAATGGCAAGTGAGTAAAACAACTCTAAACATTCTCAGTAAATTTATGCAGTACAATATTGTACCTTGAAGCGATGACAATTCCTAAACTCATTGAGTCCATCCAATGTACCTCTGGTGCCAGCGACTGGAAAAAATGCAGTAAGTGTAATAGATTGTCAGCCCATCCGTTTGATGGATAAATTCGATCATATAAATCCTTATTTTGTTGAATCTCTTCAATAAGGTCGCATCGTACTTGACCCCAACCTTCTTCGCCATATCCGATTAGTGCAGCTATTGCTCTGAATCCACAATGACCATCAGCTTGAACGTCAATAGTGTGAGAAATATAACGTTGATATGCCACAGGTAATTTCTGAATATAAGTATCACAGATCCGGTGGAAGTTGAGACTGGTCATGAGTTGATCGCCTCTCACGGCCTCCTCTTCCTAGAGTCGGTACAGTTGGTTGAGTGACCCTAGATCCTGAAGTGGAAGCATATCCAAAAGAAGGTATGCGACGTTTGCTTTGCTCATCTCTACCTGTAGGCCGACCTCTATGTTCAGTGTTGTACGAAGGGACTCGAACTGTGCTTTGAGATGGATCTGTCATATCGAGAAACTTGTCTATCATATGCTCTCGCATACATGGATCCATCTCATGTAATAATTCAACAACGTTTGATATATGTCAGGTTGTGCTGCATTATAATTGAATTGGTGTACGTGCATTGATAACCTTCTCCAATGTGCGTCAACATTTTCTATCGAAATTGGGATGGAAAGATGAAGACAATATGCAATATCGTGCATACATGACAATCCATATATTATTTTGAACGAGCAGTTGCACATGCCGGCTAGTTGGTGACATGTTTCATCAACACATTTTAGCTTATCATAAATAAACTTCATCGCCTCTATTGAAATCCGACACCTTATTTCATTAAAAATCTCCACACGCAAATGTGTATGTCGTGAAATGTTCAGAGATTTCTCGAATGACTTTTGAATTTCCCCAAACTGATTCTCAACATCTTGTGTATTTTTTCAAAAGATAATTGCAGGGATGACATGGTATTTCCCAAATATAATTTCAGTCTCGAATGTGCAGACTATGACCCTGTAATTTAAAAAATATTGTATTTTTCATTAGTGAAAATTATAATAATGATCAATAATTTAAATAGTAAAAAAAATATTGTACCTCTGACTTGAATTGCTTCCCAGGTGCATACATGTATCAATCCATGCTGAAATCGGTCTCTGTAAGGGTGTAACAATGTCTCCCAAAGGTAATTTAGAGCACCATTGAATTGTCTAAACTCCTCGCGCATCACCTCTCATTTCTGTTGGTAAGACCATTATGTTGATGAATTAATAAGGGAGTGTCATGATGAATAAAAGTGTTTCCATTGTGGATGTGATACCAACAACCTCCAATAGTGGTATCCGATACTCGTTGGTCTTGTATGTTGCATCAATGATTAACACAGAAGGAAAGTTAACAAACAGCTCTAAGCTTTTTGGATGAACCCAAAGAATATCTGTAATTTCATTGGTGTCTGAATTTGTAAGGTAATCATGAAGATAATTTGTCTTAATCAATTGATCCAAAACATATTGAATAACAGTTAGACCACCCCGTTTTGCTTCTTTATTTTTGGAAATAGCATTGTAAATGCTTCTGATGTCCGTATTATTTGACAGGTCTCTTTATTTTAAAACACTAAGAATTTCACGAGGTGCGGTGCTGTTGGCCATATCAAGCATAAATTGTTTCTCTAACGGTTTTAGCCTAGACGGATATTCATGGCCATCAAGATATTCTGCAACTTGATGGTTATGGAAACCACATGTAACCTTTAATCCCCACATAATACCGTCTGGAGGTTTTGGTATACCTCGCAGCTCAAATGGGCATTCACATTTTTTTGTCCCACTATTTTTTACTATGGATTGACCTTCAACAAGATACCGCGGTGGTTTGTACTTTCCTCCTCTTTCACACATAAGATGACACTTTGGCAGCTTGCCGCCTTTCAAATTAGCAGAATTTTTAATCACTATCACAATATTATTTTCTAGACCAACTCTTTT
The DNA here is from genome assembly GCA_019454045.1 of Zanthoxylum bungeanum. Lineage (NCBI taxonomy): Eukaryota > Viridiplantae > Streptophyta > Magnoliopsida > Sapindales > Rutaceae > Zanthoxylum > Zanthoxylum bungeanum. Next base: position 385,032 of record SKCR01017149.1, read on the forward strand.
CGCCCAATTTATCATATCTTCTATACTTTCAAATATCTATATAAAAAATAATGAAGATATATAAATAACAAATATACGTAATTTCTACACCTTAAAAATAAATAACGGATGTACATAATACAAACATAAAAATAACCTGGTTTGTAGTAAATTCAGTTGTATAATCACGAATATTGCTGTAGATGCTTTCCCCACTTCGAACTTCATTCTCGTCTGACCAACTATCTGAAAATGAGCCCAAGTTACAGTTATCCATAATGTTTCCCGAATATGATAACTATATTATAAGAAGAGAAAATGATATGTTGAAGGAGAAAAAGATAATGAGATGAGAGAGGTTCAAATGATATTACCTTCAAACTTACAAACTACCTCTTTATATAAGAAATAAACACAAATAAAACAAATAACTTAAAAAAATGTAAAAGTAGATATGTATATTGATTTACGAAATTAAATAAGAAAAACAACTTTTAATAAAGAAAATATAAAATCAGAATCAGAATCAAAATCAAAATCAACACATCTTTTAATAAAATAGATTTTTTTTAAAGTAAAAGAAGATATGGATATTGATTTACGAAATTAAATAAGACAAACAACTTTTAATAAAGAAAATACAAAATCAGAATCAGAATCAATACAACTTTTAATAAAATATTTAAAAAATAAAAATAAAAGTAGATATGGATACTGATTTACGAAATTAAATAAGACAAAAAAACTTTTAATAAATAAAATTTAAAATTAGAATCAGAATAAAAATCAACACAACTTTTAATAAAATATTTTTTAAAAAAAAAAGTAAAATAGATATGGATACTGATTTACGAAATTAAATAAGACAAAAAAACTTTTAATAAAGAAAATATAAAATCAGAATCAGAATCAGAATCAGAATCAACACAACTTTTAATAAAATATTTTTTAAAAAAAGTAAAAGTAGATATGGATACTAATTTACGAAATTAAATAAGACACACAACTTTTAATAAAGAAAACATAAAATCGAAATCAAAATCGAAATCAGAATCAAAAAAACACAAACTTTAAATTAATATATATATATATATATATATATATATATATTTGTAAAAAAATTATTAAACCTTTTTTTCTGAATTAAAAAAAATAATATATAATAATTAAAAGGGGGGACGATCATCGTCCAGGCCCCAAGGGGGATGATCCCCATTGGGGCCAATTTTTGGTTTTTTTTTTTTAAATTTCGAAAAAAAAAATTATATTGTTTAAAATATTTTTTTATACATAAGTAGTATTAATTAAATTAAAATGAATTAAAAAAATAAATAAATAGATAAAAAAATATGTAATATTTATTAACAAAAATAAAAAAATATAAAATAAAAAAATAATTAACATTTTATTAATTATTAATAAAATATTTAAATTTTATAATGTGTAAATTTTCAAAAAAAAAAAGTCATTGTAAATATTGATAAGGGTTTTTTTGTAAATTCAAAAGGAGACAAAGGGGAGGGGAATGTGTCAGTTGGCAGGGAGGGGGGGGAGATCAATTTTCTATTTGTATTTTCAATTATAGTTTTCGAAGTGTACTTCTAAGAATCTGGATTCTCTAAATTATACACCGAAATTGGTGGAAAATTCAAATCTCTGAAGTTTTTTTTTTTTTTACAGATCTCTGGAATTTAAAAAAATGTCTATAAAATCGGGCATTTCTCATTTGTTTTACTGCAAAAACTTAACTTTTTTTGTCAACCCATTTTCCGAAGTTTCTTCATATTCTCAGTCTAAAATGAAATAAATACCTCTAACTTTCTATAGAGAGGTGTCTTTAGAGAAATTAGATAATGACAGCGATGAATACAGTGGATGCTCTTTTTTTTTTTAGAATTAGTTGTTACAGACACGACTTATGAAAGACTAGTGGTGGACGTTATTGGATTTGGATCGGATTAGACCGAATCCGAATTTGATTCGATTATATTATAATAGACTTGTTTGGTTTGATCGGATTTTGAGTCATTATTATATCGGATCGGATTTGATCCAGTAACTATCGTATCAAATCGGATTTATTCGATCTGATTTAAAACCTTAACGAATCAGATAAATTTGATTAGATAACGGATCTGAATCTGATAGAACATCCAACTTAATAATAAATCTGGTATTTGATTCGATTTGATAACGAATCTGATTCGATAAAATTGATTTGAATTTTAAATTATCTGATTCGATTCAATAAAATTGATAAATTTATCATACTGACTTTGTACTCCATTCTATTTCTCTGGATCTGCACATACAACATTTACACTAACTACTCATAATAGTCATGGACATCGGAACAGATTCGGAAGACAGATCCGATCCAATTTGATATGATATTAACGAATCAAAATCCGATCCAATTTAATTTGATATTATCGGATTAAAATATGATAATATCGGATCAAATTGGATCGGATTTGTCTCTCGAATCTAATCTGATGCCCAAGCATATTATGAGTATTTAGTGGAAATATTGTATGTGTGGATCTAGAGAAGTAAAATGGAGTACGAAGTCGGTATGAAAAGTTTAATTTCGTCATATTCGGAGAGACGTTTAGTTATTGAAATTGGCAGTCAAAATGACTCGGAGTGGTTTTTAAATTTACACTCAAATGTCATTCGATAAGGTAGTGTGATCGAGCTATATTTGAGTTGGGATAAGATTACTACTAGCAAGGGTCAACAATCTGAAGGTCGTTCTTCGTTGAGTTGTAATATGATCAACCATTCAGTTCCAGTTTATGTGCAGAATGGAACTATCTGGGATAATTATACAATGGGTATAGATGAAGAAATTGTCCAGGGGTCATGGTCAGTGATGGGGTCTATTGGATGTGATATGGATGGTCTTTCAACAATAGTTCAAGAAATTCCCATGAATATTCGACCAGATGCATCTCGATGTCTCTTTACTATAATTTCTACGACGGATATGCCTTTAGACACCAATATATCAACATCGGGTGTGACGAAATGGGGGTGGGTAAATGCTACTCCCTCTAAAATTAAGTTGCGTAGAGACTTGGCTCTGATTACTATAATGGGACATTTCAAAATCACAGTAAGTTGGTCGACGACAACAAGATTTGAAGCTCGCTGTACTGATTAATCTTATGACTGGAAAGTGCGGACACAGAGCGTTTCTGAAGTCCAAAACTCCAATTGGATTGTAACTGTGTACGTGAAGACACACATCTACACTTCTGATGATGTTGGTTCCAAATGTAGCCGTACTGGTAGTCGGGTTGTTGGTGACATTATCAAAGGTAAATTTTTGGATGCCAACAGAATCGTTAAGCCAAAAGATATTGTGAGTGATATTTAATATGAGTATGAGGTTCAATTATCATACAACAAAGCAAGGAGGTCCAGAGAGTTTGCAATGAGTTTGAGGTATGTAGTAGAGACATGATTGAAATTGTTAACATAAAGGAGAAGACGTGTGTGTGCAAAAAATTTGATTTAGAACAACTTCCATGTGCACGCGCATTGACTGTATGTGCGGCTGCTAGAATCAAATGCTCTAGATATTTAGAGTAAGATGTACACAACAGCCACCATTCGTATTGCGTATGGGGAAATTATCCATTATGTTGGTGACAAATCTGATAGGGTCTTGTTAGAAGAGTTATCAGGTATAATATTATTACTTATTCATTGGAAAAACATTCAAAAATAATGTTAACTAATATTTTGATTTTCAATACAGGTTTGGATGTATTACCATCAAATACGCGTGTTTGGACGAGAGGATCGAAAATAAATAAAAGACAGTCACATGGCGACCAAATAGTGCAAGTCGTATGCAGTTGATATGGCGATTGTGGACATAATAAACGTTCATGCATGACTTCTCTTAGCCAAAATCCAAGTCAATAGTAATTTCAACTTATGTAAACAAATTTGATGTATTAGAAATTTATGTTTTTGGAACTTATTTGTAAGAATCTTATGTATCAATAAAAACCATTAACTATTTCGTCTAGTATCAAAACCAATATCGTATCACCATAAAAGGCTAAGTTTTTATAGTGAGAATAAATGGGGAATGCCCAATTTTATAGACATTTCTTCTAACTTTGGAGATCCATATAATACTTACTTCGGAGATCCGAAGTTTTGTTTTCGGATCTCCGAATTTTCCACTAACTTTGGTTTGTACTTCGGAAAATCCAGATTTTCTGAAGTACACTTCAAAGTGGCTATATGTAACACCCTAAGAAAATCGAATTGTTACCAACAAGAGACTAGTGTAACCAGTCTCCCTCCGCTTGACATACCATAAGTCAGTACCTACAACAAAACACATGTGATTCATGATATTTGGATTCTTCGAAGTCTACTTCGAAAAAAAATTGTCATTTATGATAAAATTTAAATATTATGTCTTATTTTGATAAATGATAATTTTTTTAACTAATTTTTCCAGATTTCCATTATAAAATAAGGTCATAATTAACATTTATTATTTGATTGGACTGTGATTAAATGGTCTTTGCTTTTGGCCACCTAAACAATAAGAGGATAAAAAAAGGGACAAAAATATGAAAAGCACAAATGGGATTTTTCTAGATGGTCTTCAATTACTTGCCAGGCAAGTTCATGAAAAAGCCTGTTTTCCTTTTTAATATTTTATTAATATCCTTTGCTAGTTCCATCTTGCGCGGTCAAACTTTTGGGTGAATATTGGTCAAAATGTCAATATGCACAATAAAGTTTTTCTTTTTTAGTTTTAAGAGTAACTTTAATGGTGAATAAATATTTGCTGCAAAACATTTCTTCAAAACTTGCATTAAATCTATCATTTTGAAGCCTTTATAGTGTTATTTTAATTTTAATTTTTTAAAAAATAGTGCAATCACCTTAAATTTAAGGTGACAGTATGCACATACGTTAAATTCTTTCCAAATGTTGAATATTACGTTCAGTTGGGATTGCTCTAATACATTAGTCTTCATGGTTTTGATATTACAAGGTGTCACTCTTATATTTTCTAATGGAAAGAACATGCACAAGAAACCCAAGTATCGAAGGGTTATCATTGGTAACAACTCTGATTACCCCTGATTGTAATTTGTTTCGTTAAAAAAAAATTGACTTTCAAAATAAGGATTAATAAAAAAAAAACAAGTAGGAATACACGTCACACCCATTGTGTATCTCATCTTTGGAGAAACAACTTTAGTTTTTGAAAAATAATAAACCATTATATTATACCACCAATTTCTGATTCTTGGAACTTGATGTATCTACCTCACTGAACCCACCCACTATTGACACATTTACAATGATTCTTGAAATTGCACATTTGCTTCTGCCAACCATTCATTGCCTTGTATAAAATTTCCCACTGTAAATTTCCCTGCCTCGTCTTCGGTGAGAGCAGGTCTATACCCGGCCCATTTTACCCGGCCCGACGTGTTGGATCCCAGTCCAATGTTTTGGTATTCAGCATAGAATATGGACTTGGGTGGCTCTACACCGCGGACCCATTCTATCCAGCCCAATGGGTTCAAGAACGGCCCAATAGTTGATTGCATAATCAATGTAGTTGAAAATTCTTTCCAAGGCCTACCAAGATACGTTGGAGCTGTAAGGTTACCACCGAAAGGCATAAATGTGCACTTCTGAATTGAAATGCCTGTGTTTTGGTTAGGGTCCTTTTTGCCTTGAGCTGTGATGGTGTTGAATTGATTTGGTAGTGGCTGTCTAGGCATAATGTTGCAGTTTTGGATAACAACTGCAGCATTGCCAAAAATGAAGTCGATGGTGCCCGTAACATCGCAGTCGCGGTAAAATTGGCGATTTGAGTGGGCGTAGAGAGTGTCCTGATAAGCATCGAATGCACACCGGTAAAATATTGAACGGTCGGAGCCTGACCGGAAGGCCACTGCTTGGTGCTTCTCCGGCCCTGCTGTGTTGATGAATGTCATGTCTTTTGCAATGAAGCCTCTACCAGCTACAGCTGAATCACATCATTTTTTTTTTTATATATGTTAGTCAGTACTCATTTAATATTATCACATCTAACAAGATGGCGCACATAATCAAATGTCAAAGTGGGAAGGGTTCAAATTCTAAAAGATAAAAAAAACACAGCACACGAAATGGTAACGTGTTACATGTCATGTGGGGATGTCTTAGATTTTTAAAAGATCAAAGCGTACACCTGTAATAACATCTAACGGATGAGACAAGAAATCAGCATCAAAGGGCATATTATTATTATTAATACATGGATATGCAAACTAGTGCTTGAGATCATCGATTGGTCACTAGCTTTGCTTTGCAGGCCGTTGCTTTGATTGACTTGAATAAATATATGCAACAAAGTAAGTGGGACCATTATGTTTGTCATTTATTAATAAAACCAGATGTGCACATGGTTTGGGTCTACAAAAATCTAATCCCGTCTTTTAATTATGTCATGGGGGACCAATTAACTAATGGAATTTTAGGTAACTGCACAAATCAAATTCACATGGGTCACAAAAATACATGTGATCTTCTTAATCTATGTTCCTTAGAAACTAGCCAAGAAAATTCACATTTCACATGCATGTTATATAATTGAGCTTGTATTTCATTGTCTAATGATTCAAGGAGCCAAGCATGGACAAGTGTCATAAAAACGTATCATATATTGATGTTCAATGGGTAAATTCCTTTTAATCCTTAGAGTTTGAGTTAATTATTTAATAAATCTTTATATTTTTGAAAACTATCTAAAATATCATATATTAATTTTGTATAATATAATTTAAAAGAGCAACCAGTCAAACATAATGCAATTTAAATTACAATTTGAACTTTTTTAAAAATATATAAATTAATTACCCATCTTCAATTATTCAACTTACTAAATTCATGTGACCAAAATTTCGAATTGGAAGTACAAAAAAATAAAAAGAAAACTTACCAACAGTGGCGGTAGCAAAAGTGGGAGTGCCGTCAACAAAGTTCTTGCTGCCGGAAACTACAGTCGCCGTCTTACCATCGCCGTACATCATCACATTCCACTTACTTTTATCCAAAATCACATTCTCAATGTAAGTTCCTTTCTTGATATATATAAAAAATCTCTTGAGGCTCTTCTTGGGAACTGCCGCCACGGCAGCCTCAATCGTAGTATAATCCCCGCTACCGTCCTTCGCCACCGTGGCATCCGGCTTGGGGTTATCCTCCTGGAGAAGCCGCCGGTCTCCCGATCCGACCCAACTAGGAAAACCCGAATCCGAATGATCAGACAGTAACCTCCTGTGAACAGGAATATTGAAATTTCCAAGTAGCCCTAGAATTTTAGATCCAATTGCAAGACCGTTGCTAGCAAACTCAGTAGAATTTTTCATAGCGGACTGTAAATCTTGGAGAATATTTGAGTTTCCGTAATGCGTTTCATTTAGTTCTTGCAAAGCGTCTAAGCACGTGTCTTGGTCAGTGATGGATGTGCTAAGCCAAGTCTTCAAATCTTGAATCTTTTTCTCAGAAATTAGCTTCTCCCCTTCACCGACTTGCATTGAAGATAATGACTCATTGACGTAATCTAACGCCTCATCGAAAAGCTCTTCACAAACCTGAAGAGCTTTAATCACTTGAGGATCCTTCGTTTTCTCCTTCAGCTTCGAGGGGTGGCCTTTTAATTTATGGAGCTCGTTAACGGCGACTTGTAACGAGAGCTTGAAGAGGATTTCTGGGTCGGTTGTGGCGTTCGATGCTTCGAGTGAGGAGATGCTGGAGAAGCAAGAATCAGGGTACTGAGTCACGCTGCATACGGCTTTGAGTGAAGACGCTGGAGTCAGCTGAGTTGCAGGGGTATTTTCGGAAGATGAGTCGTTGTCACTTTTGTTCTTGTTTACGACGACTCCAATGACGGCACCGATGATCACGGCCACGAGGACTACGGATGAGACGATCAAGATGATCAAACGCTTACGTGTCTTTCGCCGGAATGCTTGTTGCTCGAGTGCATCAACTTTGCCGTAGCCCTTAAAGGAGTTGATTGTTTCCATGTTGATGGTGGGATTGTGTTTAATTTTGTTTTTGGTTTCGTGGTTTATTAGGGAAAAAGGTTGACTCTGTGATGCTTTTATACGTGGGGGGAGGCATTAGATAGAATCTCTTTCTTCGATGCTTCTTTGTTAATCTTTCACTAAAATAACACTAATTAGGGATTATTAAACAATAGAATAATATCATATTCATCCCTAACGTTTGAAAAAATATATACTTATGGACATAATTTATTAACCTTGTTAATATAAGTCTCTACTATTAGTTTGGTCAAGAATGGCTACCGATAAAATGTCTAAAATAGTGAAATTATTTACCCAAAGACTTATTATTTGGGCATATAATGTTGAAATTATAGATTTTTTCAATCAAATTTTTAACATCTAATGACAACATGAATTACATAATTCCTCTATGCATTCCGCATAATCCTAAACTAATTTGAATTTCACATTATCTGGTCTTTGTTTTAGGCTATACTACAATCTCTAGCTTGTGGATATCCTTACATACAAGGATGTTAGGCCAATCTCGTTAGGTTGAGATTAAAATTTATTTATTTTACAAGGTTATTGAACTTGGTAAATCGCTGTTAATTGTTGACTAAAGTGACTTAGATTAAAAAACCAACAAACTATATCTTTATTCGTGATTGTATTAAAGTAAGGGGACCCAAATGCTATAACCCCATTATGCAATTTATTAACCCATTTTTGCCTTTTTCTCCTTTCTGTCTTGTTCTAAATGCAGTTGATTTCATTAGCAAAAATAAAACACAATTAATTATTGACACTCATCAAAGAAAACATCAATAGCAAGCATGCCTCATCTAATTAAAAATTACCCACTTACTATATATGAAACATATTTAACTTATATATCTAAGTCTAACGCGGCAAAATCTTCACATATCAACTTAATTAGTATGCCTGGTTTATTAAGGCATTTGGTTTCATGATAATGGCAAGTGCCAACCTGTAACACTATCATCCTACTCGGTAGCCAAAATGGACCATACCCAATGGCTTAGTAAAGAATATTAATTAATTTTGATGTATCCAGCTGTATAAATTTTATATATGGTTTCAATAAATTTTAGTTTGTGCAATCCCGCAACGGAAAATTTTATCAGACAGATTTGAAATGCTATGTGAAAAGAACCTAGAAGCCACCATTTGTCGAAAATTAATTTACTTCAATCTTGTGATTGAAGCCGCTTTGTGCCTTTTTTTTTTCCTTCGTGGAACAAGTAAAATATGTACGTATAGCTAGCAATTAAAGAGTCATTTTCATTATGATTTGTTTAATCTCACTTTGCGCGTTTCTCAAGTATGTTATAATATTTTCTTATTGTTGAAGCAAAAAAAAAAGAAGAAGATTAAAATGGTGGAGAATCTAGTTTTGAGGCGTGTATTATATTGTCTTCAAGTAATATTTGTCCTCATAATATGTTGTAATGGTTGCAGACAAATTCATTATAGGATACAATAAAATATTAGAGATGCAACACATCAATTTATTAAATATTTACTTGTGTTGGAAATATTGTCGCCAAATCACTCATTTCGGGCTTAAACCCTCGGTGTCATAGGCTCTTACAAGAAATGCAATCTTTGGTTTCAAACTCAGGACCTTAAGGTGAGATTCTGAGCCCTACACCACCAAGTCATGTCTCTTGAGACATTTACTTGATAACTTGCTAGCAAACAAATTGTTAAATAATATGAATAAAATCGTGTCATGTATATAGGCAATCAAAAATTTATTTAGGCTTAAGTCATGTTTACGTGAACTTTACATGGATTGTGTAAAAGTGTGAAGCCATTCAATTATTGACTGACTTGTCGTTTCTCTTGGTATCTTTAGCAAGACATGTCATTTGCTATTTAATGGGTTTGACCGTCGGGATCATGACACATGGAAGCGTCTCTACCGTTGCTGTCTATTTGCTCTTCATATATATTTTGTGCCTAGGGTTAACATGAGATTGGGGATTTCCTTTTTTCTTTTGGTAACAAGTTGATCTTCTCCTCTTCTTTCTGGGCTACGATCTGGGTCTTCTCCTTACTGCCATCATCAAAACAATAAACAGAACTAGAGCCAAGGAGTGACAATTTGCTTGTAATTCAGTAAGTGTATGTCTTGATTTCATTGTATTGAGTAATCGGAGACTGTAACTGAGTTATTGAGAAGTGAAGGGTTGCGTCGAGTTCTAGGGTTTACTGTTGGGGCTCTGTTTTTTGGGGGAAACTTGTAGTGAAAGAGAGGAGGAAGTAATCTTGTACGATCTTGATAATAATAGTGCAGTGAGCTCCAAGTTCCTGGAGTTCAACGTGGATGTAGTCTGAATCTTTCAGGCGAACCACGGTAAAAATCTTGTGTTCTTGTGTGTGAATGATTTTGGCTTGATCTTGTGGTGATTGCACCGGTTTCTTATTGTTGATTAAAAATGAAATTAGAAACTGAGAACAGTTTCAAATCGTAACGGTGGTATCAGAGCTCAGTTGAAAAAGAACTGGGTTACAGAATAAGATTCTGAGAGGCCGATTGGGTTTCTGGGTTGCCGAACAGATCCTTAAACTTCTGGGTTACATGACAAGATTCAAAGTGGTCGATTAAGGTTATGGGTAAAAAATGAAATGTCGACAATCAAACTCGAAGTTGGTATCTTTGACGGAAAATGAGACTTTACTACTTTGGATGAAGAAAATGAAAGTATTGCTTTCCCATCACAAGGTGGCCTTGGCTCTGGAACCGGACCCCGAAAAATGGCCAAAGATTGAAGATGATGTGAAGGTCGAAATCCTGGAAGAAGCCTACAATCTGATCTTCCTCCATTTGGGCGATTCGGTCATAAGAAAAGTTGATGGAATGGATACTGCCATTCAGCTCTGGGGTAAACTCGAATCCTTTTATACTGTTATTTCTGCTCCAAATTTAGTTTTCTTGAAAGGAAATTTGTTTAACTACAAAATGGACACAAACAAGTCTATAGATGATAACCTGGATGAATTCACGAAAATGACTCAAATCCTTAAAGGAACTGACCAAGATTTAGGAGATTCAAGTGAAGCTATGATTTTATTAAATTCACTACCTGAAAAATATAGTGTCGTAAAGAACTCACTTCAGTACACTGGAGTCGTCCCTAGGCTAGACTTGGTAATATCTGGGATAAAGGCTAGAGAGTTAGAACTTATAGTCAGTATGAGACGTGGAACGAACCTCTTCGTGAAAGGAAAAAATGACAGGAAATATAATGGGCAGAATAATAACCCACCAAATAATCAAGAATCTAAATGAAAGAAAAATAATAAACAGAATAAGAATAAGAACAGTGGAAAGAAGTGTTATCACAGTGGGAAAGAGGGACACCTTAAAAAGAATTGTTATAAATTCCTTAGGCAACATAAAAATGAAGGCAGTGCTACCGTGGCTGCCGAAAATTGGTCAATTTGCCTATCTGAGGCATTGACCGTGTCTAGTGATCATATTAGCAGAGAGTGGATACTGGACTCAGGGTGCTCCTTCACATGAGTCCATATAGGGACTGGTTTATCAATTTTAGATATTCTGACCAAAGGACGGTGTGTATGAGAAATGACAATACTTGTAGAATACAGAGAGTTGGGGATATAACGCTCAAACACCATGATGGTAAAATTAGGATCTTTACTGATGTTAGATATGTATCTGATTTAAAACGGAACCTGATATCGCTAGGAACTCTAGATGAATTAGGTTTCACATATAAGGCTCACCAAGGAAACATGTACATATCTAAGGGTAAGAATCTAATCCTAACTGTTATAAAAAGAAACAGATTGTATGTTTTGAATGGACACCATATATTCTCAGAAAATCTCATTTATGCCCTAACTTCTAATGTTGATATGACTAATATTTGGCACTTGAGACTTGGCCATATTGGCCAGAAATGCATGCAGGTACTCAGCAAGCAGACACAATTTGGAAATGACCAGTTGAAGCCACTAGAGTTTTGTGAGATCTGTGTGTTGGGCAAACAACACATACAGAGCTTTCCAACTGGAATTCATTTGTCAAAAGCCAGCCTGGAGTATCTCCACTGTGATCTATGGGGACCAGCCAAGGTCCAGACACATGGGGGTAAGAAATATTTTCTCTCTATTGTTGATGATTACAGTAGGAAGGTATGGACATTCTTGCTAAAATCAAAGGATGAAGCTTTGGTAAAATTTAAAGAATGGAAAGTTTTAGTAGAAAATCAAACTAGTAACAAAGTGAAAGTCTTGAGAACAGATAATGGCTTAGAATTTTGAAATACTGAGTTTGATCAATTCTGTACTAGTAAGGGTATCCTGAGACATAGGACTGTGAGAAACACCCCTCAACAAAATGGAGTTGCGGAAAGAATGAATAGAACCATATTAGAAAATGTAAGATGTCTTTTATTCTCATCCGAACTTCCAAGGTCTTTTTGGGGTGAGGCACTCAATATTGCAACACATCTAGTTAACCTTAGCCCGAATAGTTAATCCAGTTTAAGAGTCCTGAAGAAATCTGGTCTGGTAGAACACAGAAGTTGACTCACCTTAGAGTGTTTGACTGTGAAGCCTATGCTCACCAGTCCATAGGAAAACTTGAACCAATGTCACTTAAGTGTGTTTTCTTAGGATACCAACAAGGGACAAAAGGGTACATGTTATGGGAAAAGGAGTCGCCTGAAGTCAAAATTATAGTTAGTAGGGACGTTATATTCAATGAACTTTGTTTTCCATGTAAATCTACTAACAAGAATGCAGATGCCTTAGAAAAATGATCTAGCAGATTTTGATCTTACAGGTGGAGCCAGTCCCATCAAGGACCACTGATCAAGCTGGTGACAAGCCAGGCACAGAGACATCTGAGGACGCCCAACCTAGGAGCAATAACTTAGAAAAAATATAAATGAAGTGTCTGATGTGCAAGAACAAAGTGAAGAGGACACGGTGGATCAATTGGATCAAAATCAGCTGAATGAATCATATGAGCAACATGCTGAAACATCACAAGACACATTGGCCAACTACCAGCTAACAAGAGACAGAAGTAGGAGGCAGGTAAGACCTCCTACCAGGTATGATTACTCAACTAATGATTTATACTTCTGTGCATTAATATCAAATCATGATATAAATGGAATAGAGCCTGCTAGCTTATGAGAGGCATTGAGATCTACCAATAAACATGAATGGGAAGCGACCATGACAGAATAGATGTCTTCTCTGAGATAAAACAAAGCCTGGACTTTGGTTCCTAAACCTAAAAACCAAAAGTTGGTTGAGTGTAAGTGGTTGTTTAAGGTCAAAGAAGGACTAATGTCTAGTGACCATGTTAGGTTTAAAGTCAGAATTGTAGCAAAAGGATTTACTCATAGGGAATGGGTAGACTATAATGAAATTTTCTCACCTGTAGTTAAATTTAAGACTATTAGAATTATGCTAGCTCTAGTAGTTCAGTATAACCTCGAATTGGAACAATTAGATGTAAAAATTGCATTTCTACATGGAGAATTAGAAGAGAAAATTTACATGTCTCAACCTGCAGGTTTTATAGATAAAAACCATCTTGAGTATGTTTGCTTGCTCAATAAATCCTTATATGGTCTTAAGCAGTCACCTAGGCAATGATACAAGAGATTTGATACTTTTGTGCTTAGTATTGGATTCGTTAGAAGTAAATATGATAGTTGCTTCTATTTCATGCTTAATGATAAATGTCCAGTATACTTGTTATTGTATGTTGATGATATGCTTCTAATCTCTGAATCAATGAATGCAATTTGTAAACTTAAGAAACAATTGAACAGTGAATTTGACATGAAAGACCTTGGTAGTGCCAAAAGAATTCTAAGTATGACCATTGATAGAGATAGAAGTAAAAATTGTCTGAAAATACATCAGTCCACATATTTGCAAAAGGTAGCATCTAGGTTTGGGGTAAGTGGCTGTAAGCCTGTTAGTCAGCCTCTTGCGAGTCATTTCATTTTGTCTAAATCCCAAAGTTCTGCCAGTAGGTCTGAGATGATTAAAATGGAAAACGTACCTTACGCAAATGCTATAGGTTCTGTGATGTATGTCATGATTAGTACTAGACCTGATTTGTCATATGCTATATTTTTGCTTAGTAGGTTTATGTCAAATCCGGGTGGTGCACACTAGAGTGCTTTGCAGTGGTTATTAAGATACTTAAATACAACTGTTGATTATGGTTTATGCTTTACAAATCAAATCTAACGCTTTAGACTTGGTAGGGTATGTGGATTCTGATTTTGCAGGTGACAGAGACTCAAGAAAGTCAACTACATCATACTATTTCACTCTTGGTGGAAATTGCATCAGCTGGAAGTCGAGTCTGCAACCGTTTGTTACACTCTCAACTACTGAAGCTGAATATATAGCCATAACTGATGTGTTCAAGTAAGCCATTTGGCTTCAAGGTATCTTAACCGAAATACAACAACTTCATGGTAAGACAGTTGTGTATTCTGACAGTCAGAGTGCAATACATTTGAGCAAAAATCCAGTACATCATGAGAGAACCAAGCATGTGGATGTAAAGTATCATTTTGTGAGTGAAATCATCTCGAATGGTAAGATTGAAATCAAGAAAATCCCAACCGAGGATAACCCATCTGATATGGGGACAAAAATTGTGACTGCCACCAAACTCTCCCACTGCATAAAGCTGTTGCATGTGGGGGTTGGCTAAGTTCGCAGCCAACATGAACAATGAAATGAACTTTGATACTTGTTGCACTAATGTCAGCCCGGCATGAGATGTTTATGAATTGAAGCGAGTGGAATGAAGGCTTCAAGGTGGAGATTGTAAAAGTGTGAAGTCATTCAATTGTTGACTGACTTGTCGTTTCTCTTGGTATCTTTAACACGGCATGTCATTTGCTATTTAATGGGTTTGACCGTCGGATCAGGACACATCGAAGCGTCTATACCGTTACTGTCTATTTGTTCTTCATATATATTTTGTGCCCAGGGTTTACGTGAGATTATGGATTTCCTTTTTTTCTTTTTGGTAACAAGTTGATCTTCTTCTATTCTCTATGGGCTACGATCTGGGTCTTCTCCTTACTGCCATCATCAAAACAATAAACAGAACTAGAGCCATTGAGTGACAATTTGCTTGTAAATCAGTAAGTGTGTATCTTGATTTCATTGTATTGAGTAATCGGAGACTGTAAATGAGTTATTGAGAAGCGAAGGGTTGCGCCAAGTTCTAGGGTTTACTGTTGGGGCTCTGTTTTTGGGGGAAACTTGTAGTGAAATAGAGGAGGAAGTAATCTTGTACGATCTTGATAATAATAGTGCAGTGAGCTCCAAGTTCCTGGAGTTCAACGTGAATGTAGTATGAATCTTTCAGGCGAACCACGGTAAAAATCTTGTGTTCTTATGTGTGAATGATTTTGGCTTGATCTTGTGGTGATTGCACCAGTTTCTTGTTGTTGATTAAAAAGGAAATTAGAAACTGAGAATAGTTTCAAATCGTAACAGATTGTGACAGATAATGATAAAAAAATATATCTTTTAATTTCATGTGGATTTTATGTGTATTGTGAGATATGGAACTGATAATATAATATATATAATATATATAATATATATATAATATATATATATATATATATAATATATATTATATAATTGTTGTTGTGTCAAAAACTAACTTTTGGATTTGTGAGGAGATAATTAGTGGATTTGATGGGAAGTGTGAAGAGCAAGAAGAGGGATTTTTGAGCTGAGATAGCAAGTTGGCCCTCATGAATTTCCATGAAGACATTATGAAGTGAACACCCCACAATCATATACACAAGAACAAACCTGCACCAATCACAGCTTTTGTGTGGAAAAGCCATTAACATCTAAAATCAGCAGCTTCGATTCGAATAAATGTGCCAAAGTGGTTTTAAGGAAGAACAAAATATAGAAAAAAGATGGGTAAAAAAAAAAAGAATAAAGGGTATTTTGAGTGTCAAAATTAGTTAAGTTTGTGACATTTTGACAACCACGATCAAGGTTAGGGTATATTCTATATCCTAAGCCGAATTGATGAATATTATGATTTCTAAATGCTATTTATTCAATAAAGTCGATTGATTAATACGAGTCGATTTTCTGTTACGATAAATTGACGAAACAATAGCTGATCCGATAGCTGCTTCGGCGGCTGCTATTTTTACCCAAGGTTTTGCTACTTCGGGTTTTTTAACCAAAACCCATCAATCCGGAATATTAGTACCCGCTCTCCAAGTCCAGTGGTTAATGATGCACGTAAGTATGATGGTATTGGGCTATGCAGCTCTTCTATGCGGATCCTTATTATCCACGGCTCTTCTAGTCATTACATTTCGAAAAGTGATAAAGGTTTTTTTGAAAAGAAAAATTTTTGTAAATGGAAATGAGTCGTTTTGCTTCGGTGAAATCCAATACATGAACGAAAAAAGGAATGTTTTACTAAATACTTTTTCCGCTAGAAATTATTACAGGTATCAAGTGATTCAACAATTGGATCGCTGGAGTTATCGTATTATTAGTTAGGATTTATCTTTTTAACCATAGGGATTCTTTCGGGAGCAGTATGGGCTAATGAGGCGTGGGGGTCTTATTGGAATTGGGATCCAAAAGAAACTTGGGCATTTATTACTTGGACTATATTCGGGATTTATTTACATACTCGAACAAATACAAAGTTGGAAGGTGTAAATTCCGCAATTGTCGCTTCTACAGGCTTTCTTATAATTTGGGTATGCTATTTCGGAGTCAATCTATTAGGAATAGGGTTACATAGTTATGGTTCATTTAATTAGCATATACTTGAATTGAGGAAAGGGCCTGATGAAGACAAACATAGGACAGCGCATAGATCGAAACAAAACTTAGTGTTAGTGTAAGACGCCGAGAACCTTTTGAATCAAACAGTGCGGCGATTCAAAAGGTTCTTACAAGCGCCAAAGGCGTTTGGTCACAAGTAAAATTCGATTATTTTATTTCTTTTTTTTTATTTAACTGAAACTGAAGAGCAGGAAAAAGACTTCCTTGTTCATTGGCTAACGAACTTTTTTTTTTTCAACATAATGGGATTTCGTTTTGATTTTTTTTAGTCATGAAAACTATCGATAAAAAAATTAGATATAATAGCTTCGGCCTTGTCCACTGATAGTGAGAGAACGAAATCCGGATAAATACCAATACCTATTACGGGTAGAAGAATAGAGATCAAAACAAATAACTCCCGTGGTCCAGAATCAAAAAAAAGAAGAGTTTGGTGGGGCATTAAATAGCTTGTACCCATAGAACATTTGCCGTAACATAGATAATGAATAAATAGGAGTTAATATCATTCCAATTGCCATTACAAAAGTGATTAGTATTTTTGGCATTACAAAAAATTTTTGGCTGGTAATTATTCCCAAAAATACTATCAATTCCGCAACAAAACCACTCATGCCGGGTAGTGCAAGCGAAGTCATCGATAAGATACTGAATAGTGTGAATATCTTTGGAATTGGGATAGCCAGTCCGCCCATTTCGTCGAGATAAGCAAGACGCATTCTATCATAACTCGTTCCTGCCAAGAAAAAAAGTGAAGCACTAATAAACCCATGAGAAATTATTTGTAAAAAGGCTCCGTTGAGGCCTGTATCGGTTATCGAGCCAATTCCTAGAATTATGAAACCCATATGAGATACCGAGGAATAGGCTATTCTTTTTTTTAAATTCCGTTGACCAGGAGATGTTGAAGCTGCATAAATTATTTGCATGGTACCTACTATCATGAACCAGGGAGAAAATAGAGAATGGGCGTGCGGTAATAGTTCCATATTGATCCGAATCAACACATACGCTCCCATTTTTAATAAGATTCCGGCTAGAAGCATACAAGTACTGTAATGTGCCTCTCCGTGGGTGTCTGGTAACCACGTATGGAAGGGTATAATCGGTAATTTGACAGCAAAAGCAATAAAAAATCCAATATAGAATATTATTTCCAGTGCCGCAGGATACGATTGATTAACTAATGTTTCCAAATTTAATGTTGGTTCATTGGAACCATATAAACCGATACCCAAAACTCCTATTAAAAGAAAAACGGAACCTCCTGCAGTGTACAAAATAAATTTTGTGGCTGAATAAAGGCGTTTCTTTCCACCCCACACGGCCAGAAGTAGATAAACGGGAATTAATTCGAATTCCCACATGATGAAAAAAAGTAAAAGGTCTCGAGAAGAAAATGGTCCTATTTGACCGCTGTACATCGCTAACATCAGGAAATGGAATAGTCGGGAATTTCGAGTAACTGGCCGAGCTCCTAAAGTAGCTAAAGTAGTGATAAATCCCGTCAGTAAAAGGGGTCCTATGGAAAGTCCATCTATTCCCAACCGCCAGTGAAAATCAAAAAAGGTGATCCATTTATAATCCTCTGCCAGCTGGATTAATGGATCGTCCAATTGGAAATTATAACAGAATGCATAGGTCGTTAGAAGGAGTTCTAAGACACATATATATATTGTATATCCTCTAGTCACCTTATTTCCTCTATGAGGGAGAAAGAAAATTAAAGAACCTGCGGCTATCGGAAAAACTACAATTAGTGTTAACCAAGAAACTGTATTTATTATTATATATTATGATATGAATAAAGATCTCCCGAGGATATCAAAATATGTCCTGTTTTGTAGGAAACTGCCACCATTCCATTATATCCCCATATTAAGAGGAAAAAAAAAAAAAAAAAAAAAAGCTAAATACTCAATTACTTTTTTTTAAAGATAAGAAATTGACAAATTCAAATATTTTTTAATCTCTTATCTCTCTTAACATCAAATCTAATGAAACACTTATTTTTACCAATCCAATTACGCCTACAGCTAAATAATAAATTAATTAAAATGCCTAAATTAAACAATTATGCATAGCTTTAGTAACAAGCACCAACTCTCCACCAACAAAAGCAAACAACCATGAATTAATATACAAAGTTGTTCCACTTAGGAGTTGATCCAAAAGTGGGTTAATTAGAAAAATTCTGGTAAATCATTGATTCATCTGGTGTTTAAATATACGATATTTCCAAATTGACTAGATCGAAAATTAAAAAGTTCAAAACAAAAATTGATAGATCCAATGTCACATTCAGTAAAGATTTATGATACATGTATAGGGTGTACTCAATGTGTCCGAGCTTGCCCCACAGATGTATTAGAAATGATACCTTGGGACGGATGTAAAGCAAAGCAAATTGCTTCTGCTCCAAGAACAGAGGACTGTGTTGGTTGTAAGCGATGTGAATCCGCCTGTCCAACGGATTTCTTGAGTGTTCGGGTTTATTTATGGCATGAAACAACTCGAAGCATGGGTCTAGCTTATTGATATGTTACCAAAACCCATCTGAATCCCTTCTAAATACAGTTTCTTTTTTTTTTTACCGATTACCGACAAAAACCCGTATTGATATCCACACGGATTTACACGTTAGTGAGAGCGGCACGGATTACTAGTAATCCTTTCCTTATTGCCAAATCGATTATTTCTTTTTTTTTTCAATGTCCACAATGAAAAAAAAAAAGAAATAAAAAAAGACTCTTTTTTTTGCGTTACTTTATTCTTTTCATTAGACTTTATACTTTCTATTTAATGATCCTGATAGGAATCTAGATCATTATTAGCAAGATCAGGATTTATGGGAACAAATAAATGGAGCAAATAAAATAAATAAATAGCGGTAGGGATATATCAGAGAATTGGACTCTTTTTTTTATTCTTGATTCTTTCGTATCTGGCAGTTCTGGAAAACAAAAGGGGTTATATCATTTCATGGTGGAGCAGCGAATTATTGGGCCGAGCTGGATTTGAACCAGCGTAGACATATTGCCAACGAATTTACAGTCCGTCCCCATTAACCGCTCGGGCATCGACCCAGGAAGAATCAAGTCTAGGCTTATTTATAATCCACGATCAACTTCCTTTCGTAGTACCCTACCCCCAGGGGAAGTCGAATCCCCACTGCCTCCTTGAAAGAGAGATGTCCTGAACCACTAGACGATGGGGGCATACTTGCCCGACTGCCATCATACTTAGTATGAACAGTTTTTTGAAATTGTCAATATAATGGAATGGTATGACTAGATCTGAAGGATCTTTCCGCCCTTTCTGATCCATACGAATAGCATTTTTTGATTCGTCATTTAGATTTATCAATCACTCATTCTAATCGCCATTCTATTCTAAAATAGCAATTTCTTATAAAAATTGCTATTAAAAAAACAAACTAAAAAAAATAATAAAAGGACGAAAGTAGAGGACTCTTTTGGGAAGTGATTGGTCCTACCTAAAAGAGGATTAAACTTCACTTCTTCCACTTACTTTCATCCATTTATCAACTCCTTGTTAAGATGAGATAGGCCTATTCCTATATCACACTAAGCCGGGAAATTAATAAATGAGAAATCTGAAAATCTGGGAACGGGGATTAACAAGTTTTTTTTTTTTTTTTTTCAAAATTGAGGTTCGGGGAACAAACCGAATCTCTTCATCACATGTGAAATATCGTGGATCTATGTCGAATTGGTCGGTACATATATCAATCAAACGAATTTCGTTCCGTTCTGATGGGGTCAGATCAATTCAAGTCAATTCCATTAGGGGCGTCTTGAAACAATTCATTTCATTGATATTTCTCAAATCCAATATCACTAAACCAAATTTAACCTAGACTTATACTTCTTAAGTAAATCCAAATTCTCGTTCCCCTACGGCCACTAACCGCTATGAGTCTACTGTATATACTTATAATATATATACATAGATGGCTAGATCTATCTTATCCGCCTAGTGACTCCTTCAGTAATTGAACCAAATGGCCCTTTTAACTCAGTGGTAGAGTAACGCCATGGTAAGGCGTAAGTCATCGGTTCAAATCCGATAAGGGGCTTTTTGGCCTTTTTCATAAAAAAACTAAAATGGTAATTTTCATATTGAAACGGGGAAGAAAAATATTGTTGATTTGTAATAAAAAAAAAGTAACCAACTGTATAATAATGTAATTCTAAATTTTCGAATTTAATGATAATAAGTTATCCTTATAATGAGTTATAATGTTATAATATAGTACTTAGAATAGTAATTGTACGTCTAAAAGAAAGTTGAACATTTGTTTATTATAATGAGTAATTATAAGTCCTCTCTTCGATCACCAAATATTTTTCTTTTCCATTATTCCAATCTAATCGATTGGAAAGATTCTAAATAAACAAAATAAAAAGTAAGTGGACCTAACCCATTGAATCATGACTATATCCACTATTCTGATATTAAAATTTCAAATTCGATAGAATTCGATAGATATGAAATTCGAACAGTAGATCTTTTTTTATTTGATATTTCTTAGGGCTCCGCCAGAATCCGTCGATATTTCCGATTCAATCCTCTTTTTCCTAGGCTTTCCATACTAAGAAAGGGTTATTCCAAGTTCCAAGACAAGAGCTATTTCCAATATCTTTCTTTTTCTTTGATTCCAGAACCGAACACAAGAAGATCAATTTTGATCTCTATCTAATTTATCTCTATATAAGATTTATATAAATAAGATTTATATATATATATATATATATATAAAGAATCATTCCATTATAGAATCTCTATAAAAATGAAAAATGAAAACTACCAAATAAATTAATGAATGAAATCATTTATTAATGAATGAAATCATTTCATTATAAACAAATTAAATAATAGAATCTTAATCTTTCCATAAATTCTTTAACACCGTGCCGTACGCACGGGCACACACTAGTGTATATATATATATATATATATAGATTTGATGGGAAGTGTGAAGAGCAAGCAAAACCATAAAAAAAAAAAAATGCCAAGTCAAAAGTTTCATATTATTGATTGTTAATATGTAATATTAATAAGTCTCAAATAAAATGATTGTGAATATTAGTTGTGACATGAATGGGGACAAAATGTCCCAATTTTCCATTCGGAAATGAATTTGAGAATATCTTATTTCGTTTTCCAATTGTAGTGGTTCACGTATGACATAAACGTGCACCCTACAACATGTGATCACGTCGTGAAGGCTCAATGCAAGTAGCCGTTGATTGCGCTCCCTTTTTTATTCTCATCATTCAGCATTGGTCTTAGTCATGGCCGACCGTGCAATCTTTTCAAATTTTTTTTGAATTATTTAATATTTAATAATGAAAAATATAAGAAATTATATGTTTTTAGTGTTTTTAATATTAAATTTTAAAATTTTAATTAAAAATCTATATATTTAGAATTAAAAATTATTTTTTATAATTAAAAAATTATTTTTTATTAATAAAAATCGACATCGAGCGTTTTTGCCCAAGCCCGGCCTGAACCTTTAAAAAAAAAAGACTCTCAAACTTAGTTCGGGTGGATTTTGACATCCCTCTAAGTTCTTTTATTTAGAAAAAGTACCATCCTTAAACACGTTTTTTTTTTTTAAAAAAAAAAAAAATTGTAAATGCAACGTTACTATTAAAAGAAAAATTGTGTAGACAATATTAGAAGGATTTTGGATTCGTACTATATTTGTAATATAACTATCAATCATATATAATTTATATAAATCTTAATTTAACGCGGAATCAAAATCTTATTACAGGATCACTTAACGGAAAACAAAACATCAAACAAATCATTACATAGGAAAACTCCAAGCATTAGCCCAAAAAAAAGGGAGAAATTCTTCTATGCAACAGTGGTACCACGTCAACCATACAACAAATCAATCATCAACTGTCACGCGTGTTAAAAATTAAAAAACAACTAAAAAATAGGTGAAGAAACTCTATATGTCATTTTTTAATTAGCTTGTGGTACCACGTCATCCATACCACTATTGCACCAAAGAATCTCTAAAAAAAAAAAAAGAGAGTGACACATTAACGGTTTTACTATAGCTATGATTAAATGACTAATCGAAGATGACAATTCTATTTTCAAGAAGCCATAAATTATTATTCTCGTACTCTTATTACTTTGTTAATCAAACAACATTCCAATACACAATAGTACTTACTGTGATCTCGAAGCCAGAAGCAAAGCAAGACACTCAATAAAAATACTACAAATTTAGAAAATTGCTTAAAATCATCTAAAAATTTACAAACCAAGAGAAAATGGGAAACCAGTAGAGCCCAACCAGCTACTACCAGCAATAAATCTACCAGGAGTAAACGACTGAGCCTCAGTTGCACTTGTAATTACCTTATACCCCCTCCATTTAACTCTCCCAGAAGTTCCGGCACCGGCTCCCGTGTTCTGATACTCACCGTAAAACAATGTGTTCAGCGCAAAATTACCATTCCACTCGTGCCACCCGGCAGGGGTAATGACGTCACTAATCGATGACTGCATAATCACAGTCCTCGAATATTCTTTCCACGGCCTTCCGAGATAAGTGGGGAAGTTACCTTTAACGGGTTGTAAATCAGAAGTGGCTCCGATTCTACATTTCTGAATAACAATGCCGGTGTTTTGGTTAGGGTCAGTCCTGCCTTGGGCTGTGACCATATTTTTTTGGCCAGAATTAGGCCTACGTGCATGGATGTCACAGTTTTGTAACACGGCTGCAGCATTGCCGAAAATGAAATCGACGGTGCCTGCGATTAGGCAGTTCACGTAGAATTGACGATTTGAGTGAACGTAGAGTGTGTCTTGGTAAGCTAACATATCACAATTGTGAAATGCTGAAAGGTCAGCTCCCACTCGTAGTGCCACTGCTTGGTGCTTTGATGGTCCTGCTGTGTTTTGAAATGTTATGTCTCGGGCCAAGAATCCTTCACCAACAACAGCTGCACCCCAACATTAATTCACATTAAAATTTTATTATTATTATTTTCAAAAAAATAAAAATAAAAAGATAACTTGTAGGATGAAAAGACATCTCGGTTAAGGATATGAAGACCAGTGTTGTATAAAGCCCTAATTGCATAATTCACGTGAGAAACGTTAAAAGGGGTAAAAATGCATGTGAACAGAGAAACAACTTGATAGGGTATTGTCGGTGTGATTAAACAGTTCAAATTTGGTTGATTTTCAAGGACCCATGATTGAAGGAACGAAAGAAACATTTTAGGAACCTTCAGAGAAGCATCAAGAGTCGAGCATATCTTTAATTTATTGTTTTAAAAAAAAAAGGTTACGTAATAATAAAGACACCACTTAGATAGATAGAAGTCAAAAAACAAAAACTATAGTCCAAAATAAAAACAAGTGTATAAAGCAATCTATGCTCAGCTGTAAACCACTTGTCTTGCATGTGAGTTAGGCTAAAGGACATGGTGGTCACAACGTTATTCCATTTTCGGGATGACAGAGAAACAGAAGAAGAGGGTTTGGTATAATTGAGACTCCTCTGTGAGGAGGATGACAAGGCCTTATGTCACCACCCATGTGCTTTCTAATTCTTTTTATGAGAAGGTCATGGATAATATAATTTGATCATCGTTGATTGAATCATTCTCTCCTGCTTCGTGGCCTCTGACAAATTTAATTAGCGGACAAAAGAGACCCATATTTTATGGGTTCATTCCTAGGACCGATAATTTTGCAAACAAATTTGAATAATAATATAAGACTTTTGTTCCCCAGTTTTTTATGTCATGCCCGCGAGTGTGTGGAGCAGCTCATTAGAAAATGAAAAAAATAAATTAAAAGACATATAATATTATATTAAAATTTGTGATTTTTCTTGTATATATAAGAAAATCTTAGTGACGATAACAAATTTTTAAATAAGGAGTCCAAAAGTTACTAAGATAAGAACATAATTAAAAGATTAAGGAAAATATAGACTCCAATGTATTGTATTAATGTAATGAAGTTTGTGTTTTTTTATCTTTTAATTCAGTAAAGTTTGTGTTTTTTTTAAATATTTTAATAACTTGTATACATATAACTAAATTATCAATGGAGCCCCTTACATCTCTCTTTTTGTCCCCTCTTCATTCTTAGTTTCTTACATCTAATTGCCTTAAATAATTAGAAAATTTAATTTAATCAAAACTCTTGAAAACAAATAAAACAAAATGAAAATAGAAGAGAAAAGCATGCAAATAATAATAATTATAGTAAGTTAATTAGTACTTACCAACTGTCGCAGAATGGAAAGTTGTACTTCCATCAACCACATTTCTACTTGCAGTGATGATAGTTCTAGTTCTTCCATCACCAATAAACATTATATTTTTCTTCTTCTTAGGCACCTCCACATTTTCCCTATAAACGCCAGCCTTAATCCTAATAATATACCTCTTAGTGCTTCCCTGAGGAGCCGCCGCCACCGCATCCGCCACCCTCTTAAAGTTCCCACTCCCGTCCGCCGCCACCACCACGTTCGGCGTCACCGTCGACGACTGCAACAGCTTCCTGTCTCCCGCTGACAGCCAAACCGGCCACCCCGTCTCATCAACAACTGTACTTTGAGTCTCCCTCTCCCTCAGTTTCCTGTTGTTGTTTGTCTTCAGAATCTCATTTTCAATGTCAGTGTCAGTCATGTTCTTGATCATAGCAAGCGCATTGCTACACATCTTCTCCACATGAACCTGACCATCCAACAAAGCATCCCTTACATGCTTGTCAGCATCATCGTGGGAGAATCCATCGAGACACGTTTCTTGATTAGTCATTGCTGCGCTCATTAGGGTCTTTAGATCATCTGCATGTTGTGTCAAAGATTTCTTGTTAGGGTACTCTTGAAGATCCTCCACGGCCTCGTGTAACTCGTCAAGTGTCTCGTCAATCGTCTCGAGACAGTCGTGAAGAGCTGTCTTTTCTCGTTTAGTGAGATTCTTTCGCTTTATCAGCTTCTTAATTTTGAAGTAGTTGTGTTCGACGGTCGTGGTTGTTAAATTTAAGGACATTTCAATGACGTCCTTTTGACTTGTCACCTTTTTGGAGGCTTCAGGGACGGAGGCTATAGCCGAGAAGCATAGCTCCGGGTACCTTGTGTTGCTACAAGAGGTTTTGAGGATTGCATGATGAGACTCATTGTCGCCGGATTTTTGTCTTGAGTTGACTCCGGCGACAATGCCAATTACGGCAGCGACAAGGAGTAGGGTTGCGAAAAGGGCCAAGAATATTTTCTTTTTTTTCTTGGGAATATTGGAAATGTTTTGGTTGCTTGAATTAGAAATTTTTGTGAAAAATTCTTTCATTTTCTAGAGAAAATAAAATATGTGGAGGAGATAGTAGCTGAAGTATGGACTGTGGATGGAGAAAAAAATGAATGAAGAGTTGTATGTATATATAGAGGTTGCTTCGTTAATTGGAGAGTGAAAGTGGGATTAATTTATTAATTTATTAGTTAATTAGTTACAGCTAAGATAGTTTAATTAGTTTTTTAGGATTTATTCCTTGTTATTTTTTCATAAATTAATGAATTGCATATCAATATTCTAGGCTCTAGCCCAGGTGAAAATTGTAGTTACTTTTGTCGTTTTTGTTGTCAAATTTTTAAATTTTATTTATTGAATAACATAATTTATTGATATTATTTGTCAATTTATTAATCTTTAGAGACCCGTTATGAAATAAAATCTCATCTAATTTGCTCTATTTTATTTAGTAAATTTGTTATTTTATGAAGCAATCCTCGAGGCAAGCACGTTACAACTTGCAATTGAAAAACTTATATGATTTTATCTACTTAATTTCAAGGATGGAATGTTTTGCCCCACAATTTGCTCAAGATAATATTATTTTAGGCATATTTCTGCATTCAAGAAATAAGCGTGGTTATTACTTATTACCAATGGTGACTGGACTCCCAAATCGATAGATGGTGATGCGGAATGAAAAAATTATTTGAATCTTATTTTATTTTTATTTTTATTCAGAACAAAAAAAGGTATTTCGAATATCTGATATTTTTTTAAATATAGAATCCCGTCCCAAACAATAGAGATTTATAATTTGAGATTTTCTGAAAATATTAATTATTATTATTATTATGATTATTTAATTGTGTTGTTTCCCATGCATGCTATCATATGAGTGAGCAGGTTTTGCAGTTTTTATAAAGCAGCAGCCAGAGCACAAAAGCTAATGAACATTATGATTTTTATTTTTTATATATATATATATATATAAAGCTTTCTATATGTATATGAATGTGCATCCTCTGACAATTACACATTGCCACTTGCCATTACGAAACAATGAAGGACCCTAAATTATATCCTTTGCAATCAATTTGTTTTTTAGGGCTTCAAATACATTGCATGGAGCCTCTTTCAGCTCTTTTCCCCACAACTCGCCATCTCTGACTTGAACTCATTCCCTTAATATTTGTTCTATCTTTATCTATTCCGCATGTCAAATTAACCATAATTGTGACTCTTATTACATTGTTAATTAACACTTCGTAACACTACAAGAAAATATATAAAAAACGACGGATATTAATGACGGAATAATCCGTTTCAAACATTCGATTATAATCAAAGTTACGAGGTTTGGGTGGTTTTAGTCGAGCTCATGAAAATAGGGCTCTAATTAATAACAATATTTTTTTTTTAAAAAAAATTTGGGGTCCTAGAATTTGTTGTTCAGTCATATTTCACCCTTCTCTTTCACCATTATTTATATATATCTTCTCTTCTTTTTTCTTATATTTTGGTTTTGATTACTTAAAGGAAAATAATACTGCACTCACTATAAGAAACAAATTATTTATCATCTAAAATTTTAACGTCGTCAAATATATATTTAGTGTCTTCAAAACCTTGCGATTCTAAAAGTAATAACATATTATGTTGTAAAAATCAACGACAATAAAAGTACAATATTTAGCGTCACCACTGTATTTTAACAATGTTTAATTACTAATTAATATTTTTCGTCTACAACAAAACAACACGGGAGATAGGGGTGATCACGGTTTCGGGTCAAACCACAACCCGACCCGAACCGCACCGCGCGGTTTGAAAAAAAAAAACTAATAATTTTGGGTCAATCTGAACCGAACTGTAAATTTCAGGTCGGTGTGCGATTTTGACCCAACCACCCAAAATTGCAAATTTTAACTCAAACCGCGACCCGAACCATCTAAACCGCCAACCCGCGTTCAAATTAGATATTATTTTATATTTTTCTTCTTCAACCATGAAATTTAAGATATTTAATGATCATATGACAATATGCAATGTATAAATGAAAATTAGATATTTTTTCTCTTCAATTATTATGTAAAAACACACAAAATTTTCTTTAAAAAATTTATAATCCAAACCGCCGACCCAAACCGCCACAGTTTTCCTTATCAAATTTGCGTTTTCAGTTTCTAATTTCTCAAACCGCCAACCCGCGCGGTTTGAAGTGCAAAACGAAAAAATCGACCTGAACCGCACCGCGAACACCCCTAACTGGATAGGTGTTGAAGCCCCTCCCGATGTCAAATTTTTTCCAAGTCACCAATTGTACTCCAAGTAAAGGTTGGGCGGATGATGTCGTTCGAGAGTGCTATATAAATGTTCAATTATATAAATTATGCAAAATTTCAGAAATTTTCGCTAACACAAAATCTTAAAATATAGGATCGCATAGTGGGCATCAAGACACAGAACCTCACGCAGGTCAATCAGCCTTTGGCTGATGAGGAGCTTCCGCGTCAAGTATTTCAGAATACCACCTCTTACAATGTCGAACTTGACACTCGTCGGAAGGCGACATGGGTTACTTCTTGATCGTTCAGCTCCTCAGATGAGGTCACTGTCTTGATGGAACAATAGAAGCTGACTCAAGACCGGCTGAGTCGACTGAAGGATGAGAAGAGTGAGCACTATCAGGAGATAGCGAGCTTGAGGGCGCTTGTGGAGAGATCGCTCGGTCAGAGTAGTGCTACAAGATTGATCTCCACAGTTCCTCCAGACCCGTAAGATGCGGCACCTATCTCAATCGATCGTCATACATGATTTTGTTAATATAACAAAGCTTTTATTTTATATATATAATAATTAATGTATTTTTATTTTTTTAAAGATGTTAAAAATAAAATATTATTAATATATATGTTAATAATATTTTTTTAAAATAAAATTTTTTAAAAATTAGCATCGCCAAGGTGCAACGCTAAATGACTTACTTTCGCGTCAACAGAGCAAATTTCGACGCTAAATGTATTAGATATTTAGGGACGCCACATATATTTGTCGCTGAAAGATAATGAGATTTAACGTCGCATGTTCTTATTGACATTGAGTTATACGATTTATGCACCGTCTATTATGGATTTTGGCGACGTAGAAATATATATTGAGTGTCGTCATATATTTTTCGACACTAAAATATTTCATCGACTAGCCTTTAGCATCCATTATCCGCGTCATTTTTTTTACGCTAAAAGATTTAGCGTCCATTTTGACGACATTAAAAAATTGAATTCCTGTAATGACTTGTTATTTTTTATTTCTCTGTTTTTAAACAAGAAACAAGAAAACGCTAATTAAGCAAGTAAATAATTTCAATTTTTTAACAAGAATTGAGGATTCTTGACAGCGATTTATGTTGCATAATGGTTAATATTGGGTACATATGTGCATAATAGGTTGCTATTTATCACCCACAATAGGTGTGGTTGTTGGGACGGATGTGAACCTCTAGGATCAGATCGATACCACACGCAGCGGAAATTGGTCTAACCCATGGATATATAGCATGAGTGTATTTTTAAAATAATTTAATAGAATTCTATATTCTATTACAAGTCTATATATAAAAAAAAAAATCAAGGACGAATCAAAGTTCGGAAACTTGAAAATAAGGCAAAACAACTTTCAGCACAAACTACATTGTGCGTGAACAGTGCGCGCGCACTATTTATGTGTGGACAGTGCTGAATGTTTTTTTCCTTTAGGCACAACTCTCATTCGAGAGAGCTGGAATGAGAGCTAATCTTTAGGTTATTTAACCCAATACATTTCCAATCTTTACAAAATAATTTCAAACATATGTTATAGAATAATCATAGATGTATTTTATATATATACACACACACACACATTACTTTGAATTAAAATACAAACCAAATTAGAATCCCATAAATAAGTGACTCATGAACAATTTTATGTCACTTAAAGGTGGTCAAGTGATTTTAGAGTGGTAGTCATAGTACCAAACTTTCATTTAGAGTTCCAAACTCTAATTTTTTTATTTCGTGTCCAACATGAACATATTTAACTCAATCACAATCATATTGTGTTTATACTTTCAAAGCATCTATACACAACTTATTAACCTAATTTTAACTTCAAGATATGTTATTATGTATCCAACACATAATATATTATTATATGATTCACTAATGATAATAACTCACTGATGAAAAATATAACTTTAAAAAAATCAAACTTACCTAGTAAACTTTAATCTAATATCAAATATTATTCTCTTTATTGAAAATGTAGAGAACTTTCAAAGCTTCCCTCACAATTATTTTTTTTAGCTTAATTTTTCTTATATTTTGCCTTATGCTTGCTTAATGAAAAATTTACTCAAGCTTGTCTTTTATAATCAAGCTTGTGTAATTTTAATTAATAAAAGTTCTAATCAATTTTTAGGTGGGCTTAATCTAATTTGTCAAAATATGCATAGTAGGTGTAACTAATCAACTTTGTCTACCACTTTAATTTAATCTAATTAAACCTATACAAAGTTTAACCACTTGATTAGTTTATTGTCTACCACTTTGATTTAATCTAATTAAACAAAATACACATATTATTAAATATTTTATAATTACCAAATTATCATTCAATGTTAAAGATATGTTTGAAATTACAACAAAATCCTTATATGATCTTGGATTACTCTAATTAATCACAATAGGTCAAGTAAATAATTAATGTTATCAAATAATATATTAAATACTTTGATTGATAATTATAATATCAAATATTATTTTTTATCAAACATTATCGGCTAAAAAAATGCTCAGCGAGTACACTTCATATTGTGGGACTCTCTAAGCTCAAACATGTTCGCCTTATAAGCTTAGCTCATATGTACGCAATTCGGCCACCTCTGAATTTGCAAAGAAGGCGAACGACATTTCTTAACTATATAAGTCAATGTAATCACATATGTTAACAATCCATCTGTCATAGACTATCAAGTTGTGCTTATGAAACATAGATTACCCCATCAAGTTTTCAAAACGCACATCTCATATTGCCGACATGTCCATGATTCTTTACAAATAATTAGAATATCATTTCTAATATATATGCGATCAACCATAGGTGATCGGCTTTGACCAAAGTCTTAAAATTGTGACTCACTAATATATATACCTTAATTCTTTATGATACACATATAGGCCGACAAATTATATCTTGATACACACTTGATTAACGAGTGCATCGGTCCACGCCCAACGAACATCTAGCGGTCAGACCATGAAAGGTCTGTGACATATATGGCATCAAAATGTAGATGATCACATACAAAATTAATGATATATATAGTTAAGGGATTACATATGTTACTTGACTCGAGTAGATTTCTATTGATTGTGGTGTGTACTTCTAACTATTAGGAATTACCTATGAGTCACTCGATATTCGCTCCAACAAATACCTACATGTGTATGGGCCAAATTTGGGCCAAGGGTAAAATCGTCTTTACAGTTTAAAACCCTACAGTAAGTAAGGCCCAAGAGTGTAAAATCAAACCCATAAAACCTAGCATTATTGAATTATATCACGCCACATGCTTACGGATAACTCATCAACCACTCTTCCCTCATTTTGTCTAGCGTAAAGCATAAATTCACATGCTAAGATTCTTCATTATCGAAAGATAGTATTGAACATGTTGTGGGTCCTATCATCAGAGACTTCAGCACATTGTAAATCCCACCATCACGTGTACAACTTATATTCCAACTGTAAAGTGACTTCCTTCAATCTATAAAAGGAAGAGATTCTCAACTCTCGAGAGGGCTCTCTTACTAGCTTACGCTCTCTGACACAAGCTCTCTCAGAGCTCTTCATCCCCCTGATACACTTACCACCGCCCTCACGGCCACCCAGAGAGGTCAAGGTAACATCAAACCTTGCTTTTCACATTTACATATTTACTGCTCATTTCATACTACTGACTTGGGCGTCGGAGTGCCCCCGGCACCCACCACACCGGTGGGCAGTCTACTCCCGCTCACTCTACCTTTGTCTTACAGGATCGCTAATGCCCCCAACCTACAAATTCTGATTGTGGACCTCGGCCGAATTCCAGCGTCCACAATTTGGCGCCCACCGTGGGGCCTTAGCGATTCATAGCAAACAAAGACCACACAGTCTACAATCCTTACAAACAAACACCAGATCATGTGGTGGCATAATCAGCCACTCTACAAAACAGTTACAATCAATAGAAGATTAAAACTGATCCATGTAAAACTCCAGTACTAATCTCCAATAGTATCTGGAACATAATTCATTCTTCGGCCACTCAAAGACGTGAGGCTACAACTCTTTTCAACTATCTTATCAACCCAATTTCTTAGAAGCATTCAAGAATATGGAAAGTGAAAATCCACCATCAGACGACTATCCATTTAATCAATAAAGAAGCCATCATATTTCTCCAGCCGACCAATCACGGCAAGTCACATCTTCCATGTGAAAAGAAATGTTGGAGTAATTCACTCCAGTCTACCTGAAGTCGAACTATCAATAAGGAAAAGCTTAATCGGGATAACATCAACACTATTTCCCTATAAAGCATCAACTCCATACTACATGGATGGATATCACTACCTCAGGACAACATGGGAAAATTATCATTGATGGAATGTCATCCATTCCAGCCGACGTGAAAGATGACATGAGTGGATAATTATCTTCTTCAGACGACAGAGATAAATCCTAATCTTCTTCATACGACATGAAAGGTGTGTCGTCCGCTTCAGACGATGCTAATAGGATTGTCATCCCATTCAGAGGACGTGGAAGGAAGTCAACATGAAAAGTTCTTCATCTCCATCAGACTACGTGAAAGGTGGATGGCTACCAACTTCAGGTTACATGGAAAACTCTCATCTCTCCTAGACTACTTGAAATGATTATCAACTCCTCTAGACTAAGTCAAAGGTTAGTCATCATCTCCATGCTACGTTGATTAATATTGCTAACTTCATACTACATATGGAATCTTTTATCATGCCTAGTAGAATGAAAATTTTCTTGGACCTCATTTGGTCCATTCGACCAACCTATATCAGGTTATAGGTAGTATGGAAATTCTATGTGACTTTCATCAAAGTTCATTCTATTGTAGTATCATTGACCTTATTCAAGCCTTGTATAATTTAGTAATGACTTTGATAGGCATCCATCTCTTCCATACTACATATGAGGATAATCATCTCCACACTACGTATGAAGATTATCATCCACTCTAGACTACATGGATAAATTTCCATAAACTCTAGAAAGTATTGGAAAAGCCTCATGAACCTTCATCAGGTTCATTCGACCCTAGTCTCCTGACCATCATCAGGTCAGAATGAAAATTTTCTTGGACCTCATTTGGTCCAATCGACCAACCTTTATCAAGTTAGGTAGTATGAAAAACCTTCATAAACCTTCATCAAGTCTAGTAGAGTGGTGATTCTCATGGACATGCATTAGTTTCATTCGACCGTGTCTCATGGACCTTTGTCATTTCCATTCGACAGTAGTATCATAGATTGGTAGAATGAAGATTCATTTAGTCCTTCCATCAAGTTCATTCGACCATAGCTTCATGGACCTTCATCAAGTCTAGTAGAGTGGTGATTCTCATGGACATGCATTAGTTTAATTCGACCGTGTCTCATGGACCTTTGTCATTTCCATTCGACAGTAGTATCATTGATTGGTAGAATGAAGATTCATGTAGTCATTCCATCAATTTCATTCAACCATAGCTTCATGGATCTTCATCAGGTCTAGTAGAATGGTGATTCTCATAGACATACATTAGTTTCATTCGACCGTGTCTCATGGACCTTTGTCATTTCCATTCGACAGTAGTATAATTGATTGGTAGAATGAAGATTCATGTAGTCATTCCATCAATTTCATTCAACCATAGCTTCATGGATCTTCATCAGGTCTAGTAGAATGGTGATTCTCATAGACATACATTAGTTTCATTCGACCGTTTGTCTCATGGACTTTTGTCATTTCCATTCGACAGTAGTATCATTATTGGTAGAATGAAGATTCATGTAGTCATTCCATCAATTTCATTCGACCATAGCTTCATGGATCTTCATCAGGTCTAGTAGAATGGTGATTCTCATAGACATACATTAGTTTCATTCGACCGTGTGTCTCATGGACCTTTGTTATTTCCATTCGATAGTAGTATCATTGATTGGTAGAATGAAGATTCATGTAGTCATTCCATCAATTTCATTCGACCATAGCTTCATGGATCTTCATCAGGTCTAGTAGAATGATGATTCTCATATACATGCATTAGTTTCATTCGACCGTATCTCCTGGACCTTCATCAGTTTCATTCGACCATGACCTCATTGGACTTCTATCAAGTCCATTCGACAGGTCCAGTCGACAGTAGTCTCATAGGAGAGTGAGGAGTGATGGCTTTCATCAAGTTCATTCCATTGTAGCATCCTAGAACTTCTTCAGGTCTAGTATAGTAAGTGATGACCTAGATAGACATTTATCAAGTCCATACTATAGGTTCATTCAACCGTAGTCTCATGGAGAGGTAGAATGAAAATTCACATATACCTTCCATCAGGTTCATTCGACCGTAGTCTCCTGACCTTCATCAGGTCAGGTAGAATGAAGAATCACATGGACCTTCATCATGTTCATTCGACCATAGCTCTTTGGAAAGTCCATTCATAAAGTCCATTCGACCGTAGTCTCGTAGAATGGAGGCGACATTGATGGCTTTCATCAAGTTTATCTATTGTGGTCTCATGGACCTTCATCAGGTCTAGAAGAGTGAGTGATGAATTCTTTGAACTTTCATAAAGTTCATTCGACCGTAGTCTCATAAATCCTCATCAAGGGAATGAGTAATAACCTTGAGATATTCATCAAGTCCATGCGACATGTCCATTCGACAGTAGTCTCGTGACCTTCATCAGGTCTTGTAGTATGAAGATTCACATAGATATTCATTAGGTTCATTCGATTGTGCCTTATGGACTTTCTCAGGTCCATTTGATAGTTCATTCGACAGTAGTATCATGGACCTTCATCAGAACTAGTAGTATGAGAATGAAAGACTCTCAAAGAACTTCTTCAAGTCTAGTAGTGTAAAGATTCTCATTGACTCATGTTAGATCTTGTAGAGTGAGGAATGAAGACCCTCATGGATCTTCATTATGCATGGAGTGTGTAGATTCCCATGTACCTACATCAGGTATAATGGAGTGTGTAGACTCCCACGTACCTTCACCGGGTATAGTGGAGTGTGTATATTTTCTTGGGCCTTCATTGGGTCATGTGGAGTATAGACTCTTATGTACCTTCTTCAAGTATAGTAGAATGAAAATTTCTCTTGGACCTTTATCGGGTCGGGAGGAGTAGACTCCCATGTACCTTCATTAGGTATAGTGGAGTGTGTGGACTTTCTTGAACCTTCATCTGGTTCATTCAACTGGGGACATCCCCATTGGCTCATGTAGAGTCAAGTTGAAGACATGTCCTTCATCTGGTCAGACGACATTGTAGATTCCTCTGGTCATTTGACCCGTAATATGGGGATTATCCTGACCTTCATCTGGTTCAGTCGACTGGGGACATCCCCCATTGGCTTATGTAGAGTCAAGTTGAAGACCTGGCCTTCATCTGGTCAGACGACATTGTAGATTCCTCTGGTCCTTTGACCCGTAGTATGGGGATTATCCTGACCTTCATCTGGTTCAGTCGACTGGGGACATCCCCATTGGCTCATAAAGAGTCAATTGATTATCCTGACCTTCATCTGGATCAGTCGACTGGGGACATCCCCCATGGCTCATAAAGAGTCAATTGTTTATCATGATCTTCATCTGTATCAGTCGACTGGGGACATCCCCCATGGCTCATAAAGAGTCAATTGATTATCCTGATCTTCATCTGGATCAGTCGACTGGGGACATCCCTCATGGCTCATAAAGAGTCAATTGTTTATCCTGATCTTCATCTGGATCAGTCGACTGGGGACATCCCCATTGGCTCATAAAGAGTCAATGATTATCCTGACCTTCATCTGGATCAGTCGACTGGGGACATCCCCCATGGCTCATAAAGAGTCAATTTTTATCCTGATCTTCATCTGGATCAGTCGACTGGGGACATCCCCCATGGCTCATAAAGAGTCAATTGTTTATCCTGATCTTCATCTGGATCAGTCGACTGGGGACATCCCCCATGGCTCATAAAGAGTCAATTGTTTATCCTGATCTTCATCTGGATCAGTCGACTGGGGACATCCCACATGGCTCATAAAGAGTCAATTGATTATCCTGATCTTCATCTGGATCAGTCGACTGGGGACATCCCTCGTGGCTCATGACGAGTCAAGTTCAGCATATGACCTTCATCTGGTCATGAAAAATTTGAAGACTCCCATGGTCCTTGACCAGTAATATGGAGATTGTCCTGACATTTATCTGGTTCAGTCGACCGAGGATATCCTCTGGCTCATGCCCAGCCAAGTTGAAGACTTAGACTACTCTTAGTCCAAAAGACATTGAATTCTCTCTATCGTATGTAACATGAACTATGCATTCTCAACTAGCACTCTTACATCTTGTTTCGTTCGACACGTATAAAATACTCTCTAAATCAAGAACTTCTTGACTTATAGAGTAGGGGACAAACTGTATGGGCCAAATTTGGGCCAAGGGTAAAATCGTCTTTACAGTTTAAAACCCTACAGTAAGTAAGACCCAAGAGTGTAAAATCAAACCCATAAAACCTAGCATTATTGAATTATAATCACGCCACATGCTTACGGATAACTCATCAACCACTCTTCCCTCATTTTGTCTAGCGTAAAGCATAAATTCACATGCTAAGATTCTTCATTATCGAAAGATAGTATTGAACATGTTGTGGGTCCTATCATCAGAGACTTCAGCACATTGTAAATCCCACCATCACGTGTACAACTTATATTCCAACTGTAAAGTGACTTCCTTCAATCTATAAAAGGGAAGAGATTCTCAACTCTCGAGAGGGCTCTCTTACTAGCTTACGCTCTCTGACACAAGCTCTCTCAGAGCTCTTCATCCCCCTGATACACTTACCACCGCCCTCACGGCCACCCAGAGAGGTCAAGGTAACATCAAACCTTGCTTTTCACATTTACATATTTACTGCTCATTTCATACTACTGACTTGGGCGTCGGAGTGCCCCCGGCACCCACCACACCGGTGGGCAGTCTACTCCCGCTCACTCTACCTTTGTCTTACAGGATCGCTAATGCCCCCAACCTACAAATTCTGATTGTGGACCTCGGCCGAATTCCAGCGTCCACAACATGTCTATACGAGCTTCATTACTTATGGTACATTGGGATAAACCATTGGAACTTCAATTTCAATATACGACATGTGCTAATCATCTAGGTTATAGGAATTCGACTGTATTCCAAAACCAACTACTATGAATATTTATTTTAAAAATAATGTATAATAATATTACTATTTCAATATCGAACCATCCAATAACCAGTATTACTATATGTCTATTTCAAGGTCGATGTCATTCTCAGCATATTTATATATCAAACTTATATATATTATGACATAATAATTACCATAAACAATGTTGAAATGAAAATATAGTTATTTTATAAATAATATAATATAATATACAATATATTATTCGAATTGAGGTTTCAAACACCAACTCCAACAGTGGCTTGGTGGCAAAGAACTTAGGATTTTGTTGACAAGTCCTAAGTTCAAGTACATTAGGTTATTTCTTGTAATAGTTTGGGGTATATTGGAGTTTACCTACTCCACTTAAGTCGGGAGAGGGTGATTTGACTGCGGGATTTCCTGCTATATATCTAAAGGATTTTTTTTTTTTTTGTATTGGCTATAATTAATATAGTAATATCTTTGAAGCTTCTTGCTTTTTTTTTTTTTTTTTTTTTTTTTTTTTTTTTTTTTTAGTGTCATTCAATTGATAAAAATTTGTAACTCATTTTTAAGGATTAAGATTCAGTCTCGATCTGAGTTTATAGTAAGCATTATATTAACTATAAAGATTTATTTAATGTGACTTAGATTTGGCTTAACACTATATCTTAATTCCCTTTGTAAAGCCAATAAATGAATTTCTAATTTCCAAAATAAAGTAATTAATTTACAAAAGTAAACAAGTAAAGTAATGTTAATTTATATGAATCTTTTTTCTTTATCGGGCATTGGATACCTTGCTCACAGCAGGAGGTCAGCTCGAAATATGCTTTTAAAATTCTTAGCATCAAATTATAAGAATAAAGGAAAAAGCCAATGAGATATGGGAAGAAAATCTTACAGCATGGTTAGTAAAGATTATTAGATTATATGCCCTCAACTTTTTTTTAATTAAAACAAAATAATTAGAAGCATAAATAGAAAAATAAACAATGTATAAAGAAGAACAATTATATTAATTAGCTAATTTTTTATTTTTTAAAAATCAGTATTCGATATTGGTTTAGTTTTTTTCTTTTTATTATTATTTGTAAATATAGTCAATTAAAGTGACTTGGTTTTGTTAGTAAATGAAGCCGCCTCTGTGTCCCCTCATACATATCCACTTGAGCATTCAACAATCAGCCAAAAAACTTTACATCATTGATTCTAAAGCAATTACTGCCTCCTATCTAATATTAGAAAAAATAAATAAAAGAACAAAAATATGAGCATCGCTTTGTTTTTGTTTTTTTTTTTTTTAAACGGTGGAAATCTCACCGTTAAATTATTTGATCTGAATTTAAATAAATATATAAAAGTTTTGAATGTCGGGTTCTTATAATAAATACATTCATAAATTCAAATTTAAGATTTGACAACTAAATTCTAAATCTGAAATATCGCTTTGCATTTGATTAATAATATGTTTTTTAATTTTCACTTCTTCAACATCATGGCAAATATTTTAAAAGCCCATTTGGGTCAATTACTGCTCGGGGACTAATTAAATATATATATATAAATAAAAAGTAATGACATCCAGCAAATCTTTGCAAGAAAAGCAATATAATAATGGACTCGATTACTTGGATTTGTAAGCACCTGAATAGACTCAAAAACTTTACAAATTATCCACATTTCGCATGTACAAAATATTTAAGCTGTTCATTGCAATTATTAATTATTAAAATACGAAGAACACTTGTGGTTCAAATTAACAAATTTTATCAGAATTTAAAACTTTAAGAATATATTCTTTCTGAGTTGTCGTTATTAGGGTCTGTTTTTCTTTTCAATATAAATTGCTTCAACACTAGGTAATCCTCCCCCAGCTTATTCTTTGATAACATTTTGTTTAAAATTTCATTTTATATATCGAAGGAGATCCAAAAATGTTTAAATTGATAGGATCATAAATCATAAAAAAGATAATAATATTATAAAATTTATATAATCGATTTCATTTAATAAAAAAAATATTTTTATCTAGTTGGATAACTAAATAGGCATGCTCCAAATTAATTTGTTTGATATTTTATCAGACAATAAAATCATTGTTAGTCAAAGCAACTTTTGTTTAATAAACGCAAATATTCAGAGTTTTCTTGTCTGCTTGGAA
Organism: Zanthoxylum bungeanum; assembly: GCA_019454045.1. Taxonomy (NCBI): domain Eukaryota; kingdom Viridiplantae; phylum Streptophyta; class Magnoliopsida; order Sapindales; family Rutaceae; genus Zanthoxylum; species Zanthoxylum bungeanum. The sequence continues at coordinate 424,910 of SKCR01017149.1, forward strand.
ATATTATCGAAATTTGTGCCGCTAATAATATTGGCATCAAATTCGGTATTTATAATTTTTTATTATGCATATATGTATAATAATAAAAAAATTAAATTCAAAAATTTAAAAAAAAAAATTTAATAAATTTCAATTACAATTTATTAAAAAAAAAAAACTCAATAAAAAATATAAACTTAGCATCAAATATAAGTTCACTAGACTCATTATGCTATTCTAATTTACAATTAAATATGAAATAGTCATTGGTTGGTGCTTCAAACCTGTATACATTAATTTCTCTCTAACCGTAAATCACGGTCAGTTGATTATTCTAAGCATCAATTTCAAAATAAATTATATATTAATAATTATATAATTTTTTAATTTTAGACCGTTGGATCTACTCACATGCTACCAATGACTTCCAGATAAGAGGCTTATTAATTCCTTCTTCCTTTTACTTTTTTTTTTTTTTTATTTTTTCCTCAAAAATTATTTAGAGGATAATATACTTTTAAATAAAATATTATGTAAATATGGCATTACTCCATTTTTTAATCACAATTTGAATTTTAGTAAGTTGAAAAATCGAACCAACCAATTATGAAGGTCACTTAGATTCACGTTCTTTAGCTAATCATGTTTTGTTTAGTTCCCAACAAATAATAGATACGTTACATTTGGCTTGGTTTCATATTCATAACTGCTTCTAATTATATTCGGATATATATCTTACCAAACTACAATTACAATATTATTTTTATTATTATTATTATTACAAAATTTGTTGTAACGTATAATACGTATATCGTCATCAAGAAACGTGACTTTGTGGTATAAGATTTATGATTTGATCTTGAAGTTTTGGGTTCGAATTCAGAGAGTGCGTTTCTTGTAAGAGTCTGTGACAGTCATAGATTCTACCTGCTCCGCTTAATCCGGAAATGAGTGATTTGACGGCGGAATTTTCAACGATTCCCAAAGAAAAAAAGTATAATACGTATATCATTTGATTTTTTTAATGCAAACTTTGGTTGTTATTAGTTAATTTTAACAAATATTGCCAGCTCGTCAGTAGTTTTATATATATATATCCAAAAAAATGAAAACTATATATATTTTTTTATTTGTTAGTGTTTTTGGAGTTTATATTATTTTATCATTTAATAGGATATCCTCATGAATGAATATATCGTCATGCGTATAACAATCCAATAATTTATTACCACACATGCTAAAATATTAAAAAACAACTAAAAAAATAGATATATATATATATATATATATATATATTTGACTAACTAAAAAAATAGATATTAAATTATATATATCATTTATTAATTTATTAATTTATTAATGAAATAGGTTATCCGTACCGTACCTCATGAAATAATTATTTAATTTCCATAGCATACTTCATGGGCCCCATTAAATATTGGATGAGGCATACATTATTGACCATACCTTTAGGGTAGATCCTATATAGCAGCCCACACCTATCTAGTCTAGCAGCTCGTTTTTTAGACACCTATTTTAAGATGTAGGGGGTGTACGGATCGACAGGATTATAACAGAATTTGTAATTATAATTATTCAATTTTTTAAAAAACAATTGTACGATTTTTTATTTAAAAAAATTATAATTATTTTTAATTATCGTTTCAGTTCGACACAATTTTTTTTTCATTTTTAATAATAATTTAATAATATTAACTGAATCTAATATTTACATATATATTTTTTAATATTTTAACTATTATAATCATCACAATTATACCGATATAAGTTTTTCATAAGATATAATCATCATTTAAATTATTTAAAAATTAAAATGTAGGAAAATAAAAAGAATAATAATCAAAGCAAAAAATTATAAATGTTTCATGAAATTAATCATCACTAGACACTAAATAAATTAAATAATGTAACAAATATAATTATAAAATATCAACATAATATAACTAGATTTAAATAAAATAAATTAATTAAATTATTCAATTAATTAAGTTCGGTTTGGTTCGGTTTTTAATTAAAATATTGTACAATTATTTTTTAAAATAAAAAATTATTATTTCGGTTCGATTTTTTTTCGGATCGATTCGATTTGTGAGTTTCAATTATTTTTCTATCTACCCCTACTAAGATGTTTCAAATCACTCTTAAAGTGAGAGCTTGAGACTGACCAGGAAACGTATTAGTGACGATCAGATATTATATTGTTTAAAGGGGTGTAGAGAGGAATTTAATGGTTAAAATAATCCTAACCATTAATATAATCACCCTAAAAAAGGTAATCAAGCATTAAAAAAAGAAAATAAATGAATCAATAGTATTTTTCCACAATGTTTCACTTTTCCTTTAATAATGAACAGTCTATTTCAATCCATGCTGTTAATAGCAAATATTGATGAACTACCTAAAAAGAAATCTATCTTTAAAGATTGTAGCCAATGTACAAGGCTTCGGTTAAAAGTAAACTTATTAAATAACAATGACAATAATAATTAAAAAAAAAAAAAACTAAAGGGCAAAATTGATATTTCCATACTAGAGGAGCAATGGGCCTAAAGTGTACTTGTTTTTATTTAATGGGCTTCATTTTCTACTAAAACGAGGCAGATTGAACATCCCGGCCCAATATCAAAAAGTTGTCGTTCGAATTTGGATGCAAAATACAAGCAGCCAAGTGGCAATTAGCACTTCTCCTCTCTCTTCTTCTTTGCGCGCCTAGGTTTTCTTAACTGAAACAGCCACAGAGATACGCTTGTTTTGCTTCTGATTCCGCAGATTAATTTGCTTATTGAAGAAAATTTCCAATTTGGGTCAGTTATAGTTGTTTTTTAATCAAATTTTATTATTATAGTAATAATTTTCTAGGTGTTTAGTTACTTAAGTTCTACTCATCATCCCTGAAAAAAAGAGAACTTTATATTTTAAGTTTTACATTAAATGAAGGTTTTGGATGGATTTATGGGCATTTTTTTTTTTTTTTTTTTTTTTTTATAATCTGTTAGTTATGACTCATGTGCAGCTATTTGTATCTAGGTACCTTTTTGTAACTTCAAAGTAGGGGTGGCAATTTGGGTCAATATTCGTTTATTCGTTCGATTCGATTCGCTTTAAAGCGAATAGGGTTTGAAAAAAATATATTCGTTTAATAAATGAGTCAATTCGATTCGATTCGTTTATTAAACGAATCGAATACGAATTTAAGCTCATTGATTCGTTTATTCGTTTATGATTAGTTTTACTATTTTTATTTACTAGTTCTGGTTAATTTTCAATTAAGATTCGAGAAGTTATAACTAATTATCATAAAAAAAAATAATTTTTTCTATATTCACTCCTGGCCTCGGCGCCCACACTTCGGGTGAACAGGACTCACAGAGGAGACCGCCTAAAGCAAGGATCGAGGGTGTTGTTTTCCAACTATTTTCTGATTCACAAGATCCACTGTTGTGGCGAGTGAAGAGCATACTCATAGAGATAGATAGAGGTGAACTGCAAACTCATGGATAAGTAATAGTAGCTGTGATACCAAAACCTCGGGTTGCTCTCTGCTACGTCCCTACCACCACACTAAGGGCATAAACGGCACTCCTGGCCTCGGCGCCCACACTTCGGGTGAACAGGACTCACAGAGGAGACCGCCTAAAGCAAGGATCGAGGGTGTTGTTTTCCAACTATTTTCTGATTCACAAGATCCACTGTTGTGGCGAGTGAAGAGCATACTCATAGAGATAGATAGAGGTGAACTGCAAACTCATGGATAAGTAATAGTAGCTGAGGGAGGAAGACTCCCTCGTGCTTTGAGAGAGAACCTAATAGTTATTTAGCTGAACATGAGAGATAAACACAATAGGAAATTTTATTCCAAATTGAGTTCTGAATACAAACAAAAAACCTCACTCCTTATATAGATGGAGGAAAGGAAACACAAAGCATCTTTGGTGGGACAAGACCCCACACCAAAGGGATAAGATTAAATAAAGACCATTCATTTTCTAAAGCAAAAGCTAAAGCAAAGAATCTACTTTTACAAAAGCAAAAGCAAAAGAAAAGATGCTAAAGCAAAGATGCTAAAGCACGATAATGACTTAAAGTAAAGGCACACTAATCATGCTCTCTAAAACATGAATTATTAAAACAAACGACAAAACATGATCATGGGAAATAATCATGTGGCTGGATATCTTCTAGAGGGTCATCCTCGTATTGGCATTCTTCCCACTGTGCCCTAGCCTTGTGGGACATAGGAATATCTCCATTGATGATCCTGGTGGAAAGACTTTGAGGAAATTTGATTTTGTTGTATCATTGAATAATACATCTGGATGATTCCTCAATAGTGGTGAATCGCCTCCATGCTTTATCATTTGTATTGCATTCTAAGCTTCGGCGAACACTGTCAGCAGAAAAAGCTCTAATCCTGTGAGTGTGTCTTGATGACAGAGCTTCTGGAAAAAGGTCATCAGTACCAAAATATTTTCCGGGCTTTGGTCTTGATGGCCAATGAGCAAGCTTCCATGAGGAAAGACAGGATGATGGAATAATCCTGATCAGATGCATTGGAGGGGAAACATTCAGATAGTACTGTGTCCATTCTGGAGAGATAGAATCTATCCAAACATTGACACTTCCATGTCGCTTGTACCATCTTCTTATTTCATCGCAGACATTTGGAGGTAAAAACTTGAGACTTTCTTCCACAATACCTGGACAGTCTGGTTGGATAGGATTTTGTCCTAGAACAAAGCCATTGAGAAAGCCTTGTTCAAACAAGTTTCCCAAATTCCATTCATAGTTCTGAAAAAAGCTTTGACTCTTGATAAAAATCATGGAATGAAAAGTTTCATATCCACAGTGGACAATAGCATATGTGTACTGATTCATTCCGTCAGACTTTCCATCCTAGATGCTTCTGAGAATAGAACACCATTTTCGAAAACATGATGACGGAGTACCAAGGATTTCTTCAGCAATCCCGTTAGGAATTATTGAATCAGGATGATCAAATAGACTCTCATAGAATTGGTCTTTGAGACCATTGGTGAAGGTTTGATCAACCATGGCTCTTCTAAGAATTTGCCATTTTGATAATTTCTCCTGAATCTTGGACTTCTTGTTGCTGAGTTCTTCAGGGTTATTCATGATCTCCTGATGCAACTCTTGAATTTCTTCGCCAAAGACGTACTTCCTTTTATAAGGGTAGTGACCCTTAGAATCTACATCAGGAAGGAAGCTTTCCACAATCCACGCTTGAGTAGCGGGATCAACGTCTTTCATGGTGACAAGACGTAAAGAGGCAAGGTCATTCATCCGTGAGATCTTTTGTCTGAAGATCTTTGAGACCTTGACGCTTTTTATGAAGTCTTTAAACACCTTTACATGTGTTGCTTTGATAGGGATCCATTGTGGGGATCGATCTTGTAAAGTTCTGGACTTCTTTGGAGAAAGATCTTCGATGTGCCATAACAGCTGGTAATTTGACTCAGCATCTTTTGAGAAAAGAAGCAAGCCGTAGAACAACGTTTAATTCATTGTCGGCTGGAAGATCTTTGTCATTGCCTTCTGAAATAGTGATGGCGCTACCTTGAGGCCAAAAGGCATAACTTTCCATTGGTAGTGGGCATTAGGTATGCAAAAGGCTGTTTTGGGCCTTTCATCTGGGCTTATACCCAATTGCCAAAAACCTGCCTTGAGATCAAACTTTGAGAAGATGTGGGCTTCTCGGATATGAACGAACAGTGAGTTGATCTTGGGCAATGGGAACTTATCATCTTTCAAGAAAGCGTTGAGAGGCTTGTAGTCTATCACTAGACGTTTCTTTCCACGTGCCTTCTCTGACCGCTTCTCCACATAAAAGGCTTGGCAAGCCCAATCAGAAGTTATGGGCTCAATCAATCCTTGCTGTAGCAGCTGGTTACATTCATTCTGGGCCAAAGCAAGGTCCGAAGGAGTCATCCCCGGATGGGTAGCCTTTGTTGGGTTGATATCCTCATTAAGCTTGAAAGGAAGCTTAATAAAGAACTCTTCATTTTTCCATAATGGGTTTGGATGATTCAAGTCGCTGTGAGACTCTGACCAAAATGGAGAGAACAGTTGTTTCAATTCTTCAAAATCCACCATATTCACCCCCACTCTAGAGGATTGGAACAACTTTGGAACAGTAGTATAAGGCTTAATGAATCTTTTAAATCGTATACCATCTGGTTGGATCTGAAGTCTCTTGGCTTGATGATAAACATCAAAACCAATCAGGATATCTTTATCCGGTAAATTGGAACCAATGACTCTGGTCCATATTGTACAATCATGGAAAAACCGGATACCGATAGGTTTCTTGGTGATGAGATCTGTATGGAATACTTCACCATCAGCAGCTTTGAAATACTCTGTATGCTTCACTCATGCTTCTGGTGGCAAAACTGCTGGATTCATCATGCTCCTGTGAGCTCTTGTGTCCATAAACCCAATGACTTTAATGGGCTTATCATATTTTGATGGTAAAATCTGCACATGGACTAAAGGAACTGGAACAGTAGGCTTGAGAGCCTGGCATGGCTGCATAGTGAACACCGGAATATAGCAGTCTGAGTTGCTGCTATCATCTGAACTGGATTCATCTGAACTAGAGAGTTCAGGATTGTTGAGTGCGAACACGGTTTCACTGTCCATTTGATCTTGTTCTGAAAACCACGATTCAGCATCTGCTTCGTCAAGATCAATTTTGGAAGACTGATGGATCTGTTGAACCATCTTAGCAGCTTGCTTCGGATTCTTAGGACAATCCTTTGAGAAATGCCCTTTCTTTTTGCAAATGAAGCACCTGCTATCTTTCGGCTTACCACGTCGATCCTTCTGTTTGAAAAATCGGACTGGACGCCATTCTTTGCGCTGTTTCTCCTTCTTGCTCTTCTTTTTCTTAAAGAGCTTATGATGAGATTTCTTCTTTGAAGGACATGCGCAATTCTTCTTATCTTTGCACTTGATCTGCAAATGAGGCTTTTTACACGCAGCTTTAAATGGCTGATTATCTCTGAGCATCTCCCTGATAAGTGTACGCTGATCACAAAGCTTATTGAGAGCTTTGATAGCGATCTGGTGAATTTCTCCAAGGGACATGTCTGTAACTTTCTGCTGTGTAGCCTGTATCAAGCGCTGCATTTCCTCATGTAGCTCTTCTGGCAGAGAGGCAGCATATGTATGCTTAAGATTCGGATCATTGTATCCTTTGAGTTTGTAGAAATGCTTTGACATTATCTGGATATTGGCTGGGGCAAAGGTTGTGAGTATATAGCAATTTGAGCCAATGACCGAAGAACCTGATGAAACTGAGCCTATACCTACGGGTACAGCTACACAATCACCACCGGCGTCAACCAAGCCAGTGACAGGTCCTTGGTTCACATTTGATGATGTCCCACCGTCCAAATGGCCTAACAGGATGCAAGAATTTGTTGCATGGACGAACTTAATGCTACTAAAGCCAGGCAACACTGTGCACAATGTCTTGTTTCTCGTACTCTTGGAGCCTTGAGAGAATGGTTCCTGAGTCTCGGAGGTTTCAGACAACAACAATTCTACCAAGTCGAATCAGCAGCTGTAGCTATGGGAATCATACATAAAGAATTTCTCGGAGAAGGAGCCCCACTGATAGAACAGGCTCGCCGGGAAAACTTTCAAATGCGGTGTTGTTCGTTAAAGATTAAGGATCTTAACACCCATTTCCAGAGAATGTCAAAGCATTTCTACAAGCTCAACGGATACAATGATCCGAATCTTAAGCATACATATGCTGCCTCTCTGTCAGAGGAGCTACATGAGGAAATGCAGCGCTTGATACAGGCTACACAGCAGAAAGTTACAGACATGTCCCTTGGAGAAATTCACCAGATCGCTATCAAAGCTCTCAATAAGCTTTGTGATCAGCGTACACTTATCAGGGAGATGCTCAGAGATAATCAGCCATTTAAAGCTGCGTGTAAAAAGCCTCATTTGCAGATCAAGTGCAAAGATAAGAAGAATTGCGCATGTCCTTCAAAGAAGAAATCCCATCATAAGCTCTTTAAGAAAAAGAAGAGCAAGAAGGATAAACAGCGCAAAGAATGGCGTCCAGTCCGATTTTTCAAACAGAAGGATCGACGTGGTAAGCCGAAAGATAGCAGTTGCTTCATTTGCAAAAAGAAAGGGCATTTCTCAAAGGATTGTCCTAAGAATCCGAAGCAAGCTGCTAAGATGGTTCAACAGATCCATCAGTCTTCCAGAATTGATCTTGACGAAGCAGATGCTGAATCGTGGTTTTCAGAACAAGATCAAATGGACAGTGAAACCATGTTCGCACTCAACAATCCTGAACTCTCTAGTTCAGATGAATCCAGTTCAGATGATAGCAGCAACTCAGACTGCTATATTCCGGTGTTCACTATACAGCCATGCCAGGCTCTCAAGCCTACTGTTCCAGTTCCTTTAGTCCATGTGCAGATTTTACCATCAAAATATGATAAGCCCATTAAAGTCATTGGGTTTATGGACACAGGAGCTCACAGGAGCATGATGAATCCAGCAGTTTTGCCACCAGAAGCATAGGTGAAGCATACAGAGTATTTCAAAGCTGCTGATGGTGAAGTATTCCATACGGATCTCATCACCAAGAAACCTATCGGTATCCGATTTTTCCATGATTGTACAATATGGACCAGAGTCATTGGTTCCAATTTGCCGGATAAAGATATCCTGATTGGTTTTGATGTTTATCATCAAGCCAAGAGACTTCAGATCCAACCAGATGGTATACGGTTTAAAAGATTCATTAAGCCTTATACTACTGTTCCAAAGTTGTTCCAATCCTCTAGAGTGGGGGTGAATATGGTGGATTTTGAAGAATTGAAACAACAGTTCTCTCCGTTTTGGTCAGAGTCTCACAGCGACTTTAATCATCCAAACCCATTATGGAGAAATGAAGAGTTCTTTATTAAGCTTCCTTTCAAGCTTAATGAGGACATCAACCCAACAAAGGCTACCCATCCAGGGATGACTCCTTCGGACCTTGCTTTGGCCCAGAATGAATGCAACCAGTTGCTACAGCAAGGATTAATTGAGCCCACAACTTCTGATTGGGCTTGCTAAGCCTTTTATGTGGAGAAGCGGTCAGAGAAGGCACGTGGAAAGAAACGTCTGGTGATAGACTACAAGCCTTTCAACGCTTTCTTGAAAGATGATAAGTTCCCATTGCCCAAGATCAACTCACTGTTCGTTCATATCCGAGAAGCCCACATCTTCTCAAAGTTTGATCTCAAGGCAGGTTTTTGGCAATTGGGTATAAGCCCAGATGAAAGGCCCAAAACAGCCTTTTGCATACCTAATGCCCACTACCAGTGGAAAGTTATGCCTTTTGGCCTCAAGGTAGCGCCATCACTATTTCAGAAGGCAATGACAAAGATCTTCCAGCCGACAATGAATTACACGTTGTTCTACGACTTGCTTCTTTTCTCAAAAGATGCTGAGTCAAATTACCAGCTGTTATGGCACATCGAAGATCTTTCTCCAAAGAAGTCCAGAACTTTACAAGATCGATCCCCACAATGGATCCCTATCAAAGCAACACATGTAAAGGTGTTTAAAGACTTCATAAAAAGCATCAAGGTCTCAAAGATCTTCAGACAAAAGATCTCACGGATGAATGACCTTGCCTCTTTACGTCTTGGCACCATGAAAGACGTTGATCCCGCTACTCAAGCGTGGATTGTGGAAAGCTTCCTTCCTGATGAAGATTCTAAGGGTCACTACCCTTATAAAAGGAAGTACGTCTTTGGCGAAGAAATTCAAGAGTTGCATCAGGAGATCATGAATAACCCTGAAGAACTCAGCAACAAGAAGTCCAAGATTCAGGAGAAATTATCAAAATGGCCAATTCTTAGAAGAGCCATGGTTGATCAAACCTTCACCAATGGTCTCAAAGACCAATTCTATGAGAGTCTATTTGATCATCCTGATTCAATAATTCCTAACGGGATTGCTGATGAAATCCTTGGTACTCCGTCATCATGTTTTTGAAAATGGTGTTCTATTCTCAGAAGCATCTGGGATGGAAAGTCTGACGGAATGAATCAGTACACAGATGCTATTGTCCACTGTGGATATGAAACTTTTCATTCCACGATTTTTATCAAGAGTCAAAGCTTTTTTTAGAACTATGAATGGAATTTGGGAAACTTGTTTGAACAAGGCTTTCTCAATGGCTTTGTTCTAGGACAAAATCCTATCCAACCAGACTGTCCAGGTATTGTGGAAGAAAGTCTCAATTTTTTACCTCCTAATGTCTGCGATGAAATAAGAAGATGGTACAAGCGACATGGAAGTGTCAATGTTTGGATAGATTCTATTTCTCCAGAATGGACACAGTACTATCTGAATGTTTCCCCTCCAATGCATCTGATCAGGATTATTCCATCATCCTGTCTTTCCTTATGGAAGCTTGCTCATTGGCCATCAAGACCAAAGCCCAGAAAATATTTTGGTACTGATGACCTTTTTCCATAAGCTCTGTCATCAAGACACACTCACAGGATTAGAGCTTTTTCTGCTGACAGTGTTCGCCGAAGCTTAGAATGCAATACAAATGATAAAGCATGGAGGCGATTCACCACTATTGAGGAATCATCCAGATGTATTATTCAAGGATACAACAAAATCAAATTTCCTCAAAGTCTTTCCACCAGGATCATCAATGGAGATATTCCTATGTCCCACAAGGCTAGGGCACAGTGGGAAGAATGCCAATACGAGGATGACCCTCTAGAAGATATCCAGCCACTTGATTATTTCCCATGATCATGTTTTGTCGTTTTTTTTAATAATTCATGCTTTAGACAACATGATTAGTGTGCCTTTACTTTAAGTCATTATCGTGCTTTAGCATCTTTGCTTTAGCATCTTTTCTTTTGCTTTTGCTTTTGTAAAAGTAGATTCCTTTGCTTTAGCTTTTGCTTTAGAAAAGGAATGGTCTTTATTTAATCTTATCCCTTTGGTGCGGGGTCTTGTCCCACCAAAGATGCTTTGTGTTTCCTCTCCTCCATCTATATAAGGAGTGAGGTTTTTAGTTTGTATTCAGAACTCTATTTGGAATAAAATTTCCTATTGTGTTTATCTCTCATATTCAGCTAAATAACTATTAGGTTCTCTCTCAAAGCACGAGGGAGTCTTCCTCCCTCAGCTACTATTACTTATCCATGAGTTTGCAGTTCACCTCTATCTATCTCTATGAGTATGCTCTTCACTCGCCACAACAGTGGATCTTGTGAATCAGAAAATAGTTGGAAAACAACACCCTCGATCCTTGCTTTAGGCGGTCTCCTCTGTGAGTCCTGTTCACCCGAAGTGTAGGCGCCGAGGCCAGGAGTGCCGTTTATGCCCTTAGTGTGGTGGTAGGGACGTAGCAGAGAGCAACCCGAGGTCTTGGTATCAGAGCCAGAGCATTTACTGTTCAAGGAGGTGGTAAAATAGTGGATTAAGTAGTAGTGGTTGTGGTGGAGTTATCTTCTCTGTGTGAGTAGGAGGGAACCGTCTCAACATATACTGTCTAAACACTTTGAGAGTCAATCAATTTTAATTATGTCTACTGTAGAGTCTTCTTCTTCGTCTACATCTTCTGCTAGTGAGTTAGTAAGAATATCTTCTACTCTTTCCTTACCCCGTTCTTGTTCTAAAAGAATAGCCTCTAAAATTGAAAATCTTGTGGAATATACTCATGTTCCAGAAGGTGTTCAAGTATCTAAGACCCATTCACTTCTTCTAAACCCTTATAACCTATACAAAAGACCCAGTACTGTTACCAGGAGTATTCGTACTCTTATTTCTACACATCGTCCGACTGCAAAAGAATATGTCCAGTCCTCCAAGCTGGATCAGTGCGCTCTCCGAGCCACACAAGATGAGCAGTATGTAGATCTGGAGATTCCGAAATATTTCGTCTCCAGTTGGAAATCAGAAGGGTACACTCATTTTCATATGGGTGCTGTGAGAGTTATCTTAACTCTCCATGGAAGGAAAAGATTACCAGTGACTGCCAGACTTGCTTTGTTGGATTCCAGATTCAAGGAGTATCAACACGCAGTGATTGGCACTGTTCTCACCACTCTCCATGCTGTGAGTGTATTGTTAACCTTATACCCAAATGAGCCAATGACCGAAGAACCTGATGAAACTGAGCCTATACCTACGGGTACAGCTACACAATCACCACCGGCGTCAACCAAGCCAGTGACAGGTCCTTGGTTCACATTTGATGATGTCCCACCGTCCAAATGGCCTAACAAGATGCAAGAATTTGTTGCATGGACGGACTTAATGCTACTAAAGCCAGGCAACACTGTGCACAATGTCCTTGTGGAATTTGTTTATCGTACTCTTGGAGCCTTGAGAGAATGGTTCCTGAGTCTCGGAGGTTTCAGACAACAACAATTCTACCAAGTCGAATCAGCGGCTGTAGCTATGGGAATCATTCATAAAGAATTTCTCGGAGAAGGAGCCCCACTGATAGAACAGGCTCGCCGGGAATACTTTCAAATGCGGTGTTGTTCGTTAAAGATTAAAGATCTTAACACCCATTTCCAGAGAATATCAAAGCATTTCTACAAACTCAACGGATACAATGATCTGAATCTTAAGCATACATATGCTGCCTCTCTGCCAGAGGAGCTACATGAGGAAATGCAGCGCTTGATACAGGCTACACAGCAGAAAGTTACAGACATGTCCCTTGGAGAAATTCACCAGATCGCTATCAAAGCTCTCAATAAGCTTTGTGATCAGCGTACACTTATCAGGGAGATGCTCAGAGATAATCAGCCATTTAAAGCTGCGTGTAAAAAGCCTCATTTACAGATCAAGTGCAAAGATAAGAAGAATTGTGCATGTCCTTCAAAGAAGAAATCCCATCATAAGCTCTTTAAGAAAAAGAAGAGCAAGAAGGAGAAACAACGCAAAGAATGGCATCCAGTCCGATTTTTCAAACAGAAGGATCGACGTGGTAAGCCGAAAGATAGTAGTTGTTTCATTTGCAAAAAGAAAGGGCATTTCTCAAAGGATTGTCCTAAGAATCCGAAGCAAGCTGCTAAGATGGTTCAACAGATCCATCAGTCTTCCAGAATTGATCTTGACGAAGCAAATGCTGAATCGTGGTTTTCAGAAGAAGATCAAATGGACAGTGAAACCGTGTTCGCACTCAACAATCCTGAACTCTCTAGTTCAGATGAATCCAGTTCAGATGATAGCAGCAACTCAGACTGCTATATTCCGGTGTTCACTATACAGCCATGCCAGGCTCTCAAGCCTACTGTTCCAGTTCCTTTAGTCCATGTGCAGATTTTACCATCAAAATATGATAAGCCCATTAAAGTCATTGGGTTTATGGACACAGGAGCTCACAGGAGCATGATGAATCCAGCAGTTTTGCCACCAGAAGCATAGGTGAAGCATACAGAGTATTTCAAAGCTGCTGATGGTGAAGTATTCCATACGGATCTCATCACCAAGAAACCTATCGGTATCCGGTTTTTCCATGATTGTACAATATGGACCAGAGTCATTGGTTCCAATTTGCCGGATAAAGATATCCTGATTGGTTTTGATGTTTATCATCAAGCCAAGAGACTTCAGATCCAACCAGATGGTATACAGTTTAAAAGATTCATTAAGCCTTATACTAATGTTCCAAATTTGTTCCAATCCTCTAGAGTGGGGGTGAATATGGTGGATTTTGAAGAATTGAAACAACATTTCTCTCCATTTTGGTCAGAGTCTCACAGCGACTTCAATCATCCAAACCCATTATGGAGAAATGAAGAGTTCTTTATTGAGCTTCCTTTCAAGCTTAATGAAGATATCAACCCAACAAAGGCTACCCATCCGGGGATGACTCCTTCGGACCTTGCTTTGGCCCAGAATGAATGCAACCAGTTGCTACAGCAAGGATTAATTGAGCCCACAACTTCTGATTGGGCTTGCCAAGCCTTTTATGTGGAGAAGCGGTCAGAGAAGGCACGTGGAAAGAAACGTCTGGTGATAGACTACAAGCCTCTCAACGCTTTCTTGAAAGATGATAAGTTCCCATTGCCCAAGATGAACTCACTGTTCGTTCATATCCGAGAAGCCCACATCTTCTCAAAGTTTGATCTCAAGGCAGGTTTTTGGCAATTGGGTATAAGCCCAGATGAAAGGCCCAAAACAGCCTTCTGCATACCTAATGCCCACTACCAATGGAAAGTTATGCCTTTTGGCCCCAAGGTAGCGCCATCACTATTTCAGAAGGCAATGACAAAGATCTTCCAGCCGACAATGAATTACACGTTGTTCTACGGCTTGCTTCTTTTCTCAAAAGATGCTTTGTGTTTCCTCTCCTCCATCTATATAAGGAGTGAGGTTTTTAGTTTGTATTCAGAACTCTATTTGGAATAAAATTTCCTATTGTGTTTATCTCTCATGTTCAGCTAAATAACTATTAGGTTCTCTCTCAAAGCACGAGGGAGTCTTCCTCCCTCGGCTACTATTACTTATCCATGAGTTTGCAGTTCACCTCTATCTATCTCTATGAGTATGCTCTTCACTCGCCACAACAGTGGATCTTGTGAATCAGAAAATAGTTGGAAAACAACACCCTCGATCCTTGCTTTAGGCGGTCTCCTCTGTGAGTCCTGTTCACCCGAAGTGTGGGCGCCGAGGCCAGGAGTGCCGTTTATGCCCTTAGTGTGGTGGTAGGGACGTAGCAGAGAGCAACCCGAGGTTTTGGTATCAGGTATTTTTAGGAAATATATGAATTACATATTTCTTATGTATATATTTATGAAGAATCAATGTAAATCAAGCTTGGTAAATTATTTTATTAAATAATATCATTGACTAAACGAATAAACGAATACGAATCCATGTAAATCAAGTTTGGTAAATTATTTTATTAAATAATATCATTGACTAAACGAATAAACGAATATTCGTATTCGATTCGTTTAATAAACGAATCGAATACGAATCCTGATATTATGATTCGTTTAATAAACGAATCGAATACGAATCCATCACATTTTGATTCGATTCATTTAGGATTCGATACAAATTCGATTTGCTGATTCGTTTTGCCGCCCCTACTTCAAAGTGTCGGAACAGTCTAAAATTTTCCCTAAAAAGTTAAATAATAAATATTCTTACTTGAACTATTTGATTTATAGCTTTTGTTTAAAATTGTTTTATTTTATTTAAGAAAGAATAATATTTACAGCTGCATACTCTCTGTGGTTGAGTTTCGATTTTTTTTCAAATATTTTCATATATAATTGTCAGTATATGTCCGTGCCTACGACATGGTGTTACAGAATTTAAAGAGATATTGAAATTCTGTTATTTAATTTATATATAATGAAATGATTTTATTTTTTAATTAAATAATTTTATTCTTTAATTTATTTGGTAGTTTTCATTTTCCATTTTTATAAAGATTCTATAATGAAATGACTATTTATCAGCCGTTAGATTATAATGAAATGATCTGAGCCGCCAATTAAGCCATATAAAGATAGCTTTTGGATACATTATCTCTCTTAATCTTATCCATTTGTTACACTCTCTTTCCTCCCACACCATTGTGCTTTATAATATAGATAAACACTTGAAAATTCATAATCATTCACTTGAAATTTTTCATCATTTATTAAAGTGTTATTTTTTCCATTAGAAATTTAAAGAGTTAACTTTTCCACCTAAAGTTCAAAGAATGTTCATTTTTTCACTATGACGTTATCAAATTACCGAAATACCCTTATGACTTTAACAAAATTCTAACGGTATTAACGTATGGGAGTAAAAGTGAACATTTTGTGAACTTCAAGTAGAAAACTGAACATTTAAAAAAAATTGAGTAAAATTGAACTTTAACCATTCTTTTGGCGTAAAAACGAATATTTTTTAAGTTTAAACGGTAAAATTGGTATTTCCATACATGAGGAGCAATGGGCCTAAAGTGGACTCGTTTTAACCTAATGAGCTTCATTTTCTATTAAAACCGAGACAGATTGGACATCCCGGCCCCATATCAAAACGTTGTCGTTCGAATTTGGATCCAATACAAGCAACCAAGCGGCAATTGGCACTTCTATCTCTTGTTTCTTTGCGCGCCTAGGTATTTTGAACTGAAACAGCCACAGTGATACGCTTGTTTTGCTTTTGATTCGACGGCTTAATATGCATATTGAAGAAAATTTCCCATATGTATTAGTGATAGTTTTTTTTTTTAAACAAATTTTATTGCTATAATTATAACTTTCCAAGTGCTCAGTTACTTAAGCTCAGCTCATCATCAATTGAAAAAAGATAACTTTATGCTTTGAGTTTTGTATTTAAAGAAGATTTTAGTTGGATTTATGAGCAATTTGTTTTTGTAATCTAATTTGTTATGACTCATGTGCCGCTCTTTGTATCTAGGTAGTTTTTTTAACTTCAAAGTGTTGGAACAGTCTAAAATTTTCCTTAAAAAATTTAAATAATCAATATTCTTACTTGAACTATTTTATTTATAGCTTTTGTTTAAAATTGTTTTACTTTATTTAAGAAAGAATGATATCTATGGCTGCATACTCCGTGCTTGAGTTTCGTTTTTTCAAATATTTTCAAATATAACTATCATCCATACATATATAAACACTTTGAAAATTTAAAATTATTCACTTGAAGTTTTTCAACATTTATTAAAGTGTTCTTTTTTTCACCCTAAATTTAAAGAGTGTTCACTTTCCCACCAAAAGTTCAAAGAATGTTCACTTTTCCACCATGACATTATCAAATGATCGAAATACCCTTATGACGTCGATAAAATTTTAACGGTATTAACGTCTGGGTGTAAAAGTGAACATTTTATGAACTTTAGGTAGAAAACTAAATATTTTAAATTTTTTTAAGAAATATTGAACTTTAACCATTCTTTTCGCGTAAAATGGATAATTTCCCATTAAAAAGAATAATTTTTAAGTTCAAACGGTAAAATTGTATTTCCATATACGAGGAGCAATAAGCCTAAAGTGGGAGTAAATCTTTGGTGCAACAGTGGTATGGATGACGTGGTACCACCAACCAATTAAAAAATAACATGTTTAATTTTTTTCCTATTTTTTAGTTGTTTTTTGACTTTTTAGCACGCGTGGCAAAGGATGATTGGCTTGTTGCATGGATGACGTGGTACCGGTTGCACCAAAGATTTTCTCCTAAAGTGGACTCGTTTTTAACTTAATGGGCTTCATTTGTACTAAAACTGAGGCAGATATTGGATATCCGGCCCAATATCAAAACGCTGCCGTTCGATTTTGGATGCAATACAAGCAGCCAAGTGACAATTGGCACTTCTCCTCTCTCTTCTTTCTTTGTGTGCCTAAGTTTTATGTGTTAGAAATTTATTTGTAACAGGATCTTTAACACAAGAGCTTAGAATACAATTTAATGAATTAATCGGATGATCCAGGGAGCGTACCTGATTTAGAATCCATATCTGCAGCGGAAATTTCTGTAGATCTGTTGAAAAGTTGCACTGAGGAGATCACCCTCTGCTCCCCACTTCTTGATGGTGAGAAACTTACTCTCCCTGAATTAAGCTTTCCTTATGCCTTAATTTTTCCTTATGAAAGCTTATGCTTTCTTTTTCACACTTTTCTCTCTCTTGTTTATTTTCTTGCAATTGCTCTTTGCAATTTCACATGCTAATCGCAATAGCACATCATATGCATTATATATATTTGTAAAAGGTGATGAGATGTGAAGCTTATCAAATAAGCTTCACATCACATCTAATAATGCATTAATAATGCATTTACATAATGGAGAGATGAGATTAATCAATCAAGGCAGCTTATTGAGTAAGCTATGTATGGGAGTGAGAGTGAGACCTTAGCTCACAAATTTATGGAGTGTAATGGGCTCACCCATCAAAAGCCCATAATAAATCCAAAGCCCGCTCTAATATCCACACATCAAATAATATAGAGTTGCAGCCCACTTTATTAGATCAAACAATTGGGCTTCACAATTTCTATTACAAAACCAATTACTTAGCTCTTTATATTAAAACCGTATCACAATTAATATAAGCCCATAATTAGAATAAAATATTCTAACATTCTCCCACTTGGGCGATATCAATTGTGGATGTTTTAATGCTAAGAAAACTTTATGGATCTAAATTGGTTCAGAAACAACTCTAGTAAACCATTTCGTCTTATAAGATCGTAGATATAGAATCATGGCGGTACCTACATTATAATGCAACATAGTTCCTTCCATGGTCATGTATATCAAACAACCTTATCGACATGAACAAGATGTGATAGAGCAGTAAGATACAATAGCACCCCTTTATGATCTAAAAAACATGTGCTATTTTCTCTTATCGGTCCCCAATTTCTCTACCTTATGCAGCCCAGGCCACATGAGAAATCAAGGCTTAAATATAAGCATGTATGTCTTCTATTATCCCAAGATAAACTTTATGTGTCACAAGACATACCAACAAGGCTTTATAACTTTATGCCCCAAGCCAATGCTTATGATTGACACCCATCATAAGACTTTACACAATGATATATCAAATAATAAATATTAATATCTTCCAATGAAGATGCACATTTATAGATAATCATTGCAAAATACAAAATACATGTACGAATGTACAAACAAAATAACATAGAGCAATGATGCCTCCCACTAACCTAGGGTATCAAAAGACTTTACCAAACCCATACAAGCAACATGATTTACAAAAACAATGGGTCGAAGACCTTTGGTCAAAGGATCAGCAATCATATCATCTGTACCGATATGCTCTACCAGAATGTCACCTTTCTTAACCAGCTCCTTAATTGTCAAATATTTGACCTCCATATGTTTTGACCCGGTGATATTCTTATTATTTTTGGCAAATAATACAGCTGAAAGATTATCACAATATAACCTTATAGGTCTAGAAATGGAGTCAACAACTGACAATTCTTTAATGAGATTTCGTAGCCAAACAGCATGTGACGCTGCACCAAAACATGCTATAAACTCGGCCTGCATTGTGGAAGAAGTTACAAGTGTCTGCTTGACACTTTTCCAAGATATAGTTCCATCTGCTAGCATAAACACATATCCTGAGGTAGATTTCCTATCATCTGAACAACCAGCAAAGTCAGAAAGTAGTATACCCTACTAGTTCAAGATTCTCAACCTTTCTGTATGTCAACATGTAATCTTTAGTCCCCTTAAGATACCGAAAAACTCTCTTGGTAGCAGTCCAATGTTCCTTTCCAGGATTAGATAAAAATCTTCCCAGTACACTAACTGCAAATGCAATGTCAGGTCTAGTGCATACCTGTGCATACATCATGCTTCCTACTGCACTAGCATATGACACTGCTTTCATGGACTCTCTCTCAACCTCATTCTCAGGTGACTGTGCCAAACTCAATTTATCACCTTTAGCAATTGGCATATCCCAAGATTTACAATCATGCATACTGAATCTCTTCAATATCCGCTCAATGTATGCTTTCTGAGAGAGACCTAATACCTTTCGAGTTCTATCTCTGGGATTTCAATACCCAGAACAAAAGATGCTTCTCCAAGATATTTCATATCAAAATGTCTAGACAATGACTGCTTTACCTCATGCAGCATTCCTAGATCGTTACATGCAAGCAAAATATCATCTACATAGAGAATGAGAAAGATATATTTGCTCCCACTGATCTTGATATGTATGCATCTATCAACTTTACTTTCCACAAAGCCTAAAGAGGATATTACATTGTCAAACTTTAGGTACCACTGCCGTGAGGCTTGTTTCAAACCATAAATAGACTTTTTAAGTCTACAAACAAGATGATCTTCACCATCTTTCTGAAATTCTTCAGGTTGTTCCATATAGAATTCTTCGCTTAATTCTCCATTTAGGAATGCAGTTTTAACATCCATCTGATGTAGCTCTAAATCATAATGAACTACTAGTGCCATGATCACTCTAAATGTATCTTTTGAAGATACATGAGAAAAAGTTTCAGTATAATCAATTCCTCCTCTCTGAGTAAATCCCTTGACAACTAATCTGGCCTTAAACATCTCAATATTCCATTTGGAGTCTTTCTTGGTCTTATAGACCCATTTATAGCCAATAAGTCTACAACCTTCAGGTAATTCAACAAGCTCCCACACACCATTATATCCCATAGATTGCATTTCATCTCTCACTGCATTCCACCATAGATCGGATTGAGAACTAGAAACAGCTTCTTTAAAAGTTGTTGGATCAGTGCAATGACTTATGTCATAATCAATCTCATTTAAATAAACTTCATAATCAGAGGGAACAACAGACCGTCTTACCCTGGTTGACCTTCTTAATGGAACCTCTATAGCTATATCCTGTAATAGCGGAACCTCGTTTACCTGTATGGGTTCCTCCTCCATAACTGGATTAGTCGCAGATGTAGGTTCAAAGGTCTCAGACTGTATGGGTGTAGGTATATGAACCATTCTGGTCTGTTGTCATTGATTTGAGACTTCTGTATGATTATCATTATCAGCCACATCAAATTCCAAGAACTTAGCTGTTTGTGATTCTACAATCCTATAACCCCATTCTCTACAGTAAAATCTGTAGCCTTTAGAATGATCAGGGTATCCTATAAAATAGCAACGAGTAGATCTGGATTGCAATTTACCTTCAGTGGGATTATAAAGGCGTACTTCTGAAGGACATCCCCAAACACGGAGGTGACTCATGCTAGGTTTCCTACCAGTCCATATTTCAAAAGGAGTTCTAGAAACAGACTTACTTGGAACTCTATTGAGGATATATAAGGCCGTTTTAATTGCCTCACCCCAAAGGAAGTCTGGAGATTAGTTCTAGACATCATACTCCTTACCATCTCTTGAAGGGTGCGATTCCGCCTTTCGGCCACACCATTCTGTTCAGGACTACCTGACATAGTAAATTGACTTATTATTCCACAATCTTCTAAGTATCTGGCAAACGGTCCCTTTATTTGTCCACTAACCCCATGTTTACCATAATACTCACCACCCCGGTCAGACCTAACAATCTTGATAAATTTTCCCAGCTGTTTCTCAACTTCAGTCTTGAAGATCTTGAATTTATCAAGGGCTTCAGACTTTTCCTTAATCAAGTACAGATATCCATATCGGGAAAAATCATCAATGAATGTTATATAATACTTATTATTGCAAATTGTTGGTGAATAAGGTCCACTTATGTCTGTATGAATAATTTGTAAAACATCGGAGCTACGAGTGGATTCCTTTTTCTTTATTTTGGTTAGTTTACCCTTACAACAGTCAACACAAGTTTCTAGGTCACTGAAGTCAAGAGTAGGTAGGATATCATACTTTATTAACCTTTCTACTCTTCCCTAGAAATGTGGCCAAGTCTTTTATGCCACAACATGGATGACTTTTCTTTTATTAAGGGTCTTTTGGCAATTTGTTCAACATTATATGAATTGGAATAGACCTCACTTGATGCTAAACAGAGACTGTACAAACCGTATGACAAAACACAATGGCCAACTTTATTTGAGTTGAAATATACAGATACAGAACCTGTATTAAACTCAAAACCATAACCTTGTTTGTCGAGTACAGATATTGAAATCAAGTTTCGTCTAAAAGATGGTACATACAAAACACTTGTCAAAACAAGTTCATAATTGGAGTCTAGTTTTAAACAAACATCTCCAACATAATGTACTTCCACCAATTCATTATTACCAACTACGAGCTTGAACTCATCCTTTTTGGTTTCCTCTTGTTTATGAATCCTGCAATGTGAAAGCAACGTGATTAGTTGCTCCACTGTCAAGCCACCAAGAACTGGATATGTCATTAACATAATTGGATTCACATACAACAAAAACCAAGGAGTTACCTGTATGCCCATGTTTCTCTAACCAAACTTTATACCTGGAACACTCTAACTTTTTATGCCATTTCTTTTTACAAAAGAAACATTTAAGTTCTTTCTTGAAGACACCTTTAGTACCACCCACAGCATTTGTCTGACCAGTTTTATTGTAATTCTGAACATTACCAGAAGCTGAAAATTTCGATTTCTTACCTTTCTTGCGAGGCTTAGAAACAATGAGAGCAGCATCTGTATGCCTTGCCTTAAGTTTCTCTTCCCCAGCAACACATATGGAATGAAATCATTAACATTCCATGGTTCTTCCCTCGAATTGTAAGTAGTTACAATTGTACCAAACTCTGTAGGCAGAGTATTCAATGCTTGATGGACAATGCAAACATCTGGAAGAACAATGTGTAGGCATTGCATTTTTTGCATGTGAAACCCGATGATGAGTCTCATTTGGAGGCACTACCTTTTAAGTCGCGGAAACCGCGGGAAACAGATGTCGGAAGGGAGGAGTCAAGAATTGACTCATAGTCGGATTAAGTTCGCTGGTTTAGCTTCGGGTTACTTGTTGGTTTTCCGTTTTAAAAATTGTTCCCGGCCCAAAAGACTCACAACCACCTACCTAGCCCACACAAACTTAGCCCAAACACTTAACTAAACCAACACACACCTAGCCAAGCCCACCCACACACACCAATGCCCACATGCCCAAAGCCTTTAATATACACCCCAAATTAAATAATTATTAATTAAATTAAAACATTAACTAAATTAAATAATTATAATTAAATTAATAAATAAATAAAATATTACCAAACATAAAATAAATCATGCATAATTTAAACAAATCAAATATGTTAAATTAAAAAGATGATATACCTAATTAAAATCAATCATAACAAATGAAAAATATTGACTTCCTAATCTAACAAATTAAATGTCTAATCCTAACCAATCAAATATATTGTATTCCTAATCTAGCCAAGACATGTCCCCCAATCAAATCCATTGCTTTCCTTGTCTAATATTAAATCATATCCTAATTGAATACACCAAATCCCTTCCTTGTGAGACAAGGTGAAGCCCTAACCCTTCTCTATATAAACAACCCATAACCAAAGCCATGGCTCCTCTCCACTCTCCTTACTTTACACGCAAATCACAAAGAAAAAAAAGAAGAAGCAAAAACATCCATCATCAAGTCACGGCATTCCCTAAGAAAATAACAAAAAATTTCTCTTCATCTTCACTCTCTCATTACCGAATTACAGCAGCCCAATAACGCCCAATACAGCAGCCACACACCACCGATATTTAGCATCAAAACAGCCCCCTAACACGCCCAAACATCCCCCCTTACTGCAGCCCATGTTTCACGCCATTAGCCCTCCATTTTCCCCTCAAATTGATGCCATTACTGCCCCAAAAAACGCACCTGAAACAGCCCATGTACTGCACGCCCAAATCACTCAAAACAGCCCCCTAAAACACCCCAAACCAGTGAGCAAAAACTGCACATCTAACCTTAAAAAACCACAAAAAAATCTGCACATTTAACCTATTAAAATACACAAAAACAGCCCTTAAAACGCAAAAATAAGACCTGAAAAAGTGAGCAGAAAACACCAAGAAAACAGCAGCAAAACGAAGCCAAAACACTGAGAAAATAGCAGCAAAGTGAAGCCAAAACAGCGAGGAAAACAGTGGAACAACAAGTTAAGAAGCTAACCTATTGAACCGGAAGAATAAAGAGCTTTTACCCCTTCCGATCTCAGCGAAACGCAAGTCCGAAGACGACTTAAAAGGTTAGACCTGAGGGCACCTTTCACACTTGTTTTTTTATTTGATTTTTATTGATTCTTTTAATTGTGTTTTAATTATTTATTGAATATTGTTTGCATGTGATGTGTGTTGTGGCCATTGATTAAAACGAAAAATATGTCGTCTCTCGTGGTATATAGGATGGAAACCCAGATGTAAATTCCGTAGCCGATTCCGAATGGACGGTAGTGCGGTCTGTACTTGGGATACAACTCCACGTACCACTTGAGTAAACGGCGTATATTTCGCTTTATGTTATTTTGATTATTCTCACTTTATTATTCCGTCTTTTAATTTCCGCATGTTATTTATTTATGTTATGATACAATCGAGTGCATGGGCTCAGTAAGTGCGATGAAATGTCCCCTAATTGGAGGGGTTAAAATCCTTCACCACGATGCTTTGCCGCACCGATTGATGTGTGTTCGGTTGAATGCGAGATACGTTCAATCGGGCATACTAAGTTTGATATGATTGTCTTTATTTTCGTATGCATGATGCAATCGAGCGCATGGGCTTAGTAAGTGTGATGTGAGATCCCATATGGGGAGGGGTTAAAGCCCTTTACCACGATGCTTTGCCGCGCCGGTTGATGTGTGTTCGGTTGAATACAAGATACGTTCAATCGGGCACACTACGTTTAATATTATTGCTTTTAATTCTTTGTATGCATGATTCAATCGAGCGCATGGGCTTAGTAAGTGTGATGTGAGATCCCCTATGGGGAGGGGTTAAAGCCCTTTACCACGATGCTTTGCCGCGCCGGTTGATGTGTGTTCAGTCGAATGCAAGATACGTTTGATCGGACATATTCAGCTTTACATTATCATCTTTATTCTTTGTGTTGCATGCATCAGGTCTGGTTCCGTTCGAACGCATTCTCGGACGCTACATGAACGCGAACCTTCTGTTTAACGTTCGAACGCGTTCTAGAACGCTACGCGAACGCACACGCACTTCCTTAGTCTCATAATAATGCATCAGTCTGGTTTCGTTCGAACGCGTTCTCGGAAGCTACACGAACGCGAACCTTCTGTTTACCGTTCGAACGCATTATCAAACGCTACGTGAACGCACACGCACTTTCTTTGTGTTGCATGCATCAGGTCCGATTCCGTTCGAACGCGTTCTCGGACGCTACACGAACGCGAACCTTCTATTTAACGTTCGAACGCGTTCTCGGACGCTACACGAACGCGAACCTTCTGTTTACCGTTCGAACGCGTTATCAAACGCTACGTGAACGCACACGCACTTTCTTTGTGTTGCATGCATCAGTTCTGGTTCTGTTCGAACGCATTCTCGAACGCTACACGAACGCGAACCTTCTGTTTACCGTTTGAACGCATTTTCAAACACTACGCGAACGCGCACCCACTGAACTGGGTCCTCTTCATTAGATTTCACGCATAGTTTTCCTAGTAGCTATCCCCACATGTATGAATACAAATGTGTTTAATGTATTACAATTCATATGCTTATGTCATGATAATATTTGAGTATTATTTCTTGTGGTATATCGGATGGAAACCCAGACGTAAATTCCGTAGCCGATTCCGAATGGACGGTAGTGCGGTCTGTACTTGGGATACAATTCCACGTACCACTTGGAAAAGTGCCCACATGTATGCTTGTATGTTTAATATGTATGCTTGTGTTTTCTTGAACATGATATGCCAATGAAGTTGTATGTTCGTTGCTACTTTGATGTATTTTCAAGCATGCAATCTTAGATGTGAAATGTATGTAATTTAGGTGTAAATTTCATTTTTGCGCATTTGGATTTGGAAGCATGATACTCTTGGAAATAAGTGTTACTTAAGCTTGATTAAATTATCACATAAATCCTTTCATTACAAGTGACATAAGTAAGGGATCATTCCGAACCCAACGGTTTGAGGTCTTCCCTTGCGAGGGGTGAGTGCGGCCTTAAATCTCATTTTCCCGGTTCACACCGGGTGGCGACTCCATTATTCTCCGGTTTAGTCCCCCGTGGCTACTCCGTACTCCCGACTAGGCCGCGAGCCTAGGACAGCATGCGTCGCCCCAGATTCCTGTGACCATCATCAAAATGTACTCCCTAACACCTCCATTACCATTATACTTCATTGAGTATAATTGCTTCAGAAGGGTACCGATTTCTGCATTGATTGAGACTTTATATCTTGCAGATACAACTGTCATAAAATCTTTTGCTATAGATGTTTCTTGAAGACCACTTAGTAAATGCTCAGGAATTGATCTCTTTATAGTCAAATAGCACATGCGATTTGACTTATGCCATACTGTATGCAGCTGCTTATCTGTATCAGTACTGAAACTATTAATATCAGCTGGCTTAGGAGTATTCATAGCAAGATCAATATCTGCTAATTCCATAGCCAACAACACATCTCTCTTCTACACTTTAAAATTGGAGCCAGTCAACATCTCTATAGTCACAGTGTTGTTGTTAACTGAAAAGGTGACTGAAAAACAAATAACAATGCAATTCTTTAATTTAAGCACGACACAAGATAATAAATACTCCAAGTCATAAAAGAGTATTATACCAAGAATTTTAGCACATCACTGTATAAACACCTTTGGGCAGAATATACAATATGTAATTAAAAATTCTTCATATAAGACGATTCAGAAACTTATCCAATCCTCGTAAGTTTACCATATTTGGGTGAATAAACCACTCAGACTAGTCTATTCCCAACCATATGTCTCATATGTAACATTTCTAAAATTTAACATACAATCAACATTTTTGGACAGAAGACTGCACATCAAAAAATAGAAACATCCCTAAAAACAATGCGATTCTGCAATGATAAGAACTGGAACCAGACCATTTAACTGAATGATTTTTGAATCGATTTTGGAACAGTTTCACACATTAAACAGCGTCGTTTTAAGGCGATATAAATATCAAATTCTGTCTCGACTCACTCTCAGTCTCTCTCAATCTCGATATCTCTCTGACTCTCTCAAACCCTAGCTTTACTGCCTCTCTCTCGGGCTGACTCTCTCTCTCTCTCGCTGCCCTCTCTTTCGTTGACACTGGCTCACTGGCTCATTCTCTGTATCTGAAGCAGCTCTGCCCTCTCTGTCTCGGTATCGCGGTAACTGGTAAGCTGACCTTTGGAATAATGAATATTAGCTCTGTTTGCAATTGCTTGTTGAATTCAAACCAAATATAAAACAATGCCCATTGAATTCGAGACATATGTTTTATTATTAGGGTTTTATTTTATGCTTCGGGTTCACAAACTTTAGGATTTATGGATGCCAATTTTAGTATTTTTGTTGTGATAGGGGATGAATTATATAGTTGCATTATTTACTTGTAGTTTAATCCGAGGGAAAGTGTTATTGGAATGGTCGCTGTTGGCTTGAAAGGTTTACCATACCGAAGTCCGAGAATCTGTGATTTGGTCGAGGATAACTTGATGGGTGAGGAGGGTAAATCATATAAACCAAGTAGAAAGAATAAAGGCCTAAACAGAAAGGGCAAGAAAGAAAGTTTTGGTTTTGATGCTGATAATTCGAATAAAAATCCATCTGGTCGAGGGGCTGATGGGAGTGTGATGGCTAGAAAATCTTGGAAGCATCACAATGCATCAGATACACAAACTTCGATTGTCAGGTACAGCAACTTTGTTATCTTCAACTGATGAAGATTTTTCGCCTGGTTTTCCCTTGATTATCACTATTTTTTCTTTAAAAAAAAATTATGGTTTGTAATTTTGAGCGGTGGCTGATATAACCATGAATGCAACTGGTATTCTTCTTTGTAGGAAACAGGTTGACCCTGATTTAGCAAAATACTTTGCAGAAATTTCAAATCTTTTTGAAAGTAGCGAGGTTGACTTGGAAGAGCGATCTGTTTTATGCCGTAATGCCCTTGAGGAAACTAGAGGGAAAGAATTAGAACTGGCAACTGATTACATCATAAGTCACACTTTGCAAACGCTACTTGAAGGCTGTGATGTGGACCACCTTTGCAGTTTCCTTCGAGGCTGTGCAAAGGTCTTTCCTGCTATCGCTATGGATAGATCTGGTTCTCATGTTGCTGAGACAGCTCTCAAGTCTTTAGCTAGGCATCTCGAAGATGAACAGGCCCATTCCATTATTGAAGATGCTCTAAAATCGATATGCAAGGTATCAAGTGCTTGACACGTTTCTTATTGAGATAAATTTTGGTTGTAGTCTGCAAATCTTTGATATCTTTACCGTTAGTAAACATTATGCTCTATGAAAAGTAGGTTTCTACTTCCAACTCTTTATGTCTTAATTATTATAAATTTAATTTTTTTTTTTTTGATCCTTGTCAGGTGATTGTAGGCAACCCCTTGGATGTGCTGTGTAATTGCTATGGATCGCACGTCCTTCGAAGTCTTCTTTGTTTATGCAGAGGAGCACCATTGGATTCCTCTGATTTTCATCGAGCAAAGCCATCACAAATTTTAGCAGAGCGGTTAAATTTGAATGCATCTCAATCAAATAGAAACAATTTACCACATCCCCACCCGGTATTTTCAGAGTTATCAAAGTTCCTTATATCAGGGATCTTAAGATGTTCCAGAAGAGACATTAGGACCCTGCAAACTGATCAATACAGCAGTTTAGTTTTGCAGGCATGTTTGAATTCACCTACTAATTGCCTTTGTTTTCTTCATTTCAACTTAGCATGGTATTCATAATCATAAGGAAGCTATATTCATGTCATTGGCATTTTCTTCTTTTGCCAGACAGCTTTGAGGTTATTAGTGGGTGATGATCAAGAGTTGTTGCAGATAATTCCCAGCCTTCTTGGCTGCAATAAAGAGAATGCAGTGGAAGGGAACGTCATACCAATGACTATAGTGCATGATCTAATAGATTTGATGAAAGAAACTGCATATAGCCATTTAATGGAGGTAAGCAAAGCAACCTACTGATGGGATGTGCCTGTATGCATTGGAAATTCCATTTCCATCTATCAATTTGTTTTTTAATTGACTATTGTTTTTATTATTTTTAATGGGGTGGGGGTGGTGGTTGTGGCAGTTGGTTTATGTTTACTAAAAATTCCATACAATGGTTTATGAAGCACGGTGATTCTCCTATATTCTAAAAAAGTCAAAGAGACACGAGTCTTCTATTAAACATGTAAAGTGTGGCCACTTCTAGTTCCCACTTTAAGAAACTTAGCGTCCGTTTTGCGCGGCATTTACTAGCGTAAACGCTGCGCCAAACGCAGTGGTTACGCTAGCGTAATCAGAAGCTAGGGTAACGAGCTTATTTTGAACTTTTTGCGTGGAAATTATAATATTGCCCTCCATTTATTTTTTTTGTATTTATTTAATTTTTTTTATATGCCCTTATTTGTAATTTCACAACTTATATTTAACTTATACTCTATCTAACCAAACACCCTAAAGAGCCTATAAGCTACCTTATACTCTAGTGTTTATATCATAGCTTATAAGCTAGCTTTTACTCTCAGCCCAATTCTCTCTACCAAACACACCCTTAACTTCTTCTTTTTCTTTTTTTTTAAAAAAAAAAATACTCTTTACACTCAAAAAAATTAGAACCCTGTTTTCTTATTTCAGGTTTGATGACTTAAATGGTTAGGATTTTTATTTAAATTTTATGTTAATTGTATACTCATACTTAATGAGTTATGCAACTCTGTCATCTGTTTGTAAAATGTAATAGCTTTTCTTATTTTTATTGTTGTGTTAAATTCCATTGAATTTGCAGGTAATTTTGGAAGTGGCTCCTCAAAGCTTGTATGATGAAATGTTCACAAAAGTCTTCAGAAACTCGCTGTTTGAGCTGTCATCACATAATTGTGCAAACTTCGTCATTCAAGCATTAGTTTCCCATGCAAGAGATCAAGATCAAGTAAGTTCTCTATGCTATCATGGACGCACTTGTACTTTTAGTTCTTTACAAAATCATGCATTTCTTTCCTCATGCAATGATATAGATATACCATTGGTAGTTCTATATGGACAGTGTTTTTATTTTATAAATTAAATTTCCTTCATTTTGTCATGTGACTTCTTCTTATACTCGCAGTTTTACTATTTTCAGCCACCTTGAAATTCTGATTTTGTATGTCCTGCCAAAAAATGTTTGACTTTCTATAAAATTTCTCTTTTCATTCTTTCAACTAGATGGCAAAGATCTGGGAGGAACTTGGTGGAAAATTTAGGGAACTTCTAGAAATGGGGAGGTCAGGAGTTGTTGCTGCTCTTATTGCTGCGAGTCAAAGGCTCCACACCCATGAGCGAAAGGTATATCATTTACACCCATCATTTCATGTTTGTTATTATGCATTACTGTTCATTTAAAATTCTGGAATAGTGCAACTTGACAATAGGCTTACAGATCTTACTTTTAAGATCTTTTGAATCCTTCGGCTAAGAAGATCCTTGAAAATTAATTAATCTCACAATGACCTTTTTTAGGTGTAACTGTAAGCTCAAATCATGCTAACCATGGCTAAGTTTCTTTTACTCGTTTGGCAGTGTTGTGAGGCTCTGGCTGCTGCAATATCTTCAACGAATGAGTCTCCAAGATGCATTGTTCCGGGAATACTGTTCTTTGAGAGTTACATTAGCAGTGAAGATAAGTCGAATTGGAATTGGCCAAAAGGCATTAGGATGCATGTTATTGGTTCTCTGATTCTGCAGGCAATCTTTAGATTTCCAAGTGTAAGCTATCCTATTGTAATCATGTTTTATTTCTTCAGTTTATTAGGTGTGTGGTTTCTTGTATTGTAATGCCCTTTTTTGTTTTTCTATTACACAGGAATTCATACAGCCGTATGTTACTAGTATTACATCCATGGAAGCTGACCATGTATTTGAAGCTGCAAAAGACGCAGCGGGAGCACGCGTTATTGAAGCTTTTCTAGATTCAAAAGTTTCTGCAAAACAGAAACACAGATTAGTTGTGAAGTATGCCATGCTACTTTATTTGATCATTTTTTTTTGAAAAATTCTGTATATGCTTTTTTTGTATGAAATTCTTGTTGAGCACAATTTATCAAGAAGATTGTAGAAAGTACAACTACAGCTGCTAAGAAAACCGGGCACTACTTAATTGTCAAACTGTTAGATGAGACAAAATATTGCCTCCTATAGTCCTATTGTAAACTAGTTCATATCCAGATGCATATAGGGGTAAAAGTAACACTAGCTGATACTTATCAGGTTTTCTCAACATATTTTGGTCAGCAGAGGTTTACCTGGCTTCTTAGCATGTGTTGATTTTAACCCTACCTGCCCTCGTTTATTGCTTGTGTTGCTTTTGGATACTTGTATGTAGAGATACATGTCCAATACAAAGAAAGTAAATAAGATTTAAGTCAAACTAATTGAATATGAATTTTTTGCTCTCTCCCTTCTTTTGACCACATACTACTTCTCACTACTTCTATTTGTTAATAGATGTTATTGTGGGGGGATTCAAAACAAAAAGTTTTGTTATTCTATCAACCAATGAAAGCAATTCTAAGACTCTTATAGCCTGTCATCTGCCCTAAACTTTTCTCCCAAGTCTCGCCATTCAATATAGAGCTCGTCTAGATGCATTTCTGAGTTAAGTTTGTCACTGTGTTTACTTCTAATTTTTTTTTTTTTTTTTCTTTTTTGTTTTTGGTTTTTGGATTCCTCTGAAGGCTAAAAGGACACTTTGGAGAGCTTTCAACACACTTATCTGGTTCATTTACTGTGGAAAGGTGCTTTACCGCTAGTAGCCTGTCTTTAAGAGAGACCATAGCATCTGAGTTATCAGCTGTGCGAAATGAGCTGTCTAAGACAAAGCAAGGCCCTCATCTCATAAGGAAACTAGACATTGACGGGTGAGATTTTATTCCATGTAAATTGTTTTCTCAACATGTTTCGTCTTTGGATAAATCGTGCTACATCTCGACAGAAATAATCTTTTTATGAGTTCAGTTCTAATGATCCATTCCATTGAAGTTTGCCAATCTTTACATGCTGCCTTTTGTTTGTTCAAGCAGATTTTCTGCCCGACCTGATCAGTGGAGGTTGAAGCAAAGCGCAAAGCAATTAACATACAAAGAATTTTATGCCACATTTGGCTCTAATGATACTAAATCATCCAAAAAGGACTCCTTCCTTGCCGATTCTTCCAAGCAGACATCAAACTCCCAAGGAATAAAAAACATGAGGAAGGAGATTGACAATTGCCTTGATTCTGCTGCACTATCATCAAGCAAGTCAGGCTTAAAGCGCCGGTCAGAAAAAGCAGAACATCGAAGTGAGAAATATGCCAAACACACCAATGCAGATGAAATCTCAAAAGGGAAAAACAAGAAGAAAAATAAAAAGAATCAAGTTGCTTCTGAGTACACTGGTCCGTCTAGTAAAGGTGCAGAAATTGCATCCAAACCATTCCTTTCTACCGATAAAACAGTGAAGAAGCGACGCAGAAAGGATAGGCCATCAGAATCTTCAAAGAAGTTGAAATCATGAAGATTTTTTCCCCCTTGGAGAGTTCACAAGACCTTACTGTAGCTGCATGAAGCTGTAACAGTAACTTATTCGGAGAGTTTCATTAAGCTGCAAAAGAGATATGTTTTGTTGTTATATTATGTTTTTATTTTATTATATGCTGAGTTTAGAGAGCTTTTTTATGAAGATTTTTATTTTTATTTTTTTAAAAAAATAGCCTACAAACCCTTTTTAGGATAAATTTTTTGTTTTGGTTGACATGCATGAAATCTTTCCTGCACAGTTGGAGTGTGCATTTTTTTCATTCACATCACACCCGAAATTTACAAATTTACACAACAAACAAACTAAACAGCTAGTGGTAGCAAAACTTGTCCATGCATTATATTATATATTGCAAAACGGTGTACATGTGACCCTCCTAATAGAAACTACTGAACCTCAAGATAAAATATAGCTTTGGATGAAAAAAGAACATTGAATGCTGTAAAGATGCTGCTATCTGCTGTTTCTAGTTCTACTTCTTCCTCTTCTATGGTTGATTGAACCTGGAAACAAGAACATACTATCTAAAGTCAATTATAGAAAAGCTGCGAGTGTCGTAAGACATGAAACTGCTGGTGGGAGAAGTTACTTGTTCTGTGTTGGATTCGAAGTGCTTGGTGGAATTCTTCTGAAGCTCGAGTCGACATGTTTAAAAGGATGCTTCTTGTCTGCAGGTAGATCCTTGATCGCTTGAGAAGTTGAAGCCATGGCTGATTGTACTTGTGCTATTGGACGAGCCTCTGCTTGAGCTCTGCTAAGCCAAGTTGATAGAACTAGTGAAAGCAGAAAAAACAGAACAGCAAATGCTATTGAGTAAGCCTTCATTGTTGTGCTTTGTAAGTAGTTGTTTGTTGCTTAGATGATGAGTAAGCTGATGTGTTTGATCAAAAATGGAGATGGGTTTATGGTTTAGTGATTGATTAGTTACATACTTATAAGCTTGAAAAAAAATCTAATTTTGGGATCTGAAACCAGTGGGATCATGTGCTCAAGTTTGACTGTTACATACATGTTGGCAACTCTTGACTGTAAAGAGTTCATAAGAAATGATATTATTCTGGGGATGATCATGTGATGAGGCACGTGATTTTAATATTCATACATTTTGGGGAACTAAAAAGAATAATAATATAATGCCCATTTAAGCAGAGTTCCAAGGCCAGTGTTGGATCCTAAGTACAGCTGGTGTTTTCAGACTCTTTATCAAGAAGAACACGATGTTTGTCAAGTCAAAAACTGCCGTGTCATAGGTCTAAATGTTCTCTGATTATTATTTTTTCATCCGTTTTTTTTTTTTTTTTTGTAATCGGGTATCTGGATTAATTTACTCGCACCTCAATTAATCCATGTGATCTGTGCCTATGTGTCCTCAGAAATTTTCCAACTAAATTACTGCTTTTTTACACATCACCTCAAAAAAATATATATAATGAAATTTAAACCTTAGACCTGAAAATGAACCAAATGCCTTACACCAAAGCAATCCTTAAGTTTATTTTTTTCATCTGCTGACAATGTGATGGTTTCAAAAGTATCATCATAAGCTGGCAGTAGCATCAATAAAGTTACAACTTACAAGTATCATGTGCCATTTATTTACAGTGGCTACAGGCCACAAAATTGAGAAAATTTGGAAATTAAATCTGGACTGTTGTAATAAGGGAGAATGATTTTGGTGTGTGTAGTTTTCAGTTTGAAAATTGCATTTTAAAATCGGTTTCAGGCAATTAATTAAATACGATAATGGTAAACGATTGATTAAATCAATTAATTCTAACATGATAGTTAATTTAACATACATAATTGAGAGTTTCTCAAACTTCAAAAAAGATATGTGAAAATTACTCTTATTATTATCACAAGCTATAGTATTAATTGGTAACATAGGAGATGATAATATATTACTATTTACTTAAAATAAGTTCTTCTTATAATAATAATAAAAATGTGATATTTTTTTCCTTCTTAATTTTAAAATGTATGGGGGTGGGAAACCAATTTTGATTATGTAAAAAAAAATAATCAACGAGAAGCTCCCTCACAATAAATAAAATAATATGAAAAACAGGGCTATCAATATAGGGGTGGCAAAACGAATTGACGAATCGAATTTGTATCGAATCCTAAACGAATCGAATCAAAATGTGATTGATTCGTATTCGATTCGTTTATTAAACAAATCCTAATATCATGATTCGTTTATTAAACTAATCGAATATAAATATTTGTTTAGTCATGATATTATTCAATAACATATATTACCATAATTTTACATTAAATTTTCACAAATCTATACATATGAAATGTGTTATTAATATATTTACTAAAAATAGTTCACCAAACATTGATAATATCATTATTTTCATGGTAATTAGTCATAATTTATCGAATCTTAATTAAAAAATAATAATAACTAGTACAAGAAAAATAATAAAAAGAATTTTAAACGAATAAACGAATGAATGAGCTGAATTTTAATAAATGAAATGAATCGAATTGACTCGTTTATTAAATGAATCTATTTTTCAAACCCGTATTCGCTTTAAATCGAATCGAATCGAACGAATAAATAAATCCTAACTTAATTTGCCACCCCTATATCAATGTCATCTCATACTAAAATAATGATAATTAAACGGTTTAATGTCATCTCATACTAAAATAATGATAATTGAAGGGTAATAACATCCAAATTCCTAATGTATTATCTAAAATAATAATAATTAAAGGGTAATTACATCAAAATTCCTATTTTATTAAAATATCTATCCGTACATAGAGTTTTGCCATTTATATCGAAAAGATGCCATGGTGGAAAGACTAAAATACCCTTTTGTTTTCAAGTTACATGAATGACTAAAGATGTAAAAAAGATATGGATCCAGTCCGGATCCGAACTATATTTTTCACGAATCCGAGTTTTGATTTTAAAGACTCGTAAAGATCCGGGTTCAGACCCGAGTTCATATTATTCCAAATTCGGATATCTGGATCCGGTTAATTCTTAAAAAAATTAAAAATTAAAAATATAAAAAGCAAAAACTTTGTTTATGATTTATAATTGTGTGTGCTAGTTTTTCAACTAAGTCACTTGTAGTTAGGGATGGCAATTTGGCCGGATATTTTGGATATCTGACCACAACTAACCAAAAAATATACAATATTCGAAGTTTAATGTATAGTGGATATGTTTCAGATATAAAATTAGATATATGTAATGGATATTGGTCGGTTGTGGTTTTAATATTTTGTATATCGAATATCCAATATCCGACCAAAATAAAACAAATAATGTAATAATATTAATTATAAAATCAAATTTAATTTTTTACATAAGGAATTAATTAATTTTTTAAAAAGTTTTATCATATTTTTTGTCCTTTTTTTAAAAAAAAATCGTTATTTCGGTCAGTTCCGGATATCCGAATTTTCGGTCAGTTTCATATATGAATATCAATTTTTTTTTCGATTATGGATATATATCATATATTGGATTTGGTTTCGGTTTCGGTTTCGGTTTCGAATATGCCCAAAATGATCGGATATTTGACCATTGACATCCCTACTTGTGGTTGTGGCAGTACTAGAGGTCTTGAGTCTTGACGACAAATGGCCGAAGATGAGCATGAGATATTGGGCAAAATAGAGTGAAAAATATAAAATGCAGATTCCGGATCCGCACCGGGTATACCTGAGTCTGGATTTGGATAATTTTTTCCGGGTCTTGGTTCGGACCCGGGAATTGAAAATCATTTTCAGATCGGGATCTAATCGGATCCGATTCCCTATACATGACTACCCTAAAATAAGGGTGGACATTCCATTCAGTTCTGTTTGAACCACTCAACCAAATTGAGTCAATCTTAAATTTCGGATTTGGTTCAGTTTGGTTTCACTTAAAGAAGACGAATGGTATCAAAAGCTTAACCCGTTCAGAGTGAGGATTAAAAATAATGTTGTCATAATTAGTGTCATTAAACAGCAATAAACATGCAAATCAAACAGATCAAACTACCAAAGTAGATCTAGATGCAAAAACCCTAAAACCAGAAAACTTGAAGACAAACCTGGAAATTGAGATTACAGAAACAATCCAAGTCGAGAAGATCTATGTTCTTAAGAACTTATTGGCGCCGTCATAGG